>JAWUZG010000761.1:0-169698 GCA_036785705.1 Acanthornis magna
AATGCCAGGCAAATTACCCCCGAACACAATGTCTACCCTGAAATCACAAATTGAATATTGAGCAAAAGACTGCCCCTGCAGACCGCCATGTCAAAGTCCATTTGGTTTTGTTTCTGTTTCGTGTATTTTTACAACTGCTCCTTCTGAAAGCTGCTCCAAGGCCTCACCATGTTCTTGTTTAAAACCTTTTTCTAATTAACAGTCTTCATCTATTTCTTCCCATTATACCTATTAGCAGTAATGAACTTACAGAGAGCAGTAAGAAGCCTTTCAAAGACTTCATTTGACTTCTCTGAACAGCCAAACACTCTTATTCCTCCCTATTGCCCATAATCAATCATTTTCACAGCCCTGCTTTGTACCTGCTCCACTTTGATTTCACCTCTAGCGGGACTTGAGCTACATTTAAAAAAACCCACTCTGGAAATTCCTGAGCCAATAACTTTCAAGTGTCATTTTCTTTTTTCGTCAGCACGTCACTAGTGGCTGCTGGTGGTGTTTTATGGTATGGCTTAGCAGAACACACCAGTACACACCGGTCAGTCATTTCCAGACTGGTGGAAATCTCTTGGAGTGGTGGCTCACACTCCATCAACAGTTCTTGTTATCTGTCCCCAGCCACTGCAATACAGTTCTGTTGAACCTTTTTTAAGAAAACATTTTTTAAGACAAGGTTTTTTAAGACAAGGTGGTCAAATATTGCAGCTTGCCCAGAGGAGCTGCAGATCTCCCTCTCTGGAGATATTCAAGATTTGAGTGGACACAGCCCTGACACAGAAACCTGATCTAATCAGACCTGCTCTGAACAAGGGACTGTACTAGATGACCTCCTGGAGGTCTCTTTCAACTTCTTTTAGAGTCCTTTTACTCTAGTGACTTGACCAGCCAGTTTCTTATGACTGATGAACTGATATACATAAGGTACTACTCTTTTCACCTATTTTGCAAGATTTAAACCAGTGCAGCAGTTTAATTTTATCCTCGTTTTTCCTAACGGCAACAATAAAGCTGTGTTTTTCATTTGCTTTAAGCTTTTTGTCCACTTCTTAAGGTATGTTTTGAAAGCAGTTCTTTGTCCAAGTAGATATGGAATTTTTCTTTACCTTTCTTCCCAAGAAAGGCCAGAATAATTCAGGATTTTTTACAAGGTTTGTACCTTTGACCTGTGGAATTCTTGTCTGGCCCTACATTCAGTTCCTGAGCTCATCACTGTGGCTATCAATATGAATGAGACTTCTTAAAGTTGTTGCTTTCAAAATTACAGGATAAAACAAATTACAGACCTACTTTAGCCCCTTCAATCAATAAATTTAAAAATAGCATTACAGGGAGTCTCATCACAGACATGATTTTGGCATGCCTAAGTCTAGCCCAACAGAGCACAATCCCCTGCTGGCCCAGGGTGTATTAAGTATAAAAAAAAAATAAATCCAGAAATATCTCTCTCATATATCCAGAAATAACTGGGTTCAACCATTATTCTCCAATATATACTTAACAAGTAATACAGCATGGTCATTGTGCATCTTATTGTGTGGCTGTGAGTCCGAGTTCTATTCAAGGAGCATAAAATTCACAATTCATTTTGCAGTATTTATGATGCAATGTATGAACACAGGTGTTTGCTGAGCAATGATGAATGATGAGACTAAAAGCCAGACATCTGCACTGAATAACGTGAATAATTCAACTCCTGTTTGCTCCCCAAGAAGCACAGAGGATATGCAACTTTAAGCTGCAAATGCTTAACTGTATCAGCTGTCAGGTGCATGTCTCCCCTCAACACTGTGCAGGACACAGACTTCAATTATTTCTGCTCAATTCATCACATTTTAGCCAGTGTGGAACTCTGTAGTCCACTAACAGCATAAATAACATTAACACCCACACCTTTCACCTTAACCTTTTGTGCAAAGAGGCTAACCATTCCTGGAGTCAAAAGAGCCTGATCTTGCCATGAAGTCAATCAATCCTGTGGTTTCACAGGACATGGCCAGTTTGGCTACAAAGGCAATTCCCTGCTCACAGCTGGGTATGATATGGAGATACCACCAGTAAAGATTTCTTCAGCTTGTAATCAGTGCTGTGGGACTTAGCACCAGCTGGTAGAGGCTGGTGTCTTCTCACCTCTCTCCAAGCACACTTTCAACAACTGGGAGAGCTGGCCCTCATATTATGCTTTCTGCTGTAATCCTAAAGTATCTGGAGCCCTTTGGTACTTCACTTGACTTCATTCTGGTCTGCTAATTTACTTGCTCGAGCTCTTGCAAGTCCTGAGAGTGCACACTTAATATCTGAAATACAGCTCTTTGAAATCATGCTGGCAAAATAGATGCACATACTCCTAGCTTGAAGCAAAAGGGTAACTAACATTCTAAAAGAAAATAAATTTTAAAAAATAGCACAATGCAGGCAGTGCTTTCCTGCTGACAAATGTGTAAGACAACGTAGCAGACATGCACTTTTGAAATGCAGGTGGGCTTTTATTCCTGGCAGTGCAGTGAGAGAGGTAATTCCAGATGTGGGGGAAACGACACCCCTCAAAAAGGGATTTGCAATGATATAGCACAGAGGAAGCCTGGAGCAAACTGGCACCATCTAGAAAGCTGGAAGAGAGCCAACCAAATTATGGCCCAGGCTCTTTAGAGCCCTGTCCCCCCCTTCAGTGGGAACTGCACAGGAAAAGGATGATTGTGAGAGGGTAGATGACAGGAATAGCCTTCATTGCGCATGGAAAGGAGCGTAAATTACAATCCCTTGTGCATACAGAGGCAAAACAAGGTTCACAATGCCTTATTATATTAAGCCACATGATGAAAATGACTGTTTACATTGGTTCATTAATGTTTGTACAGGGCTGTGAACATGCAAAGTGCTAAGTATCAGCACAAGCATCAGTATGGTATCTCAACTTTGACATGTTCGTAAGTGTTGTAACAAAAGAAAACACACTTTACTCCTAACAATTATTGTCCACAAAACATGGTGTTTAGCATTTTGTCTCTATACATCATTTCTGACCACACAAAGTCAGAAAAGGCTATCATTACTGTGTATTGTTATACTGAGTAATTTATTCTTCCAAAAGACTAAATGTGTGCAATCATCAATAAACTAACAAATTCAACACACTAGACTCACACATTTGACACTGCAAGACTCTGCAAGTTCTGTGTTGCTAAAAACACCTTTAGTCAGATTTAGTACAATGCCTTATGTTGTACCGCCTGGTGAAAGGGAGGTTGTTTCTCAGCTTTCTACTTTATTTTTTTTATTCTTTTGTAACTCTAGCAGACCTCAAATCAACAGGAGGTTTTAGGATTAAGTGCTGAGATCTATTGCCTGAGTGGAGTACCTCAGCATCTCAGAAAGGCGGTTTTGTTCGAATGCCAGCTGGAGCAGTAAACTCTATTAACAGAAGAAATATCTGTCCTCATCTCTGCTGAGTGAAAGAGTGAAAGCAAAGGGGACTGCAAATAAATCTCTCCCCCAGCCTCGGTGCCCTGGCAGGGCAGGCCCTTTCCTCCAGCCAGGCTTTCAGCTGAGCAATACCTGCTCATTTCCTGGATCAAAGAAAATTCTACAAGGCCTTTCTTGCTGCCCTTTCATATATCCCCCTGCCATCTCCAAAGGCTGGCTGTGTCTCTCTGCCTCTCCTGGCTGCAGAGGCAGAGCTCACCATGTGAACTTGTCAGCTCTGCTCCAGCAGCTCCTCCTCCAAGGCTTCCCAGTGGCGATCAGGGAAAGGGCAGCCTGCCCTGTGCCCCAAAGGCATCTGCTGAAAGGGGTCACAGGGGCCAGGGCAGGCTTGCCCTCCCCTTAGCTATAGCCTGTTAGAGGAGCATGCGGCAGGAAGGGAATTGTTAAACTTCAGGAAGGTTAATAATGAAAAACCCTCGGGGGTTGAGACCAATCTCACTTAATACTTGTATTAATGACTGGCACAAAAGTATAAAAACAAACAAATAGATTCCCTGAGACCTACATGTCTGGAGGGAGAGTTGGGGGTTCACAGAGCAGGGGCTGGATTATCTGGAAGGGTAATAGAAATGGGATGAAATTTAATAGGAGTGTGCAAGGTCAGAAGCTTTGGGACTAATAACAAGACTTTCTGCTATAAACTGTGATGTTGTCAGATGGAGGAGCTGTGTAGGGAGAAGTATATTTGTAGGATATGGGATGTCTGCAAATCATCAGCCATGAAAAGAGTAAACACATCAGGTGATGTATACCCAGAAGAGTGAAGGAAGATAGATTTTCGTGGTAAATGCTCCTTTGAGAGCTCTTCCTTTGAAATACTATTGACAATGCCAACCATGTTCCAGAAAGAGTCCTTCCAACCAGAGCAGCCCCAGAAATAGGCTTCAAAAACCAGCAAGGCAATGTTCTGATGCAACAGGACTAAACAACCTCACTTTTTACTCTAGCAACACCAGGACAAGAAGGACATACCAGGCAAATTAAACAGTCCAAACAGTCCACACTATGCTAAAAGATACACAGCTATAGGTTTAAGAAGAAAATAAAAAAGAAGCCTAGCAGAAGATTTCTGGAAGTGTTTCCCCATCAGAATCCCATCATCTTATATGGGGTTTGCAAAGTTCATAGAAAAGTGAAGGTCAGAGGAAAAAATTATGCAACAGGACCCGATTTACAGTAAAAAAACTACTACATATACTCTACATATTGGCACCAGATTGTTTTCCAAAACTTTTCTCTGTGTTTCTCTAGAGCAAACTTTCACAAAAATTGTTTTGTTTGGGATTTTTTAGCGTTGTTGAATAGTGGTGGCAAGGTTTTTCCCCTCCATTTCTTGCAAAAGTGCCAATAGCTTTTTCACTTTTCACACTAACGCTGTAACACTGCATCCCCCAAACACCTGAAGGTACACCTGACAGCTTGTACCTGCTCTACCCCACAGAACCTCTTTGTGAGACAGGAAAGCAAAATGTGCCTATTCTGCCTTGCTCCAGCTGCCTCCCCCCAGCTGATTGTTACTATCTTTGTGATTTCTAAAAGAGTATGGTGCATTCCTTCAGGCCTGTGCTGTCTGTCACACTTTCCTAGCCCACCATGAGCCACTTGTAAGAAGTACATCGTCTGCACTGCTGCCCCCACCCAGTTGCCATTGCAGATCCATCCTTTCCCATTGAACAAGACCACTCGTTGTAGAGCAGCCCTGTCCTTAGTCTTGCAGCACAGTAACTGCCCGTGGGTTATGCTCAGAGAGAATAAGCATGCAAAATACTAATCAGGCTGCCAGAAAGACCAAACCCTGTGAAAGACAAAATCTGCAACAAGGAGGCCTGAAAAAGTCGTATAAATAAGGCAGCAGCAAGTGTTTTGAGGAATGAGCTCAAGCAAGTAAAGTGGAATAGAAGAGTTTTCCTGATCTCAAATTCTAAAAGCACCAGGAGCACACGGCTCCTCAGAGCTCTCCCTGTGCCTGACAGTGATTTCAGGAAGCCAGAAACATCTCATCAATGGTGCTAAGGAAAGCAGGAACGTATTCAGTGTTTTCCTTGACAAGACCCACACACTACAGAAACAGCTGCTGGGGAGGGACAGCCAACAGCTCAGAGCTCCAGCTTGGATGGTCCACAGAAAAAGCAGAAAAGTAGTTAAATTGAATGGACAGAAAATTATGGCCTTCGCTTAGAGAAATGTGTCCACAATCCCCTGATAACAAATAGCAAAGGCATTTCTTGAGAAAGCTGTTTGCTCTTGAAAATATTAATTTAATCAGATTAGGTTTGGTAAACAAACAGAAGAAATAGGAACATTCTTGTCAATTTGAACAATACTGAACTTGAAATATTTCTATGCCCCTAAACCAGCATATTATAGAATGCTAATTTTTCCAAGTAGAATGACAGAAAATTAAAAAATGTTCAGCTCTCCTGGGGAATGGAAGTTCCAGTTTCCAGTCAGCTTTCTCAGCTGTCATGGACAAACTTAGGCTTTCGATTGTCCCCATGCTTTAAGTGGGCTCACAGAATTTCTGCCTTTCACTGAGAAGAAAAAAAGCATTTATTATGTAACTAATAGCAGCACTGACCTCCTTTGTCGCACCCTTCCAGGACAGCTTTATTTTGTAGGCTGGAGAGAAATGCTCTCTTCCTAAAAGTTAGGTGCCAACTGCTAAGCCATGAATAGAAATAAACAAAAAGACATTTACAGACCACAACCCAGAAGAATGATCAGTTCCTCCTTGCGTTATATCTATTACCTAGACTTCACTTTTCTAACAGCATCAAACTCAAGCCCAGTGCTCAAAGCTGCATCTAGTTTGTAAGTAAAACAAGCAAAAGCTTGATTTCTCTGGCTCCTTCTGTTGAAGAGCAAAGGTCTTTTTCACCTGCTCTAGGAGAACCACTTGAAAATTCCAAAGGCCTTAAAAATTTCAATATAAATGAGCTCCAAAAAAGAAGAGAAACAATTTTCTCACTTCTTTGAGGTTTGCATGTTAGAATCAGTCTTTCACAATGACTGCACATTAGAAAACTGAAATTGTTGCCAACATGAACTCTACACTTAGATCACAATATGAATTAATGAGCTTGCTTTTCACCTTTATCTCCCCCTTCTTCAGTGCTTTCCTCCCTCTCCCAAATAAATGAACCATGTTCCTAATAACGTGCTTGAAAGGAAGGCTGGGAAATTTAATAATAAAAAGCTCTCTGAAATTAAGTTTCTGGCAGTGCTTTAAAAAAAAGAAAATGTTATTACTTGGTCGTTTGCTTTTCCCCAAAGCAAATTTCAGTCCTTTGAGGACCGCACAAATATAAAGCAGATCATTTACAAACCTTTTATTCGGCAATTTGCCTGGTCCAAATAATCAACTATAATAGGAATTGCCAACTGAGTATTTAAAGATTCCAGTATAGGAAGACAAACTGCACATTGCAGAAAAAGAAAGTTTCTGTCTAAACTATCAAATACTGGACTTTCAATGGGGCATAAATTGTTGAGTATGTTGACGTTCACAGGAAATAGAAGGGAGTATTAAGAAGTGAAAACCCAACATTATAATTGCTGGAGTTCTTATCACATAATAAGTTTCCTAATCTCAGCTCTTTCGCATTGGCTGCACTGAAGATGACAAAGAGGAAAATAGTGAGTTTGCCTTAGATTATTCAAGTCCAGAAGCACAAATGGGAAAATATTCAGTGACGCAAACCCAGACTTTTCCTCTGCTCATGTCTTAGCAAAAGGAATTATCAAAATACTCTTGACAATTTAGGAAACTAAAAAATGTCAACTAAATGGGTGAAAACTTAGGAAAACAAATGCAAGGCCAATTCTCTAATTTTGCATCAGCTACAATGTTTTAGGGCTCTTTCTTACATAGGTCTCAAACTACAGTGTATGAAAATCAGGCTCCACTGAATTTTCTAGGAATTTTCCTGTTGCACTGGGTCAGGACTGTGCTATAATGAAATACACAATTCTGTCGATTTATTTAGCAAAAGCTAAACTAAGAGCTTAGGATATTGACATACATATCAAGGTCATCTTCCTTGTAAAATAAATATGGGCCAAGAAATTGGATTTGGAGTTTCAGGTTGAAAACCTGTTAGGTCCTGGCCAAGTTTAAATTTGGACAGATTAAAACTTTGAAATCTATGCAAATGACACCTTGACATTTACAGGTAGGGAGCTTGTAAAACTATTAATTTTTGACTGAGAAAAGTTGGGAAAAGGCATACATGTATCCGAACCTGATAGCTGGCTCTGACTTCTATTTTATGGTTAGTATGTGGTCTATGCAACAACAGCAGAGCATTTAGAGGGATCAAAGGTACAAATTCTGAGCCCTTTTTCACATGCTGAGAAAATTCTACTGGAAACTATGTTTTAAAGGGGCCAGGATTTTCAAAAGACTATGAATAATTTCTAAACAGCTTCTTCCAAGTTTAGAAGGAGAAATTATGAAAGAACAGTTATTCTTCAATCACTACTTTAAATAAAATTAAAGATTGAGACTATATAAGTGAAATTTTGACCCTAGGAAATAGAAAGAGAAGTTATGCATGCCAGAATTTAAGATTTAAATTCAAGCACCATTTCAACCTTAATTACCAGATCACTTATTTGATATAAATCATTAATGCAAACCAATATATTTTATTCTTTTACCTTAACTCTAAAACTTCTAATCACTTTCTACACACAAAGTTTAGCAATGAAATGTGTATGTAGTATTACTGAAGCATTCCATATAATCTTGATTCTATCTTGATTTCTCTCACACATACAGATTTGTGAAAAATAGACATAAAAGATTTTATCTGTGGAACTGTCTTCAACAGCAGTTTTAAAAGAAGAAATCTATGAAGGCTTACAGAAACCTCCATTTCTCCCACAGGAAATGTTAAGATCTTCTGAATAATTACCAAGAATAAGATTTTTGCATACAGATTTCTGATTCAGCTGCAAGTAAGGTGCTATGATGTGGCTGGACAACTCCCTGTGCTTTGAGAACTAGAGGAGGCTTAGAAGCAAAACCTCATCTCCACATTCAGCCTGTTAAGTGCAGAATGGTTAAAAAGCATCATCTTCTCCCTTACAAGGACAACATGGAAAGGTGCTTCCCTGCCACCACTGCTGGCACATTTAAAGCCTCACTTTCTCCTACAAATGCCTCTTTCAGCAAGATCTGTTAGCACAGGCTCTTGGCTGTCTCCTGTATTCCAAGCAGTGTAAAGCATTTCCAAAATTCTTCTGTCTTTTCAGAAGCACAGAAGACACAGTCTTCTCTGGTTTAGCTTAATTAAAGCAGCTCCCCCTGATAAAAGGTCAGGTTATGCCTTTAAAAGGTTAAATTATGCCACATAATCAAATTAGGTTTTGCCGTGGACAGGCATAACTAAAGCTGCTTTTTTTCCCCCCTCATGAATACGAATGGTGTATTTATACCAAAAGCGAAAAGAGCTCAGTGAAAACTGACAAAGTGTGTATAATCCTTGGATGAAGTAGAAAAGCCAGAATCCATAAGCAACTTTATGTAAGAAGGATTCCCAAGTGGAGAATCACATCCTGAATGATGTTACTTTTCAGAGGTGAAAAAGGAGCAGAGAGATTATCCCTCTACATCTTCTTCATGCCTGGTGTAAAATAAAGTGGGTTTTCTGGAAAAAAAAACCAAACCAAACCATGTAGCTTATGGATTCACTACTGAGCTAATCCCAGCTGTTCTGGGAGGAGAGATGCTCTGCTCCTGAAAGATAATCATTCATGGCTTCTTGCACCAAGAGGAACAGAGCTTTTACACACCCTTCCAGAGAGACAACAGGCACCTACAGCTTTACTCAGCTGAAAAGGTCAGAAAATGGTCTTCTCTAGTTTTGGAGTGAATTCTGAATTAAGTAACCAAATACAATCATACAGTGGATTCCACATTTCTGGAGCCTGCTTCTGATGTTCTTCCTAGTTCTGACAAAAAGGGTTTGGCTGAGAAGAGCCAGATCTGGCCTTTCATTGACAACAGGCTGCATTTCACTTGAGAAGATGCTCCACTCCACCACACATCACCTGCTTCAACAACAACACAGAAGCCTGGGAGAAGTGGTACTTGCTCTTACAGCATCATTTGAAGAATCCTCAACAGAAGACAAGCAAGGAGATGCACTGAGGGCATGGAAAAGCCACCAGGACATGGCTGTGACGCTGATGTCCCTGAAGAGGGGTGTGCACCACACAGTGGGCTGTACATCCCAGTGCCAGCAGCTCCCTGGGTCTTTGTGTGCCTCAGTGCCACTGCACAGGGGTGGCTCACCACAGCTCAGCACCCCTCCACCTACTGCAACATTCCTTTCAGTGTTGCTGTCCTACAGGATCACTCTCAAATTGCAGACCTCAGACTACCCTGGAAATTGAAATCCTCTGGAGAGTAAGTGCAAAGAGGATTACCTGTGACTCCCACTTCTCACCCAGCTGCACCACCATGGCTCCTCTGACCTCTGCAGTGGAACACAGGTCACACAGGCAGAACAGCAAAGCACTTTGGGGGCTTATTTTACCTTTTCCTCCCAGGAGAAAGGAAGACAGAGGTAAGAAACACTACTTGCTAATATTTTTTTCTGACTATACACTTCCCTCCCTCTTCTGGTTTGCGACATTTCGCTGCTGCTGCTGACTGAGGTTTGCCACACTTCCCCACAGAGGGGGCAGCACATGTGGGCCAGTCTGGCAAAGACTACCCTCTCCTTGGACACTCATACCCCTCACTCAGCTCAATAGGGCTCTTCTCTCCATGACCAGTTTTCATCCTCATCCCCATCCTGCAGCAGGAGCAGTGCAGTGTAATCCCTTACTCTGTGGTGCAAGAAAAATCAGTGCAGCTCATATTGCAAAGTCCCCAGGCAGCTCTACCTGGGAGCTTTCACACTACACTGGTTGGAGTTTTCATTGCCTTCCTGGCCCCTCGGACACCAGCACCTCAGAGGATTACACTGCTGCTCATTCAAGCAATAATAGTGAGTTTCTGGGTAAGCAGAAATGTAATACTTCAGGTGAAAGAGAAGATTTTGAAACAGAAAGTTACTTCACTTGACTGAGATGGATGGCATAGCCTTATGTCAATTCCTGTATTTTATCTACAGGAAAGATCACCTCCTACAGTCCTTTAAGAGAGACCTACAGCAACCAACAGAGAATGGCTGAAGTTAAACACCAGCTTGGTTCTGTGTTTCAGACTTCAGAAAACCTTGGGGTGGCCAATTCAAGAAACAGATCTGAATCCAAAATCCAAACCCAGAGTAAAGATGCAAAAAACCTCTGGGGTCCTTAGAGTTCAAGGACCCCAGAGCTGACAGACACAGAAGCCTCAGAAAATGTGATCTCTTCATTCAATGCAGTCCTACAGCAACTGAAGCTTTTCTCATCTGCATTTAAGTCAATATCTCTTATAAATCTTTCTACCCATATATAGAGTGGGGCTACAGATTCAGAACTGCATTTGCATTTATGTGTCTCTTGGTTCCTGGTGTAGATGTAGGAACTTTCCTAGGCTTTCCTGTAAATAATCCTTGCAGACAAAACAAAACAACAACAACAAAAGGAAAAGTAGCAGTGAAATATTTTCTGTTAATATAAATAGCTTAGGCAAGAGGTTAAGCTCATTCCTCCCAGAGGATGGGGAGATTCCTCTCTGATTAGATTTCAGTAGAGTAGGAAGCAGAGAATTAGATGATGAGACAACATCTCCCACTCTGGACAGATGGAAGTGTTTGAAACATTTTTAAAACATAATGAAATGACTAACAGATTTGGGTTTCAGTTTTTAAAATAATGTACTTAACTTTTAAATGCACCTGAACTTCATTCATTGCAGTGCTTAGAAAACATTTATCTTAATACACTCCATCAAACAGTGATAAGCACAATTTCCCTTTTATTAGTGTTGATTTATATTTACGAACATTTATCTTAAACACTTCCTTCCCTTCCAATGTTTAAATTTTCTTTATAATTATGTGAACATCTTCTGTATTACAGGTCATCTACACAGAAATTATTTTTCCTCAAAACATAAATACGAACAATAACCCTGTTTCTGTAAAGATCACTACAAATACCTTGAATCTGTTGAAAACTGAAGCTAAAGCCACAATGTGTATTCCTCTTAAGTCCTACATAAGCTGTGAAAACTTTGATTCTTTAGCTCAGCTGACTTAACAAAAACCCCACTAAATCAAACAAACAAAAAAACCCGCATTTTTTTGAACTAGTAGTTCTCTCCTGTGCATGTAACCCAAGATGGCATTTTTGTCAGACAGAGACAGCTGGCAGCAAAGTTGCCTGTCTCTGTTTTGCAGATATTTGTAGTTGCCAGCTATTTGGAAGATTCCCCAGTCTTGTCTCACAGCAAGTCAGGTTGTGTACCCAGCTGGCATCAAGCCACAGCCACTGTGGCAAACTGCAAAAGACTCTGAAGAAGGAACAGATTTTCACAGAAAGACCAAAAGAAAGTAATTGGACTATGAAGTGCAAGACAAAAAGTTTAAGGTATTCAGAATGAAAACCTCTGCAAGAAGTTTTTTTTGGAGCTCTGCATTTCAGAATATCTTCTAGTTGGGATCATCTGTCCTTTCCGTGGGAGTGGTACCAGTGTGCATCTGTGAAAGCTGTCTAATCCAATCCCCCTGATCACATTAAGAGAATTTGTAGCATGTCCTTGAGCTCTTACCTGATTCTAGACAGAAGACATTTTAATAATAACTTCTTTAAGACACTCTAAACTCCACAGGACCCTGAACAAACAAAAGTAGTTTTGAAGTAATGCACTTTTGTGGGAACAGCTACAATGAATCTTATATTCTGATGAGCTCCTAAAGAGTTAGGACAGAGTAAGGAAATACAGAAATTAATATAGACATATTGATTAATCAGCCTATTTAGCAACAGTTGGGATGGTGAAAATGTCCATTCTGCACCCTGGAGAGCACACCCAGCAGTGAGCTCAAAGGGAGCCCCAGCACCAATGTGCCACCAAGGAAGGGACTCAGGTACACCAGGCAGTGCCTGCTTTGCCTCCACCAGGACTCCTCACAGGGACTGCAGGGATATTTATAGTGGTGTTCAGCACCAGCTGTGCCAGTGTGTGTGCACAAACATTCAGAAGGAACAGGGAAAGAAACGCCCTACTAGAGCATCATGGATGTAATAACCACTTATTGCAGCAAAGCCACAAACAATTTGAGCAAGCCTTCACCAAAATGCTATTATCAAAGCAGGGGCAAGAAGTACACGGCCATAGAAGGGACAGCAGTCATCTAGAAATCACAGGAAACAGAAGACAGAAAGCCATGAGAACCACACTGATGATGGCTAATGAGAACTCAAAGGGAAAAAATTCAAATTCCTCTCCTCATACTTGGCCATATTTTGAGCCACAGCTGCTGATGCTCACTTGCAACACAGGGGAAAATTATTTTAAAGAAGAAACTTCCAAAACTATGCAACTGTTCCTAGAAATTTTCACTATTTAGCAATGTATAACTCAGAATTACACATCAGCTTTGCCATTCATACCCTGGATTGTTGTTTCCATGGGCTGTCAAACTGTCTGTCTCTGTACCCTTACTTAGTGATTCACTTGTCACTTGCCTTAAAAGAAAACAGCTTTAAAATCTTGATTTAACAGGAACAGTAAAAGGAAACACAGAACAACACATTATGAAAATGCCTTATAAAGCATCTGTTACAAACCTTCAAGTTTATTGCTTAAGGGACGGCAGCAGGTGTCCCATGCCCTGAAGCTGGTGAAAAATCTCTCCTACACTGCAAAGAACACCAGCAGTGTCAGACTCTGAGCATGAGCATGGCTCATCAGTTATTTAGCCAATCTAAAAGCCACAAACTTGGGTGTAGTCTAAGAATGAGAGTGCAGATCAGAAGCAGGACAAAGACCTTAGCACTCATTTGAGAAAATTATTTGAACGCCAAGAATCTCGAAGATAGATCATTTATTTGGTGCCTAATAACTGCTCTAGCATTAAAATGTTAGTTAGCGAGGTTTGTTAGCTGCTTTTGGTTGAGTTCCACTTGTCTTTTTACTGATTCTTTCTCTTCTGCCATAAGATTAGGGTGAGATTGGGACATAATTTGTATGTACTGCTCTGTTCCCACTTTAGGGATGCCGCAAAGTGAATATTTCTGGATTCTGAAAGAATCAGCTTTAACTCAGAGGGATAGAATTACTGTGGGAGTCCACTTCAGTTTGTTCTTTGTAGGTATTTCCCTCCTACCCCAGCAGCTTTCATCTGCAGATACTAGCTTTGCTACAGGTAGTAATAGTAGATTTCAACTCCCCTGACCTTCTTTTCAGCTAGCACCATTTCAGTGTAATTCTTTAAATCCCCCCTCCCTATACTGATGGCCATTTTTGAATGGAGAGTGTCTTTAACCAGGGAGAATGTCTTTAACCAGGCAGACCTATTCCATACATCTCCCTTTGCCCAACAGTGCTGCACACCCACCTTGCCTTTCCCTTCTTTCCCATCTCCTCTCCTTTCACACACCAAAAACTCCAAACTGTGCTATGAGAACTAATTTTGATAACTGAACTTTTAAGCCATTTGTAAAACTGAAGCCAGACTGTCCCGTGTGCCCCACAAAACTTTTTTGCAATCATTTCTTCTGCTCCCTCATCCAAGCCACAGACAGGAGTCCAAGACAGATTGCAGGTATTTTCTTTATTTTACATCAACTACTACTGATATTTAAATCGCACATCATGTTCTCTCTACCACAGGCAGTTTTAGCTGCTCTAGTTGTTTCATGGTCTTGCTTTTACAGAACTTCATGCCCCTGTGGTACTTCACAAGTGACTCTGCAGTTTCAGATGAATTTTGTTCGTGCATCCTGCAAAGGCAATTGCAGGCAGTGCACGTGGGGTGCCCAAACCAGAACTACATTCCAACGCTCCCACACAGCAAGGGAAAAAGGCCAGATCCATCTCTAATTTCCAATCTGCAAATGAAGTATCCTGTTTAACTTTGTGCTATTACATCATTTTCACTACACCATGCATCATTAAACTTTATAGGAACCTAACAACATTCTGACTCCAGAAATCTTAAAGGATTGCTAAATGCTGCTGAGGTACTACCTTGCCCAGATTGAAGAGAGCACAATTTTTTCAAGTTTTCTAACTGATCAC
Organism: Acanthornis magna; assembly: GCA_036785705.1. NCBI lineage: Eukaryota > Metazoa > Chordata > Aves > Passeriformes > Acanthizidae > Acanthornis > Acanthornis magna. Next base: position 14,666 of record JAWUZG010000761.1, read on the forward strand.
ACTCAGGATAGATATAATCATGGTTACCAAAAGATATAAAATGACACAAAATTAGTAATTTCTTATTCCAGACTGCTTGACATTTACTAAATTGGCCTGATTTAAAAGGAAGGAAAAAATTACCTTGAGGGTATCTAAGCTCACAGAGTTATTAGCCTGAGGCTCACTGAAGAATGGTAACACATTCATTAATTCCTAACATAACAAAATAGTCAAGGTGAAGAACCAGTCTTGAAATCCTCTGCACCCCATTTCTATTTAAACTAATTACTGTTTATTCACTGCCTGACTGCCCAGTCTGCAACACACTGCCTGCCTCAAAACCCAAAGGGGGTCTGGGGCAGTACAGCTTCACCTTAGCAGACAGCATTTGGTAGGACTGCCCCATTGCAGGACTTCTCAGCTGTTCTACTGTACATCAAAAGTGTCTGCACTTTCGATGCCAGAGCAGGATCTAATTTGCCTGCTTCACAAAAGGTTCTGGAGGAACAGCAGATGAGGAAACACCATGCTTAAGCAATTAAAAAAAAAAAAAAATCTGACTTTTGCCATTTTCTGTGAAAAGGAAGGAAGAGAAGAAAGCTATTTTTCTATCAGATTCCTGTTTTTTGGCTACTGATTCTTATCAATTCATTCAGACATTTTTAGGCTGTCCACTGAATCATAAAGGTCAAAAATTTACATCAAGCAAGAAACATAAATAGAGTTTGCTGAACTTGCCTATCAGTGGGCAGGAAATGATCCTTAGCTCTGTATTTTATTACTGCTGTGCCCAGATCGGCCACACACATTTCTGCCACAGCTCTCGAGCACATGTCCCACACAGCTCACCCAAGGCACAGGTCCAGGAAACTGGGCAGTAAATATCTGAGAGCTCCTAATAAACACAGAAGTGGCAAAAATGACACCTTATTGCAACTGACTGACACTTGTAGCCCCAGAGACAGAGTGAAATTGATGAAAACACCAGAGTGGCGAGCAGGGCACTAAGAAAACATTTTATTTGGCCAGTCTCTGTGGAAGGGCAAAAAAATAAACTGATAAATGAAAAGATCTCCACTTGATGATCAGTTATCCCTTGGCCCTGAACCAGTCCAAAAGCTAGGCTAGCTTTATTTCACAATCACAGAAATCATCAGACAGATAGGAAAAGTTTGCTTTACTGTTTTGACAAAGTGCTTAAAATTGGATCAGATCATGTTTTCTTCCTGATATTCACTAATGCTCTGCCTGTCTCAAAAACTAAATAAGTAAGTAAGGTAATGATCCTCAGAGAGATTTCACAGAACTGAAACAATGGTGCCCTCTCCTCATCAAAATCCAAGATTTCAGCTGCTGTAATAAAATATTCATTATGATGGTAGTGAACCCACGACATTCCCTGGCTTATATTCACTAAAAACAATGCCCTAAATTCTATTTAAATACAGTGCTAGAGCAAGAATGGAACATAACAAAAAAATCTTGCAGAAAATCTGCTTGTTGCTGTACACAGTCCGATCTGCTGGCTGAAGAGCAAACCAAACTTTTTCCTTCTATCAGCAAAGCTGAACCAGCTCTCTCTTAAAGCATGGATGAAGTTTTTCTGCCACTTTTCATAACAACTTTTTAATTAACTGCTGGCTGAGTCCACTTGGTGGACTTGAGGTCACATGGAGGAGACATGGCACCCACATCCAACAGCCACCACCTTCCCTTCCCTGCTGGACATACACCTGGCTCCACTTGCTGTGCATGCTGCAGGAGTTATGTGCTTTAAGCTGGGCTGGAGTTCAGCAGTCATGCGTGCCAAATTTTGTTCTGGTTAAGTCATAAATCAACTCTGGCAAGCATGGATATCAAGACTTTGTGTTGAAATTTTGGCTGGCCCTCAAAGAAACAAGAAGCTTAGAATGCCACGAGTTCCTATGTGTGACTGATACATATTTTAAAGCAGTTCTACATCGCAAAAATTCCTTACAAAACCTTTGGTTCTAAGGTATTCCAAATATTAGCTTAATAGAGAACCTGAAAAAGCAGAAAATTATCTGCTAGTTTAAATAATTCCTAAAAATTACAAGACTGTATTAGGTATGCCTGCCACAAAATTAATGGATCCACAGTAGTACTTATATTCTAAATTAAAAAATTCTTTAATTAGCCATAGATTTTCAGTACATTCAATGGTTTGTATTAGAAAAAGCAACTGAGTTCAAACTAAACTTTCTATCATAGCCTTTGCTTTAAAAAGAAAAAAGAAAAAAGCAATTAAGTAAAGAGATTGACAGTGAAATATAACACACTGCAATTGTTCGTCTTATGATCAGATTTTACCTGATAGGAACATACTCATTTAAGAGAGAAACACTTTTTCAGCTGCCAAGAACATGTACACACATAAAAGGAAACGCTGACTGCTCCAATGAATTTGATGGTTCATCTCTAGTCTCAGGTGGTGACAGTCTCCAAGAGCATCTACCATGGTCATTGCCACGCTGTAAGAACACTAATTAGAGAGGAGTCTAGCTGAACTCTAAATTGGTATTTTCTTCATTTGGATGTTTGACAAGTTCCCAGTAACAGGTTTGCTTGTTTTCCATGAGAATTAAAATTCAATGCTAAAAGCTATAGTTTCTCTTGTGCAGAAGGCTCTTCCACACTCTGACTCACCTGCAATTCAGAGCTACCACATGACTTGCATTGAAATGTCAAATCAGAATGATGAAAATTAGCTAACTGTTATCTTTTTCTAGATGAGGACTATGCTCCACAGAAGACTATGTGATCTCATTACACAAGTCCCATGTCTACAAGATTTTCTGAATGAATTATCACTGATTAAGGTGTGGTTTGGCATGCAAACTGCCAGAGGCATCTGAAAAGCCCTGTTGTCAGTTGATGCATAATTTCCTTCAGTATTCAAAACAAAAGTAAGATTACGATCAGGTGGGCAGCAAAGACGCTTTCTTCACATGCAGAAATGTCTTATTACATCTCTTCTCTCTACCGTACTACTGCTTCCTAGAGCAGTTCATAACTTGCTTTTCACAAAGCTGTCTATAATCTGATAGCCTAAGTATATCCAAAGGTCCCCCTACCTTTCTGCCACCCCCTTTCATTTTCCTCCCCCTACATTTCCTGAGCAATCATCTTGCAAATTGAGACTATCACAAAACCTCGCCTATACTCTCTTTTCAGCTAAAAATCACTGTTTCATGATTTCTTGGAAATCAGTGCCAGTGCTCCCTCTCACATTCCTGACCTGTCAGCACTGCATGGGCAGCCCAAAACCACACAACTGCCACACCGCGCAGCTGCAAGGCTGCACGGAGCTTGAGTCTGTGGAAGCAGAGGAAGGGGAGTTGAGGTAGATCACTGCCTTTTTCTGATACTTTGGAAATGAATGACGATATTCTACAAGCTGTTGGGATAATATGAACAAATGGCAGGCATATGTAACAAGCTCACAGATAAGGGACTGGATTTTCTATTAACCACTTGAAGTGTTTTCCAGTGGTAGCAGAAGAGAAAACCTCTGCTAGGGAGAAAATAATGTAAGTTGCATGACTACCTCCAAAAATGATAGATATTGTTACACATTCCTACATGCAGCAAGCAGAGCGCATTGTCATGCCACACAAGCAATGCCTCCTGATGTGTGTTTTTGGGACTGTGCTAATGCCAAGACTGCAATTCTAGGGCTGCTTTTCCCAGGCACTACAGAAGAAAAGCAGTGGACAATGTCTCATCTGAAAGGACCATACCATTTTGTTGCCCAAGCCAGGCATTAACACGGCATTCAAAAGCTCAAGTTCAATTTCTGTATTGGTTTTTTAAAAAAAAGATTAATTGGACATTGGGATGACTGTACATGCTGTGGATGTAAGGATAAAATACATAAAAAACAGCTCAGCAATTAATCTTGCAAATTAGATTACAGAGATAAACTCTCTTTAGACTATCCTCATCAATATATATGAAAGCTGTAAAATCTTTTTGTAGCTGAAATTCAGGTTACTAAATCCAAAAAAAAAAAAAAAAAGCCTATCATTGCTGGCTGTGTTTCCTACTAGGTTAGCTTTTGGCCACAGCAGACTTGAAACACAGTAGAGAGCTTTCATTTCTAAAAATCCCACTGTTACAGTAACATCTTTTCAAATGTATCAGCATATTTTAATATGCCATAATTCCACCTAATTACTTACAGAGCCCTGGCAGAGGTTCTGAGAGGGCAGATGCATCTAATTCATATCCCTCGAGCCCGGGGGCAATGCGGGACACACTAAACGGAGAACACCCACCTGCACATCCAACAGCTTCATCATTCAAACCATGGCACAGATGCACCGAGGGTGAGAACCAAAGAACTGTAAAGGCCCAAGAAAGCTCACTATTCATAATTATCATTTTTTTAAAAGATAAACCTTTCCAGCAGAACCCTCAGCTGAATAGCACAGAGTAAGAACTGGACAACAGACGTCCAAAAGACAGCTATGATAATGTATTTTCCCAAGGATTAATATCCCTGCTTTCTTAACGCATGAAAATGGCAGCCGCTACCAAAAGTTTTCAGTACTGAATTTTCAAGTCAGTGTTTCAGGCAACCTTTAACAATGTTTGGTGTATTTAGAACATTACATTACTGTCCCTGTTTCATTATGAGAAACAGGGTATAAAGGGTACCAGGATGCCATACGTCCCTCAACTGATAAAGAACTGTGTTCTTTAGTCAGTCGTATGCATTTTGCTTCATCTTTTATATCTAAACGTGAATTTTCCCTAGTATGTATCATCCTAAGACAAAGCATTTTGTGTGACCTAATGAGATCAATGGACAGCAAACTCCAGTATACTAAGTAAGAATTATTAAAGAAAAGCCCTTTCCTGAATCTGACATCTCCTTTAGCACAAGGAATTCTAATTTTCCCTGATTTCACAGATGTTTTTCACCTGAATTTCCATCCTAGCATGGCAGCAGCCAGCAGCTGCTCTCCTGTCTGAAATACGTTGCTTTGAATGCAGCCTCTAGTGAAATACACACATGAAATCTGACGTAAATAGAATCTTGAGATATAAGAAGCCATAAAGGAGATTTGATGGGCTTTAACTGCAGCCAAATGATACACAAGGAACATACTCTGCAATAACATGTACCTCGTATGGATCCTATTTGCTTCCCCATGATAAAGTGGCAACTTAAGCTGTGAAAATTACTGCCATCCATCTCACCCCATGCATTCACATGCTTGGGAAGCATAAGTGAATATGCAGCTACGTGTTTCGCAAACAAAATATTTCTCCTAAGATGAAAACGAGAGTAACTCATTTCACAAGAAATGATTAGGCAATGCATGAAGCCTGGCATGAGTCCACCCTATCAAAGCCCAACAACCCTGCTGCACACTGAACTCTTCTGCTTTGTGGACCAGAATCAGATCCACAGTACAAAGGTCCAACAACTGTGAAGTCAAAAGGGCAGAATTTTTTCCTTAACTCAAAATTTTCTTTGTTATATGCTACAAAGGCATGTCCTTTCTGCTATTTTTCTGCGCACTGTATTTGTTCTGTCCTCCCCCAGGATCTCACTGATCTCAAAGTGTGTTTGTATGATGCTTGATGCGTGAGGACCACATGGCCATATGTCCCATAATGCAGATTTATAAGTGTATATATATAGGTTAATTGAACTAAAATAAACTCCAGTCCCCCAGCAGCAGTACATACCCATGAGCAAATTGTATGTTCCGTAAAACACTGCTTGTGACTTTTAAAGACCCTTTGTTAAATTGTTCTTTTTATTTCAGGAATATTTCTTTGAAAGTCTTCTTTGAAATATGAGGCATATTTGCATGAGTTATGTCACTTTTCCTTTTTCTACATTACCAGTTCTTTATACATTTCTATCTGCATGATATCTCTTTAAATCTGATAGTTCTTTCATTCATTTATTTTTTTTATCTCTAATATTATCATCAAACTTTCATTTTCTGCCTCTGGTTCCTTTCTTTATCTCCTTTGCCACAGAGAGATCATAATCCCACATTATTCATTATCTGACAGTGATATTGAAGAAGCTATTGCTGCTTATGTAATAGGAAAATCTAATTATTTTAATAAAGATATGATTGACTCCATCAGGTGATACCTTGGTCTGATTTTCTAGGACATTAACTCAGCAGAACTCTTACAGTCCCAATCTCTGTGGCTGATGGTAACATGGCACCATAACCTGCTCCTGTAAATCTACCAGCAGGAACAGATTCCAACATTTTGCCCTAAGAGCCAAACACTACAGTCTCTGCATATCTTTTTATGAAACAGAAGTAGTTATTAGTTACCAAATAAATTCAGAGCTCCTGGGACTGGCAGCGACATTTTAATTTGTCAAGTGGGATAGAAATTTAAAGCTGGTTTTACCCTGAACAATCGACAAGATATTTACAAAATTAAAGAAACAAAAGAATGTTTCCACCAAGACACAATTTCTCATTCTAATGCCCTGCCTGTACTATCATTGCTTTCAAAATGAAGAGTACACAGCACAGCACCTACTTTTATATTAGTCTCCATTTACTCTTCTCTTGTATTAGATGAACAATTCCTATGGACATTTTCACCCAAGTTTCTCAAACATTAACCATGTGGGGAAGCTTATTATTCCCATTTTACAAATGAGAAGACTGTGGAGCTAACATTATATGTGATCCAAAAACACAAGAAAATGGTGACTTGTCTGCCTTTCATGCAAGCACTGCCCAGAGCCTGCCTGGCAGGCAGTGCCACAGGCTGGGGGTCCAAACACCCTCTGGATGAAGAACCTTTTTCTAATATCCAGCATAAACCTCTCCTGACACAGCTTCATGCCATACACCTTCCTTTTTTACCTTATTTCCTAGAAAGGTTTCCTGTTCAGCCAAGACAGACTTCTTCCTCACCTGCTTGACTTCTGACATTTGGGAATTGCCTGTTCCTGTGCCCATAAGAGGTGATGTTTTAAAGGTGATCAGCACTGATGGACCCCAACACCTGCAAAAAAATTTTCCTAGGTGGCCTTATTCACTAATTCCCTGAACATCCTGAAGTGTCCTCTCCTCATGTCGAGTATGGATTTTGCTGGCACTTTTCCTCCGATCACCAGAGATTATAAACTCAATCGCTTCATGGCTGCTGTGGCCAAGATGATCACCAATCCCCACTTTGCTCACAAGACCCACTCTGCTGTGCTATGGTTTAGTTGATACGGTGGCGTTCAACCAAAGGTTGGACTCAATCATCTTGGAGGTCTTTTCCAACCTTAGTGCTTCTATGATTCTAAGAGTGAATGAATGGAAGATAAGGAATGATCCACTTCACATCTAAATACTCTCTTGGTGGAATTCCCAGAGAAGGGAGAAAGCATGGGGAAACCATGGAGAAAGTTAAGTCAAGAGCCCAAAGTGTCAGCACAAGCAAGACCTGAAGCGGTTCATGTAGCCACCTCCAAAAGTATCAGGGCCTGGGCATAGCACCAAAAATGGAAAATCAAATAATGCAATGAAATAAAAATTATTTACTACTTTTTTTTCTTCTATGGATGCAGAGACACATAAAGCAAAGAAATCTACATTAAAAATAAGGCTAATTGATTTGTGAGAGGTGAGAAAATAAAAATCAAACCAAAAATAGAATCAGACTTCAGTACCCTGACCGCTTTTACACTGAAATACACAGAAAAAACTCAGCAGACAGAGCTACTATGGTTTCCTCAGGATCGCTGAGGGACCTGGCAAACCTGCAGGAATATCACCAGGACAGGTTGTCCTTGACAGTTAGCAGGCATAGTGATTCAGCTCAGACTGTCAATTAAAATCTTTATATCACGTTTTCTATCATCATAGCAGCAGGCCAGAATTGATATCCAACATTGAAGACTGAAGAAATGGTTTTAATTATTCTGAATGAACAGAGAGATTCAGTTTACAAAAGAATTAGTAAAAACCTTCAAAGAGAAAACTGGGGGAGGAAAAGAGATGGAAAAGGCACTATTAAACTTTAGCTTGCTCACTACCTTTTTTGGATTTGGAAATATATATCATATAATGTCATTCTATGGAAATATTTCAGTAAGCTGTTCTTGTATGCTGATACTACATCTAGGACATTTTGGGAGCTATTTAGTGTAAAGAATTAGTCATAGTAGTAGCTCCCTTTGAGGACACGTAAGTGCCCTCAGATACTGCCAAGAGATGGGCCAAGAGACTTGGAACTCCACACTCATCCCCAGCTCAGACCTCAAAGCCTGCTCACCTGTTCACCAGGTACAGGAGCATGAGAGATGACCCCAGGACCCAGTGCCTGACAAAACAAAAGGTAGTTCCTAAATATAAGACTACCATGGAAAGGGCTACCAAAGGCAGCACAGTCAGCAAGATCAGGCTCAGGCTAGCACAGACAAGCATCCCAAGGCCAAAGCAACACGGAGCTACCACTCCTGCTCCCTGTATGTGGGCAGGACTAACCCCAAGCAGGTAAAGGCAAAGGCATTTTTTCCCCAGGTATGACAGGAAACTTTCAAAAACAGCTTTGGACAATTATGGGTGGGCTGTGATTCTTGACCCCTCACTGGACTCAAGAATGGTATGAACACTGGTATGATACCTGCAAGGAAAGAGAGAGCAATGCAGATAGGATAAAATCATTGTCCAGAACATCTCTCCTGGCTGCTTATCCCCCCAGGTACACATAGCAGCTTTGCAGGGTACAGAAATTATAAACTTTTTGAAGCCGGAAAATGAATGATGTTTACATTTAGTTAAGTGGAGGAGAGAGATGGCAGAGTGACTGCCAACAATCACTGGGCTGGTTTAAATTGCTTTTCACCAGCAGTCACCTGAGCAGATCTGTGCCAAGACACCAGGAAAAGCTGCTAGTATAAGAGCAAGTTTATGCACTTCAGAGCGGTACTGGAAGGTACTGCAATAGTGATTGACATCAATATGGAGATATTCAGAAGAGAGGAAGGAAAAAAATACGTGGATGGATTCAGAAGAAAGAGTGGAAATGCAAAGTTCAGGAGGACACCATTTTACAGTACACAATTGCACAGATTAGCAAGTTAGATGGTACTGAAGCCAAATATCCAGTATTGAAATTAATGACCATAAAAATATCCCAGCAGAAAGATGGAGATTCATTGAAACATAATGCATACTGTAAATAATCATTAAGTAAGTTAATCTTTAAGGATACCAAAAAGTATCTTTATACACTGGAGGGGCCAAGAGACTTTGAAGTCTTTCCATTTTTCACCTTGTAATTCACAACTTTTAGACCATTATGCAATTGCAAAATTTTAAAGAAGCTTCAGTGATAACCCTGAAAGTCACAAGAAGATGAACAGAAATGATATGATAAAAAGGAAGGTATGTTCTTCATTCATTTTCTTAACATCAACTTTTACTTTTGACTGTTCCAGTGTGTACTAAGAATCAATATTTATACATTGGAAAGCACCTAAGCTCAAATATTTCAAATTTCAAAGATTTTGGATTCTAAACCCAACAATATCTTTATTAACTAGCACTGTTCAATCACAAGACTCCACATATTTTGGGAAACACAATTCAGATGAAAAATCTGGTTTTGCTATGGTTTTGAGATTCAAGTGACTTCCAGTGGGACAAGATTAGGAAGAAATAGGAAGAAATGGGAAGAGCTGTAGAAGAACCTGTTCAGAAATTAGTACAGTGACACAAGAATAAAGCTTGTGGAGTTCAAGGACTTTCTCTAACTAGTCCTGAAAAAACGAACCTCAAAGCCAGCCATTCTCCAATTAAAAAAAAATCATCATTTCTGCCAAGTTTACTGTCTGGTTGTTTTCTTTTATCAACTAATGAAAAAATACCAAGAAAATTAGTTGGGACTTCCCATGCAGACCAGACTGAATTGAAGCTATAACAAAACTCCAGACAAAATGAGATGAACTATTCAAAATTTCATTTTTGCAATACTGACACCTCTCTAGCGATACGTTTAAGGCTCTAGAGAGAAAACACTACAAAGCCATCCAACATACTGCACTAAACATTAAACAGAACATTTGACAGAGGTGTTATATAGAAGCAGGAAGAAGTATGAGTAGAGACTGCTGGACAATAACAGCTTAACCCCTGGTGAAATAATGTACTGCACCAAGGTCTGGGTAATCAGTTACAGGAGTTAAATAAAGCTAGCAAAATTTTTACAGATACCTCATTATAGAAGTACTTTCTAGAAAACTGACAGAACCCAATAGAGGGTAAAAAAAAAACCAAATAAAGCCCAGCTGACACAAAAGAAAAAGGAAGCAGAAAGACATAATGTCTCATGTTTTAAACCCTTAAAATATATTTCTGAGTATTTCCAGTCTATTCAGAATTTAATTCAGCTTTTAAACAGACCTTTAACATTCAGGTCTTTGTTAGCACATGTGTCTTTTAGTACGTGTCAGCACCTTTGGTATGTAAAAATCACTGTGCATTATGTTTTACCATGTATTTCACAGTTCTTTGTTCCTTGCACCACAAATAGAATTGTGGTTTTGAAAACTCTCTAGACACATGCTGCACTTTTTGCAATCTATTTTCTGCAAAGAATTGCTCTCAAACTAGGTAGCACTCTCTCTTGAACTTGTAATAAATACAAGAATGTTGGGACACACTCAGAACTTATTTATGCCCAATAACTTTTTTTTTTGGTCTGGTGAGTAAATCATTCTTCACCTGAAAGTACATAAAGGCAATTATATTGGCTCGTGCCGAAAGGTGAAAAACAGCACATAAAATAATAAATAGCAGAAAGAGGGTATTTAAATAGGCATGTAAACCATGCTTTTCACATTGAAGAACATAATAAGAGAAATATGATCCTATTTTAGCAGAACCTACAGGATTGTTAGGGTGGTAGTACTGAGGTCTGTCCAAGTACTCAGGATCTTACACACCAAACAAGACAATAAAATAATACATTTTGTCTAAAATAATAAATTTTCAACCATACAGTGAAACAAACAGAGAGCAGTCAGGAAAATACAGGAAACTGAATCTCAACAGTTGAAGCAGATTTTTCAAGAAGAAAAGAAGAATGATTAAAGACTAAACAGAGAGATCTGACCAAACAGTGTCCCTCTTCAGAAGGCGGCATCATTTCAGATAAATTCTACTGACTGCAGTACATTACTCAATAGGGGTATGCCAGTTTTAGTACATCATAAATGACTTCTGAATTAGTATTTTAATGATGTACCTTACAGCTGGCTCTGCAATCAGTGGGAAAATCAGATTTGCACAATGAAAATGCAATATTTACTCATTTTTTTCTGAACCCCAAACTGACCCTAAATACTTCAGCCTCCGTCCCAAATCTCAGTGAAACACAAAGTTGAAAACCAATTTTATCACTGTGTATCTGTCCTGTGAATTGGTCCCTGCTGCGAGAGACCAGAAAGGTCTGTGGTCTGTGCTGCTGGAGCACAATCTCGTTTTGCAAACTGAGGAGCTGGCTCAGGCTCATGATGTTTGTTCTGACCCTCCCCCAGAATAGCCCATGTAGCATCAGAGTACCCCAAGCAGGATCTGTCCAGGTCCACGAGGCTGCTGCACCCAGGACAGGACTCTCGACTGGACCAGAGCAGACCCCTGGAGAAAAGCAGCCCCTGAAGAAAAGCACCTTGTGCTGTGAGCAGCCCCTCCATGGCACTGCTCAGACTTCGACCCTTACATGACTTTGCCGCTGAGTGATGCTTTGGCAGGCCATGGAAAGGTGCCCTGGCACCTTTTCTCCAGTGCAGCACTTGTATGCCAGCCCCTCTTTCACTGTAGCTAACCAGGATTTCCTGGAGTTTTTCTTTTTCTACCTGTACTGTTTTGCTCCTGGAATGAATATTAGGAAGCAAGCACAGAATAGCATTTGATAGACAGTGTGTCAGGCCTACTTACACCATTTCTTCCATAACACAGAGAAACTCCGGTTTATAATGGGAGTTCTAAGACAATTATAATTACCACAGCTCAGACTATGATGCTTCAATGGAAAGGAAATGGTGCTATTACAGGAATTTGAAAGATACCAAGAGAGGGGGGGATGCTTTCAGGATTTATTAGATGCTGCCACTGTAATGCCCTTTCTTTGAGAAAACAGCACAGAGTACCACTCCCTGCTGATTCTAAAGCACAGTGAATGAGAGCACAGCTCACAATTATGGCAAACTTTGAAACCTGTCAGTCAAGGAGCAGAGCTGGTAATGCCAAACAAAACAGCAGATTTACACCTGGGAAATGAGGCTATAATGTAAGAAATACATTTTCTTTGCTCTCATTTATAACAGTAGTGGGAGAATTAACTACAGGGGATTCTTAGCATATTTACAAGACACTACAGGAGGCTTTTGGCATATTTACAAGCAACAATGGCATAATTTTACATGCAGAAGTTTAAATACTGTAAAGTCTGCTCTGTCTTTAGTTTCTGTGATTTAAGGCATCTGTATCCCCACCTTAAGTTTAAACAGCTACATGCTCTATTAATTCGTTACACTCAAAGGGATTTTGAGATGAATTTTCTAAAAGCAGCAGGACATTCGGGTTTGGAATCTCTTTTTATTTTATTTAATGCTTTGTTTTAAAAGGGGAAAGAAAAAGGCATTTTTAATGCTTCAAAATCACATGGGGTTTTTTTAGACTTTGTTTTTGTTTGCAAAAATAAAATGCTGACACTAAAGATGTGTGCAGTAGCTTCAGACAGTTGAAGCCTGTTAAGCTGCTGGGCTTTACTTCTTTTACAGAGCAAGAACAAGAAATCAACGTATCTTCTATTCCACTCTATGGTCTTGGGAAAGGAGACATGGAGGGGGATAGAAGGAACAGGATATATGACAGGAATATTCTGTGTCTGCTGTAAACTTGGTTGAATGCAAAAACCAAACTGGACCTGGCCCTAACAGGAATCTGTCATTTCCATTCTCCAGTTCTGGGGAGCCCAGGGCATGGGCTCACTGGACACGACCATACTCTGTGACATGTGTTTTGCAGCCAAACAGCGGTGGGGCTGAGGGGTGCTCAGATGGCAAGACTGGCTAAAGCTGCCTTTTGGTCACATCCATCGAACATTTTCTTATTTGAAATATAAAACCTAGATTACGCAAATACCGATCGCACGGCTCCTAAATTTTTTGTGTAAGAAATCAAAGAGTTCATGTTAAAATGATGTCCTAAGGACAGGGCTCTGTACAATGTGTGAGCGCAATGACACACAGAACTCCTCTCTGAGACAGGCTGAAGGACCAAGCCTGATCATTTCCCCCATAGGAACAGAACCTACAGGAGCCACAGCAGTGTCTGCTCCCTGCCATACTGAAGCCCACAGTTTCTTATAACCTTGATCTGTGACATGTGACTACAGCCTGGGGATAAAAATCAGTTTCATGCCTCCTCTTTTACTCTATTTTAACACATTCACTTGCAGCAAGACTTGCTCAAGCCGAAAAGGAAAGACAAGACAGAAGACAGATTCATCTTCACCTGAATTTAGGAATGCAACTGAGGGACTTGATAGCGAAACGTCCCCCAGAGCTCTCCTGGACAGGTACTCATGTCCCAAGAGTAAATTAGTCCACCCACAATCAGCTTCAATAAAAAAAAAGAGAAAAAAACAGAATTATCAATTGCTTGAATTTGACACAAATTAGCACTATCCAAAACAAAATACTGTAATATGTATTTTTGGTAGACATTATTGTCTTTTACTGCTTTATAATGCATTTACATTTTTAATAAAATTCTGGATACATATCTATGCATAAAATTTCCTTCAGTTTTTTTATTAAGTCTAATAAAAATTCATTATATATTCATGCAATTCCAGGAAACTTACCAATTATTATGGTTGAACCTAGCCTGCAATATTTAATACTCATAAAATATGTTCATTCATGATCATCAGTGCACATAACATCAAAACAAAACCAAAATTTTCTGTATGTGGGTTTCTTTTGTAAAATAAATGCTTTAACCTCTCAGGTGCAGTGAGACACCAGAGGAGATAAAATCTGAAGCAGCTTTGTTATTTTTAGCTTAATTATGGCTCACCTCTGAAGGAAGGTGATGAAAAAGAAAGGAGAGTTTCAGAGGATAGAAACACTGGAGCTTAAGACAGACCCATTTTCTGGTTTTCTTTGAAAACCTATTTGAACAAGTTTGCTTGTGACAAAACCAAGGGGCAATGAATGCACAGCAGATCAGCCCTTCACACCAGCTGGAAGCAGCCTGTGTGCCCTCCCCCAGCCCCACAGCTTCCTCCTCCCAGCATCTTTCACATGAAACCCAAAATTCCCCTGCAGGACAGGCTTTTAATTGCCACCTTCCATTACTCATAACAACACTGGCTAAATGATGGGCCAAACTCTGCCATCACTTAATTCTAAATGCACCATTTCATTAAATTAAGGCAGAATCAAGATGTGGCACCGTATGTGTAGATTGTTCAGATTTTTGGCTATATATAGGAAGGAGGGGTTCAGTTCCTAAAGTTATGGCACTAAATCAGATGCCTGGGTTTCCTGATAGCATAATGTCAGTAAAATTTAGCACAGATGCTCCAATTTCTCTGTGCAAGTCCCAATTAAAGAGCCTAGGATTGCATGGCACGTGGGACTCCTGATCCAACCATAAATTCATGCACATTCACGCCCCTGCTGAAAGTAATTGTGATTGTAAAATAGGATTTTGCCTCTAAAAATGAAGATGCTAATTTTGTGTGCCTGATACAATTCCTGCTGCCATTGCACCATGGTGGGAGCCACATTCTTTCACAATTATTTCCTCATCTCTGCTCCGCTTTCCTTTCTTCTTACTGAGTACATGACTGAGTGTGTGCTGATCCACAAACCCCAGTAACTCAGAGCTCATGAAAACTGATCCCTTGCAGTGCCTCAACTACCATCATAAATAACTTGGATTTAGAGCCTGTTGCAAAGTAACAACACTGCCAAGTATTAAGCTAATAATTAATTAGCTGAGTTTAGAAGTAGTCACTCTTCAACTTAATAAATTGTAACTGGTGGAAACAGAGTCAAAGTCCACCTCTAATAAGAGATATACTACACTGCCATACATGTAACTGTTCAATACAACTCAAAATGTGCCAGTTAAGTATCCCTGAGTATATCAATTTAGTTATCTGGATTATTTACTACTGCAGGATGTGTCACTTTGGTACTATTCATATTACTCACCTTTACTGTGTATACATTTCATATTCAATGAAAACCTATATTTATGAAATGATTAAGTGATACAGGATCTCTAAGGCCCCTTACACAGTAAAATACTTTGATAGCATATGGTCTGACATACAATTATTTTACTCTTTGATTTATTTATATGCTGTAAACTAAAAATATTTAGAAAGTTATCTTCTAGATTGTGAATAACGGTCTATAAGAATCTGGCATTATTGCTATTTTATTCAGGAAACTACTATTATACACAGTCTTGTCTCAGATATGTTGCTCCATTTGTATGACTTTACCATTTTATATTAATACACCTAGAGCAGTTTAGGGTTTCATTTAGGTCTATTTAACTTTTTTTTTTTTTTTTGGGGTGGTGTATAAAGCAGCTTGACTCACCTTCCATCTTTATTGGCATTTTTACAGAACAAAATTCAATGCCTACTCTATCAATCTTCACACAGATAGGTAATTTTTTTACTCACGATTTGTGTTGCCTTTGAAAGGCTGCACATTATTTACTTGTACATAAATGGTATGCCAGCCTGAGCCTCAAGGGAGGATTTCCTTCAAAAATTTTACACTTTTGAAAAAACTACCTACGGAACACCATACACAATTGTGGGATGCCCAGTGCCCCTCAGTTCATCCCTTCAAAAAACAGAGGAGCTGGCAGAGGTGATGTGGTGAATTTTCAGACATAGTAGCTTGGAAATCAGCCCAGACTGCATCTGTGTCCTTGCAGTCTCCAGGAAGGCATTTTTCAGTGGATGCTGTAGCCCTGGGCACAGTGCATTTGCTTGCAAAGTGATATCAAGAATCACATTTGCAACAAGTAAAACCTGAGCTATATTGATATCCTAACACACTGCAGAATGACTTCTGAAAGTAATTTTCTGAGTTTTAAGACTGTTGAAAGCTAACAGCAAACTTCTAGAACATAAATAATACTTTTTTAACTTGTTGCAAATGCACAGTGATACCTTTCCACAAAGAATGCTGCCTTTTAAGATCAATTTTAATGCATTCAAAATATATTCAAATTTCTGTAGGAGAGAGTATTGAATTCTACTAGCAGTTTTCCTGTCCTGGGGGAATATGCCCAGAATCTTCTTCATTTCATATCAGGGAGACCATATAAATTAGAAAAATAGGAGACAATAGACTAAATTCTTAATAGTCACATAGTGCATATGCATTATTTACAAGGCAAAAGGGTTAAGTATTAGAAAAGTTGAAACCAGCTCCCATACTAAAGAAAGGGATATTTGAGATAAGATTACGTGACTCCAATACTAATCTTTTAGGTATTTTAAATTCAAATTCTATTCAGTAAAAAACACTGTAGATCATTGTATATTTATGAACAGTAGCCAAAAACACCTCTTCAATTTTATCATTAATAGAGTTGGAATAGGTCAAAATCAACTTAAATTAAGAGGATTGAATGAAAGAATAAAGGCTTGTAAATTCAAATTCTTTTGTTTGTAAAGCCTGATTAGAAAAACATGTAACAAAAAATTACCCCAAATTGCAAACATCTTGTGAAAAAGACCATCACTGGTTTACTAGGTTTGGACCTGTCACATTGGTTTCTGAGCAGGCACCTTCAAAACCACATGACCTCTCCAGTGGAAGGGAGAGAATTACAGTTTCCACACGCAGATTTTGACTCACTCTGTTGTTGCAGCACAAGAACTTTGTTTCGGTCACACAAAGTGTTTGACCAACTCTGTCTCTTACAGACATCACAGAGTAGAAGGGATCTTTGGCATGCCAGGATGAGGCTAAACCTCTGCTTTAGTAAGCTGCTAAAAATGAGGTAGTACAATGTCACTGAGAGGTGGGAGAGGCACAGTGTTTCTCTTATGGAGACAGTGCAAAGTCCATTCTCGAGTCTTCCTGGCAGCACACCCGGAAAACCAAAAACAACCCAAGAACACTAAGAAGGAATCACCAAAGGTCAAGTCAGCACCTGTCTCCTCCAGCTTTGTGAGGCAGCCCAGGTGCCCTCTTCCTTCTGAGTGATGTACCCTGCAAAGCACTCAACTCACTGCCCACTGCACTTTGTCCTCCAGTTTCACCAAATGAAGTTTTTTTCAAAGAAGACCAACACAAAACAATAGTACTCAAACACCTAACACTGAAATATTTACTCTCTTTTCTGTTGCACTAATTGTCATCCTTTGATACGCTTGCTTTAAGCAAGAAAACTTCTGTGAAGCTAGTAGAATAGCCAAGTCTCTATTTTCAAACACTGCTATTCCTAAATATTTACAGTATAAAAGGCCTGACATGCAATCTATCCTGGGAAAGTGTCAGAAAACAACCTGCAACATATTAAAATTTTGTTCATTATTGCATAAACCATCAAATGCCAAGTACCTCACTTCAAAGAAAATAAATCATTAAAATCCATTCTAGCTTCCTAGTCCTCCAAAAGTCTCCTTAACAGATCTATCGTGCCACCACAAGAGAGAAGCCACAGATGGCTTCATGCTACAGACTTTGCTCACCATCTACTGCTAGAACATTTTTGTGTCATTCTCTGCCTCCCCACAAAATGTCCCAGCCTGGTGAAGATCAGATACAGAGATCAACAAAAGCTAGAACAAAACTGGTGGTGATGCTATACATTATTTACTCATTTTAAAAAAAGAAAAAAATACTGCGAAGCTTACAGCAAATAGCACTGCTGACCCTCTTCACCAGTAAGTAGGACCTCTGGAGGTACCAGGGCAAAGTGCTGAGCAGCAGTGCCTTGGAAGAAGTGAAGAGCAAGGGAGCAGCACCAAGACAGTGTCTTCCCTCTCTTTCTCCCCAGCGCCACTAGGTAAGAACAGGGACTGAAGGATTCTCCAAGTGCCTTGAAAACAACCAGAACTGACCGGAAGAGCTTTGCCTTTGTGGTGAAGCTCTTCAGCTAAACACATGCAAAGGCAGGGACTCTGTTTTCATGCTGGAGTTGGGCATCCCCTGGGAGAGCTCAGGATGACCCATGTGGCACTCAGGGGGTCACTACTGCAACATTCTCTTTAACACACAGAGCAACTTTAAAAGAATTTCTGTCTTAGGGAGTGGGCTTTTCATTTTGCAATGAACGAAAATAACTTGTGCTACTGTTTCAACACAGGAGAATCTATAATATAAATTGTTACTCTTAGCTGCCATGATATTCTACTTATCCATATAATTTTACATCTTCTTACAAACTCTTCTGTAACATCATTTTATCATGCATTCCTACCAGTGTGAGAATGCCTTCTATTGAATGACTTTCAGATTTTGGTTTTTACTGTTCAGAACAGGGAAAATCCTGTTTGTTCAAAATTAATTTTTAAAAAAATTAAAAATAAACTGAAATATCACTATTCCATATTAAAAACAAAATCAGTTTGTATTTTTGTTATGAATAGCTGATGAAAATCAGTAGCTCTACTAAAAAGGTGTCTCTGCTTCAGAGACGTAGAATTCAAGAAAACATGAGACACTCTTCGTTACATGCACATGAGGTAATAACACTCATACTTGTGTATCAAATAAATTATTAGAGAGATATAAAGACTACTTATATTTTAACACACATGTTGCATAACAGCTAGTTAGTTAGATGGAAAACCTCCTGGTCTCTCTTCAATCCATAGGATCAAAAATATTTTCCTAATTAGTAAGTAAGATCATAACAGTTTTGAGGAAATTTCTGCTGCGCTAATATGGAAATCTTTCATTCCCTAAAGATGAAAGTTTTATGTGGTAAATAAATGTAGAACTTGTAGTCATAACAATGTAAGAAGTGAAAATGCCTAAGATGCAAGAAGACTTGTCCTAATGTGCACATTAGTCATTTGTTTGAAAGCATTTCATTCTTCCCCTCCCCTTTTAATGCATATTGCACAACATTAGCATTGCTCCATATGAAATGGCTAATAGTTCAGGATTCTTGAAGTAATTTTAAATCAAACTCTTCTGGAAGCTTCTTTCTTTTCTTAAAATACTGCTTAATTTTGGAAAACAAGCAGCATGGTATGATACAACAGCATCCGCAAAACTAAGGCGAAAACCCCACTCAATCAGCCCATGTAAACCCCTATGACTACCTACTCCTGCAAGCTAACTGCACATTCCACGTATTTGGTTCACAGATTAAAACATTTGACAAACAGGCAATGCCCAGTGACTGTTAAATGGACATGGTTTAGCTCCTCAACAGGACATAGCATAACACACTATGCATTGTGGAAGAAGACAGAGCAGAAGGAGACAGAAGCAGCAAAGAGACCAAACCAGGATGTTCTTCTGAGATGTTTGAAGCCAGACCTGCCCTGCCTGGCAGGGAAAACACCTTCTCATCATGTGGTTTCACAGGCTGAAGAATCTTCCAGGTCCTAAGAAATTCAAGTATGCATCTACATCAAACTTGGTTGTAAAATAAAATAATAGCAAATTAAATCCTACAGTGCTGCCCCTCATTACTGCCCTGCACTATCAGTGTTCTATCACAAAGTGTATCTTGGCACATGCATGGCACATGCACATGTGTATCTACAGATTGATTCTTTGTGAGGCTTTGTGACCTCTAAGAAGCATTTGTTTCTACTGCCCACAGGCATGCAATGTGCTTTGCCTGTGCTTATTCGCCCTGAAATCCAGCACTCCCGAGGCTACAGCACCACTGTAAGGTCTGCAACTTACCAACCCATTCCACATAGGATGTCTCAAATGATTACTAGATATTATTTTGGGCAACTCTACAGAGAGCCTTATTTTTACATAATATTACCACATCTCATAAAATAATAAAATCATTAAGGCTGGAAAAGATTATGCCCTTGTCATGACTTCCTGTTATTTATGATTTCTGTTATTTTCCTGCCTTCATTTTAGATTTTACTCTAGCTGCCCTTTCCAAACCAATTTTCATATAACTGGACATTTTAGCACATATTTCATTTGCTTGCAGGTGTCAAGGAAGTGGAGTCAGAAAGAGCATGATTTTTGTTGTTCAAGACACAGATGTACCCACTTCCAGAGAATAATTCCTTCCTTCCTTCCGCACCATTCCTTCCTTCCTTCCTTCCTTCCTTCCGCACCATTCCTTCCTTCCGCACCATTCCTTCCTTCCTTCCTTCCGCACCATTCCTTCCTTCCTTCCTTCCTTCCTTCCTTCCCCTTGATTTACTTTCTTTTCAGCCTTTCCTGTATTTGGCAATATTTTTCTTCTACTACACGTGTTTAAAGAAATCAGAAACAAAAACGCAGTAGCAGATTTCTGAAGCCTCCTTTTCCCAGTGTCACCTAGCCTGAATTAATTGTAGATATCTTGATCACTTTTCCATTTCCACACAGATTTCTGCTTTCTACTTATTTCCATATTCTCTGTATCATTTCCTTCTCTTTTGTCAATTCTTTTTCTCTCATCATTGGCCCCTGACACCACCTCATTCCATTCAGTTCAATACTTCATTCAGCATATTAGTGACAAAAGACATAAACAAGTGCCTTTTCCCTCTCAAAAAAGATGTCACTGTTAACAGGCACTTTAATAGACAATTTAGAGACCCTGTGTGAACAAGGATTACTGACCTTTCTCACATGCAACTTGTTAATGAAAATGATCGGTGTAGAGAAACTTTTTCTGGGGTATCAAGACCACTTATGATGATGTATGTACAGCGCATTATATTTGATTCACACTCCTAGATTTTAAGCTTACTGCAGAAAGGCTCTTTTTTCGGAGTGATCATTACTCATGCAAAATACCTCATATGGCTTTGCAGAACCTGAAAATCTATATGAATTGCCATCAGAACTCCTGCTTAGCATGAAACAACAGTTGCTGTTCTGGAGGAACAAAAAGTTACTCCTCAGGCTTTCAGCACATGTTTTTAGTAGTAGAGCATCTTCCTCAGTGGCCTATCTTTTCTCAGGCTTGTCCTGAAAATCCTACATTCTTTAACCAGCATAGGATCAACGTCAGAAATTATTAAACTTGCTTCCTCAGCATCATAGCACTTCCCCAGAAACTCCAACTGCTGTCAGCAGTACAAGCTTTAAAGGCACCTGAGTAGACTGCCGGCAGTTTTATGAGAGAGAAAAAAAGATGATAAGCAAACACTTCTCAGCCAGACCTACCTTGTCCAACTCTTTTTCATATCAAAGCTAAAAAAATGTACAAAAACCCTGTCACCATTTCAGCTAATCAAATTCTGTGGTTGCTGGCGTGTGTGTGCACACACTGACCTCTATAATGTCATGACTTTCAGGTTGCTCATTGATTTCCAGGAATCAAAAATGCGATGCAAATAAGGAATTGCGAGTCAATTAGCTCTTATCACGAGCTCACAGTCTGCGGCAATGGGATGACACGCGGCTCTGCATAACAATTGGAAACAAGGCTTTTCCAGCCAGGTAAATGTCCTCAAAGGCAAGACGTGTCCCCTTTCACAAAAAGAGATGCAGTCAGCAACATGATTAAAGCCTCTGCACATGATACAGGACTGACTTTAACATTTGTCAGCAATTTCACATGGTATGAGCCCTCCCTTCCCACTTATCCTGTACATGAGATACCAGTGTAATCACAGTTTCAGTCTGCACACAGAAGGAAAGCTTTTCTTTCCCTCCTTATTACTCTTCAATTCCATCACTGCCAGCTAACTGTAATGAAACTATTTGGAGCTTCTTTAAAATTCCTGTCATTTACCATATGTTCATTTAATTTTTAAGAGACGGCTATATCGTGCAAGTCGCAATTTTTCGCCTACCAATATATGCCATTAAAACGAATATTCATGTGGCATCACCTACCAGAGTCATTAAAAGGCTTGTAAACATAGCCCAGCAGTGCCTCTGGCACTCTTAAATGATGAACTTTAACTCTCTGTCTGCAAGTGCTAATCTCAGTATCAACAGAAAAATAAATTATTGGCATCAATTATCATAGTTTATCAGTTTCATCAGCAAATTGGGATTTTTATAGTACCTCCAGCATGCACTTACCTTTATTAAAACTCGTTCAGATGTTACCCTTGACTCGTCCACACAAACACAAAACCACTTTAAATACATTGTAATTTCTGTTTATAGATTTCATGTAATTGTCATTATCAGAAAGGAAACCTTATTTTTTTAATTACAGAAATTTTACCATTTATTATCTTAAATCACAGAATCATAGAATGGCTTGGTTGGAAGAGACCTTAAAGATCATTTAATTCCAACCACCTTGACATGAGCAGGGACACTTTCCACTAGACCAGGTTGTTCAAACCCTCACTTAACCTGGGCTTTTACACTTTCAGGGATGGGACATACACACCTTTTCTGGGAAAACTGTTCCACTGCCTCACCATCCTCCCAGTAGAGAATTTCTTCCTCATATCTAATCAAAATCTACTCTCTTTCAGTTTAAAGACATTTCCCCTTGGAAAAAGCCCTTCTTTATATTTCTTAGGCTCCCTTTAGGTCTTGGAAGGCTGCAACAAGATCTCCCCAAGGCCACCTCTTCCCCAGGCTGAACAATCCCAATTCTCTTTGTCTTTCTTCACAGAAGTGCTCCATCCCTCTGATCATCTCTGTGGTGCTCTTTGGACTCACTCCAACAGGTCCAAGTCCTTGCTGTGCTCAGAACCCCAGAGCTGGATGCAGCACCCCAGCTGGGGTCTCACCAAAGGAGAGGGGCAGAATCCTCTCCCTCACCCCACTGGCCACTCTCTCTTTGATGCAGCTCAGGGTATTTTTGATTTTCTTGGCTGGCTCATGTCCAGCCTCACATCCACCAGCACCCCCAAGTCCTTCTCCCCAGGGCTGCTCTCAGCCTGTTCACATGAGGTACTGCAGAACTTGAGTCTGAAATAAAGGCTCTATTGCCTTCCCTTTTGTGGAAATTTCTCAGTGTAAAGGCCAATCAAACAGTCTGTGTGTGGGAAAAGTGAGAACTGATAGCTGATTAAGAGTTGTGTTGTTCAGCGTGTTCTACCCCGGCTTGTCCTTATACAATCAGTGTACAGGGGAACACACCCGAAGATCATATGGAATGAAAAGGTGCTGCCATTCCACACCCACAACATTTGGGGTGAGCCTCGCCCAACCTGACCTTGAACATGTCCAGGGCATCCACCAGCTCTCTGGACAACAATCTCTGTATTTGGTTAAACAATACAAAGAATACGTATTATTTTCCACAGCCTTAAAAGTGTGGGGTTTGCCTTCTTTTTTCCATATATGCCAGATTTCCTCCAGTCTAGGTGTAAGAGCTCACTTTGGGAGGGCGTCGCTCCTGAAAAGAGTTAGGCTTTCTCAGAGTGCTCACACTTCAAAGGAGCAACCAAGAGCAACAGTTATCTGTTACTACTCTCCCTGGCCAGAATTTTCCCATCCTCTGCAGACACTGCCAGGAAGCAAACTCTTGCTTCATTTTATTTTAGGCAACAAAACAATTCTTTCTAAGCTGTCAGGCTTTTCAAAATATGAGTTCTTGTTGATATTCAGTTTTTTGGGAATGCAGCCTTAGTACAAAACCTGTGTGAAATCCAAGGACCTTTGAAAATCTGGTCCTTGTGTGTGCCAGTTTCAACTATATAACATGCTGTATATACATGCTGAACATTCAGCATGTAAAAATGCTGGGCATGCAATCTTCCAAAATGCTGGCAGTAACTGCCCAAGTGAGTCATTTACCAGAATAAACAAGGGATCTTACTCAAAGTAGGCAAGGAACTGCTCTGAATTTCCAGCAGTCTATTTTATACAATGCCAGTGCAAATGTCTTTGCTTTTCATTTTGGTCATTATATCACTGAACAACTAAACAGATGGTATATGAACAGGATGCAAAACATTTAATAATGCCAGGAAAGGTACAGTAATACCAACTGTTCTGGCCTGCTGACCTTGGTATAGTTTAGAAAACATTGAAAGAAAGATGCATGCCATTTTATTCTCTTTTTTTCCCTCCTGCTTCCTGTTTTGGTCTAACCTCTACAAAAGAGAAGCTAGAACCTGGAAATTAGACTTAGCTGTTTACATGCAAGGAGAATTCAACACATTTTACCTTGCCCATTTAGTACTAAAGATAGAAAAATAATGCAACCTGTAAAAGTGCTGCCTCTACAGCCTTATTATCCTTCCCAGGTCTATGGCCAAATATCTCTATAGTACATTAATTATGACCAGAATTTGGCTACAGGTAATTATATAAGCTGAAGCTACCAAAAATTTAGCAAGCTGCTCCTCCTCGGATGAACTATGGTGCTGGAATGGTAGGACAAGAGGGACACCTACCTCACCTTCCTTTAAAGCCCAAGAAGTGCAGCCTCTGAATAAGGATTGGTAAGATATCTGCTTTGTCGCCTTTCTTTCTGGACAAAGAGGAGAGGCCAGGAGCAGACAGTGTCCTTGAGTCAGGTTTTCAAGCCAAACACACATTGCAGATGGTGATATACAAAAATAGGGACGTTAGAAATACTCCTACAATGATATTAGGCTCTTGATTTTGTCTTTGTCCCAAAGACATGCATTTTTTTCTAACATCTTAACTTCTAGAAAGTAAAACAAAGTAAAAGTCAGAAACATCAAAGAGTTCATCAGCATTAACAGATCAAAAACCACTACAAAATTACAAAATAAGCCCCAACTAAAAACTAAATTAACCCAAGATTTGGGGGAAGTTATTTCAGTCTACATCTCTTATGCACATCTCATGACATTTTCATACTTTGGGTTAACTTTAGCATACACCGCTCACTCCTGCTTCCCTGCAAGGGTTGAACTACTTCCATTTTATATTGTCAGCTAGCTGCACAGACCCTAGCTTTGAAAACATAAAACCATAAATGTCTCATAAAAACAATGATCTTAAAAATATTTGAGCATTTCAACTTTGTTGGGGGATCTTTGCATGAGAGCACACCACACCACAAAGGTGGATTTAGCAAAGTGGACTCAGTAAACATAGGAAAAAACCTTGTAAGGCCACCTGGCCGTTACAAGACAATTTTTCCCCCATATTTGAGCTTTTTTAATAAGAATGAAAAAAGGTGCTTCTAACATCCCTCTTAGCTAAGGTTCTCCCTCACTGAGCCAATAAACCTTCTTAAGCTATCTGAATTACTTTTTAAATTAAGAGAGCAGCACACATTCCTGCAAATGAGAACAATAAGAGGTTTTTGGCAATGATCCTGCTCACTAATTATAATATTTCACATTTATGCACTGCCTTTCATCTCTCAGGGTTCTAGAGTGCTTCACTAAACAGTGGACTCTGTCCACAACTGTTGCCTCCCAGTTATGTCACACTTGCTCACAGGACATGCGAAGTCTGACCGACTTCACAGCTGTTTGCCTCACACACAGAGACAAAAATGCCACTGTTGACACTACATTCAATTAATTTCATTAATATAGAAAGCATAGGAATAATACATTCAAGTCAAGGAAACTGGCCTGATCCAATCGAATCTGGTTGAAAAAGGAAGATGCTACAACCAGGCAAACCTACAGTACCTTAAAAGCAATGGCAGCAGCGGAGGTACATCTCCTAAATTCCTCCTGAGAGCAGGGATGTTCCCAGTGTTTACAGTTACACATCAGAACCCCTGCCATGGGTGAAGACACTCACACTGGATTGTTTATTATGGCTGCATTTGACCATGAGGATGTTACTCAAAACCAAAGGCCACATGCCAGCATTCCTCATGGTTGTGGGTCCTCCCTCCAGAAGCTGATCACACAAAGTGAACCACTATGGCCACACTGTCACTGAAGCATAAAAAACCAGCTCTCCCAACCAAGAAAACCGTGTACAGACTATGTCTGGGTGCCACCTGTTGACGAAACAGCACTAACAAGTCTGCTCAAATACATTAACTGAAGTAAAACCACTCCCAACAAAAACATCTCTAGCTGAGAAAGCCCCCACAGCATGGCCCTGTAGGCTTCACACAATCCCCTGCTGGTCTTCATTTCTGACCAACAAAAGCTGGGAAGATGGAGCAACTCCCACAGTCAAGGTCTTGGCAGAAAAACAGTGCCTGCCCTCCTGCACTCCCCCACCACCAAAATCACAGCTGGGCTCAGCATGGGGCCATTTTCTCCCAGGCTTTTTTCTATTAAATAGAAGGGATTGTTATTTTGTTTTGTGCTAACAACTGAAAAGTGGTTTTTTTACCCCTGCAAAGCACTGCCATCCCTTAGATCCGCAGACTTTGTGTGAGTGCAGAGCTGTGCAATCCATCAGGGAAATCTGTGATTTTGCCCATTGTGCTGGTTGAGTTGTGAGAAGGGCTGTAATGGGAGCTTTCATGGCCCCAGTAATTCATAGCAAGACACTGCACTAAAGTCACTGTTTGTCCATTTAGAATAGAAGGAAAGGAAAACGTCAGCAGTGCTTCAGCAGCTGTTTCAGCTCCTTTTAGGCATTTGGTAAGTGGATGTGCACATAATCACATGCTGAAGAGGAAAAGGCATTTTGGCAGCAAGGGAGGTGCAGGGATCTGCAGGAGGTGGCTCTGGCTCCAGCCACGGCTGCTCAGGTCACAGGTCCAGCAGCACCACAAGCATAAGCTCCCCACACATCTCTTACAGAAACAACAGCAGTCTGAATCTCATCAGAGTCGCACTGGTTTTAACCCCACACAAACTTCAAAGTTTTCTTGATTTACACACATAAAAGATCAAAATAAGCCCCCCCCACCATCTTCAGCTCATTGTAAGCAAAAAAAATTCTTGCAAGTCTGACTGGCCCAAAAATCAAAGTCCCTGAGCCTTTGCGGGGAGGCAATAAATCTGAACCTTTCACAAAATATTTTTTTCAAATAATTGCCAGTTGGGGTTGTGTTTCTCATTTAGAAACTTCCATATAATTACAGTATTAAAAGAAACATGGTAAAAAGTGTGACAAGACAGAGCAAATTTAATTTCTGCAAGTATGAAACAATTCCAGAAGAAGGACTCACACTCTGCTGAGAGAAACCTCATATCCAGTGCTCAATGAGCTAACCAGGAGAGAATACAATTTGCATAATGTTCAATTAGCAGCATAAATATATGCTAATCATACCCAGCTGCAAGCATCTCACTTTATCTCATGTGCTTTGTACAACAAAGTAGTATAAAAAATTAAAGAAAAGCTTGTGTTGCAAAACTTAAAGGCAAATCCAAACTTCCTCCAAGTTGAAGCTTGTTCTATAGCTTGGGATCTTTAGAAGATTTCAGGCAGAGCAGTCCCTGGAGTCTCTTTAACTTTCCCCACACTGACCCACTACCAGCCTATCTCTGCAAAGACCTGCTGACTTACTGTTCTCAATACACCATTTTCATCTTGCAGACTTTCCATCTGCTTCACTAAGTTCCAGATCAAGCACAAGTGGTTTCAAAGTTGTTTAAAGCCTAAGTTGCCACCATCAGCAGTTAAGCACAACAAAGCATCTAACCTGACAGGTCCCACTGTAATAAAAAAATCAAAATAAGGGGGTTCTAAATTAATTTCTCCAAAAGGCAGGGTTACTCATGACTGCAACTTGGGTTATAGCTAGTCTGTGGGAACATAGAAATGTATTAACTGGTGACCAGAACACATACATTCTGGTTAGTTTCTTCACAGGTGTTTATAAAATACTTCTAAGTGCAGGTAAACAAGTATTTTACATTAATTTCTGGTATTTTGTTGAGGGGGAAAAAAGACACCTATAAATCTCCGCATTAGCAAACTCAGATCATTTGCAGATGCATATACCACTCCAGACACAGCAGGAAGAAAGCCAATCAAACATAAATAAAAGCAGAAGTTGAGATTCAGGCTTTAAACCAATAAAATATTACTTAAGTAAGGGACTTAGCAAAATCTAAGACACAATTTTAAAGCCTGGTGATGATAGCAAGAGTGGTAGTGACTTTAAGGGAATGCTTTAGGGTTTTCTATGTCAAAATAAATGCAGACTCAATGCAAAATATTTGCAAATGAGAGAAGTGAGATCTTTGTATATTTTGTGCAGATATATATAAGCATGTAAGAAAGTTCAGACCTAAAAAGAAGCTTTTTTGGTATGGGCGCTGCATGTGTATGCATTTTCTGTTGATTCAAAATCAAAACAGATTAGGAAAATCAATACTCAATTCCTTTTCTAGATTTTTATCCACTGTAATACACAAAAGCAATTTAGGCGCTGGCTGCACTGGATCCTTACTTCAGGATTTATTAGATGAGTATATTTGTCATTCCTTCTGACAAATAATAGATAACAGGTGACAAATCAAGATTGTTTTATTTTTGGAGTATTTTTTTAAATGTAAGCAAAACAGAAAACTTTTTTAAAAAAATATATATTTAGTTTCTGATGCTAGGAGAGGCAAGAGTCAGAAAAAGCATCAGCCATTATTAACCATGACCAAAACCACTCATATTACAGGAGTCCACGGGCTTTCTAAAATGTTGCCACTAGAAAATGAGGAAGAAAGGCTGGTGTCATGATTAGCTGACTGTTCTACAACTTTGAATAATCACTGTGTGTTCAAGACCACCCTGTATGGAGACCATC
The DNA here is from genome assembly GCA_036785705.1 of Acanthornis magna. Classification (NCBI taxonomy): domain Eukaryota; kingdom Metazoa; phylum Chordata; class Aves; order Passeriformes; family Acanthizidae; genus Acanthornis; species Acanthornis magna. The sequence continues at coordinate 43,423 of JAWUZG010000761.1, forward strand.
ATTCTCTCACAGTGATGTTGACTGGTTTGCAGACTAAAGCTATAGAAACAAGAAAGAAACAGATTTATGCTGGTCTACAGAAGAGACATGAAAATTTTAACCACAAATTACATCAAAATATTCTGGTCCCCTCACAGGATGAGACAGTTTGGGTGCTGAATTTTGGCTGCAGTCAAGTGTACCATCTAATTTTAAAATTATAAAATTATATTCTAATTATCTGACCACACTTTAAGTCAACTAAGAGTACTTTTTTCCTAACAAAGATTTTTAAAATTCTGTTCACCTTAATCTGTGTTACCCTTCTATCTTTTGAACAGTGTCGACTACACTAATTGTCCACGTTGTATCCAAAAAACCGAGCTTTTGCCTTTTGCCTGTATCAAGGACTCTAATTTTTCATCCATTTCCTTCATGTTCCTGTCCTCCTCCATTTTCAGTACGCAGTAGGATGTCTATGAAGTTCATGTGTTACTATTTGTTTTTCAGAATCTCTTGAAATTGCAGCACAATGAAAAGAAAATTAGTCCCAGCTCCAGGAGAAGGAATCCCATTAAACAGTAAGGGCAAACACACAAATTGCCTGGTACTGAAAATAAATAGCAAGCTGAAACACATGACTAGATGGACTGTAGCATCTGCCTAGTGTGTTTTCATACTCTGATTCAGATGAAAATAATCAATAAAAAGGAGGACTGTCCATCAAAATCAGTGAAAAGTTTAAACCAGAGGAAGTTATACAGGAGATGCTCTACAGTCACAAATTCAGGAGACAGGAAAACAAAAATAACAAGCAGAACTTTAAACAAAGCACGTGAAAATTACAGCCACTAGTGAAAAAACAGGATGTTACAAAAAAGCTTAATGGATGGGGAACTGAATAAAAGCAATCTGAAAATAACTACAGATCTTTTAAACATAAACTATCATAGACTGAGGAGATTTTGTATTATGAATAAGGCTAATGAAAGTAAGCTGACAGAGACAAAAGTTATGATTTCAACAACTTTCATTCAGTGAAGCAAAAAATGAACAATTTCAGGGACAGAAATCTATATACCCATTCCTGTCACACAAAATAGTACATTAGCAGAGCAGCTAATGTCCAAAACTTACTTATCACGTTCTTTTATTCCTAAATCACAGTCACACTCCCTCTGCTCTGTGTTAAACTGGATGACTGCAATTGCTGCCTCAGCACTTCTTCACTTCTCACTCGAATCCCAGAATATAAGGTATTGGACAAAAGACATGCCTGGTTTGGCAAAATTAGTCAGCTTCCCTCTCCACATCCATAACACGTAGATCATCTGCTCAAAACACAAGGGCTAAAATACCATAATTTCTAGGATATTTGTGGTACTTTAAAGACATCTGCGCTCTAGAAACTGAATTGAGACCTCTAAAGTACTTCATACAAGTCCTCCAGCAGTTGTTAAATGGTAATGACTTTTACAGAGTGGGAAAGATTAGCTTTTGTCTTTTTAATACATTATCTAATTCTCAGCTGGAATAAAGCACTGAAAACAGCTAATTTCTGCAGAATTCCTTTCCTTTTCTCATGGTCAAAATCATCTGTACCTTTCAACACACTTCAAACACTAAATAAGAATTCATCTAAGAAATTACTGAAAGTTTTTTCAAAATAGCCTAATGATAATCCAAATGTGTAATACTCATTACTATTAATGTAAAGTACATGTGTAAAGGAAAGGAGACTGTACACCTTGAGACCAAGTATTGCACTGCTCCATGAAACTGAAAAGTTACTGCCATTCATACCAAGCAACTGAAGTACAAACATTTCTTTTACACCGTACCAAAACTATATCAAAGTGTGCTCCAGAGATGAGGGTTTTCTTGGTGGCACTACACCTGTTCATTTCATGAGGTTTTAATAGTTGGGATGATAGAAACTGAGCTCTAAAAGGACCTCTTAGACATAACGGAGTTATTCCCTTAAGCTTCATGACCGAAATACATTCACAGACAATTTAAAGGAAAGATTACTCAAAAATATAAATGTGTATTTCTAATAATTTTTTTAAAATACACTTTCATTTCTCATACCTCAGAGGCTCCTTCTTACCTGTCTTCTGGGGAGGAAAAAGAAAGAATTTACAACATGCAAAAGGACTGTAAGCCATCTTCATTAACATTGTTTGTGATTAGTACAACACTTAAACCCCACCTGATTAACTGATTAACTGGAGAAAAACAAACAGATACTATGCTATGCAAGAGAAACTAGAAGAACTCTGGTAAGGGTTGAACAGTGAGGTCAAGATTGTTATGAACAGAAATACATTGCAAGTCCTGTTTCATAAATATTTGTGTATTTATGTTTATAAAACATCTTCACTGTTAGTTCTGATGAAAGCACTACAATGACTCGATGGGCAGGTTAATAATCAGTGTTCTTTCACCCTTATGTGGGCCTTTATAAAACTACATTTTCTTTTGTCAAAGCTGCAGCTGTACTGAAAGCTCGTTCCTTCTTGAACATTCATTTAATTTCTGAACATATAGATGGTATTATTGCGTAAACTTATTTAAGAGGTCAACTCCATTCCTCTGGAGCTGCATAAGCTTTAAAAATACCTATCACAACACAAAATTTCCACTTCAAAACTTCTGAATTCCCAGGCAAAGCCATTTTTTTAAGCATTTACCTTCTCAAAAAATAAGAAAATAAACAAACAAACAAAACTGCTAGCATTATAATAAATATCACCAAGCTCAAATTATAATTCTGGGCATGTGTTTTCTCTGCCTACTGGATTTCAGTCCTGAGAAGTCCCATTTCTCCCTGAGAAGTTCTTTCACCATGCAGCAGCTCAGACCTGTTTGTGGGGCTGTCCCCAGCCCCAGAGCTCTCACCTTATAGCTTGTCTGCATGGTACTGAAAACACCGATCACCTCGGGAACCCTCAGCTATATTAGACATAATTACTCAAATGATGACAAATTGGGAAGGAAGTTTACCATGCACTGATTAATTAAAGAAACAAAACCAGAATACCTGTGGCTAAAACTCTTTGGGGACTTCTGCCTCCAGCTCTCCCCCAGCACTCAGTCCTCCCCTTACCCTCCCAGGCTGTGGAAATAGGCACTTTTCAGAATAACTAAGGATGCCCTGCCTATGTCACTCCTGGGACACCCCAGCTTTCCTACAAGCAGCCACAGCTGCACACATGAAAGGGTACAGACCATAAACCCAAATCATCAAGCCCAGATTAGTTTCTTCTGAAGAGATCATTATTTCTTTTAAGCTGAGGAAAACGTCCCGTCTCCAAATTCTCTTTCCCCTGCCAAAAAGAAGGCAGATCCCCCCTCCTATATCCAGGGGTTAAAAACAAAAAGCCTGCTCACAACCTGTGAAACTAACAAAAGACAAACTGAACACTATCACAGATATCACCTTGTACTCAGTACCGACGGCAGTAATTGAACCTCATATTCTCTAAATTACGGTTTAATTATTTGTAGTATAAAAATTGGATGGGATGATGAACCCTTTTCCTCTTTTATATCTTTGCCTCATTCACATGCCCATGCCAAAAGCCATCACAACATGCAGCAAAAGAGTGTTATTTTCACCACTCCCAATGGCAAAGATCCTCTGGAGCAAGTGTTCTTTGCATACATTTGGCCTTCTGAGTCTGAGGTCTTCTGGAAGGAAATCACTACACTTTAACACCCTGAACATGAATTTTCAATAGACATCCAAACAGATTGCTCTCTCACTCTTTGTCTGGAATAAAATATACTTAATTTTGGATTGTAAAAGTAAATAACATAAGTAAGTACATTCTGGGAGTTAAGTATAAATGACAAAAACATATGTTACACCAGTGTTTATACAGAAGCATAGATCACATTTCTTTATACACTCTAGTTATTGTCTTTCTAAGCACTGATACAATCCCTTGAATATGAATGATGTTTCCTGTAAAATAAATACCACAAAATCATCCCACATAGCTGGCTGGAGTGTATTACTCTGAGGACAAATATATCTTTTGAACTCTACACAGACCACTGAGTATGGGGCTGAGAAGACCAGGGGTCTGCTTTCAGCCCTGATGCTGCCTAATGAGCAGCTACAGCAGCTTTTGATAGGGAAGTCTAACATTTCTGTGTCCCATTTCCACACATGCAGAATGGGAATAATGACTTTTTTTTTTAACAAATAATCTTGTGAGCAACAGGTGAAAACACGGTAATACAAGCTTATTTTATCCAATGTGTCAAGCTTTCTCCGTGCAATCTCATTTGTATTATTCATGCATGAAGGATGCAAGAGAAAGATCCTTCAGCATCACAATGCTAAAATTGTTCTCCTTCGCTATTCCCTGCTGCTGCTGTAACATATTTTGCGGCCAGACTCCAGTACGGCTGGTGTTAAACAAACAGGAATGGTACCTACATCTGCTCAGAAAAGGGTTGCTTAGCAACTGCAATCAAAGGGTGTTTTATCCTCACCAATCTACTGTAAATTAATAGAATTCTCTCTACCATATTCTAACACTTTTAGTGGCTATATAAATGGTTGTTTATTATTATTATTATTTTTATTTTGTAGCTAATGTGTTTCATTTCATGATCTGATTCAGGCAAAAAACAGAGCAGCTAGAAAAGGTCATATTATGAAGCACAAAAAGGTTCAGAGACTTGTTTGATGTAGAAATATTCTTTGACAGCTCATTGCGTTTATTTACTATACCCTTTTCTTATGCCATTTCAGAATCTATTTCAGCTGCCCCACGGGAGCATGAAGCCATTAGCCTGAATTATCATTCTGAATGCAGATTTCACAAGGTAACACCAAATCATGAAGGTTTTGATTCCTGTAGCTACTCAGATGCTTTCCCTTTCGAGAGGTTACAGGTCTGCCATTTGTTTGCATATTAACAGCATTGATTTTCAGTATACCTGACACTGGAGTGTTCATTTATCATATATGTAATAGCTGAATACCAGAAGATGTGCTGCAGAGTGCATGTCAACACATAGAAAAGAAATTAGTATATCTGAGATATTAAACAGGCTATGCAAGCGAGGAAACAATCAAACATGGAGCAAAGAAAGCTGGTAGAGCCTATTCATCAGGCTTTAGCAAGTTTCATTTCCAGCCATGCTGAAACGGGAGCAGAATTTTGATTTAAAAGGCTTTTACTGAGGACACTGAAGCAAAAAAGCTGGGACTTATTGGTGAACATTAAAGGTCGCATACTCTCCTCATCACGAAATAGCTTTTAGTAGCAGGAGGATCAAAAAGGCTGGTAGAACCCAGATGAGCCCATATACCTCCTTTCTTCCACTATGTCCAGACATACTTTCACCAGGTGTGCATCTGAGCCTGCAAATGTCCTGGTCTACAGCCAGCCCTCAAACTGTCCTCTATTCCAGCTGCCCTTTGCTCTCCACATTCCACACCACACCCATGGTCCATGTGTATTTAAATGGTATGCAATTATTTAAATTCCTCCATCTGTCTCCCCACAACCTTACACATATTAATTCTTGGAGGGAAAATGGCTTTGCTATTTGCTAGATGCCAGCATTCACCTGGACAGCAGCCAGCGGAGCAGGTTGTTAAACAAACATCCTGATGGAACAAAACCAAGTGTGAAGCAGCAACACAGAGAAGAATACACTTGTACTCAAACAGAAACCTCCTAGAAGAGCCCAGGCAAAGCCAGGAAACAACAAAACAAGCAAGCTTTCATTTGTTTTGTCCATAACTGTAATAAAGGTGAGGAAGTTGAAAGTGCTTTGCTTAGAGGAGCCCTCCACACTTCTCCTCCCTCATATCAGTGCTCTGTACTCCATGCAATCCAACATCAAAAGCAACTCTGGCCAAAACAGCTCCTTAATTTTTCTGCTGTGCTTGTCTCTGATTAAAGCGTGAACTTTAATGTAAACAGCACTTTATCTGAGGGCAGGAATTCACACAAAACCAGCAAAACAGTAAGATGCAAGGTGGACTCTTGGTACTTCCAGAAACTACTGCAGGCTCAAGCCGTGGATGCAGCAACTACAATTTAGCACCATCTGTGCTTATATCAGTTTTCATACTCTTAAAATATGCACTATATTTGTGCAGTTCCCTCAGCAAGAGAACTGAGGTATATCCTGTGAGAGTAGCAGCTAAAGATCCAGAAGTTTGATGCAAGATTGCTTAATAATTCCACAACTCTCTTGAAAATGTACTTTAAAATAATACATAAACTCTTTAGAGATGGGGGCTGGTTTGTTTGTTTAAAGAGGTATGTTCAATTTTTGTATTTTCAATCCAGGAAATGTATAGGTGGTAAATGCTGACAAAACTCAGCTTAAAAATATATTTCTCCACAGTCGACTTATCCAGCCTGGAGAGTCCTAAACTGAGGATTCTCTAGAATGTAAACTGTTCCATAATTTCAATCCTTCTTCTAGATACTTCATTCAGCTCTACCACGCCTCTGTGAATGGAGAGGGAAGAAGGGTCCAAATGTGAGAGAACCACCAACCCACGATCTGGTACTGATGTTCCCTGCTCTGTTTTCCAATTTCTTTTCCAATAATTTCTACTCTTCCTTTTGAGGTTCTGATGTGTTCCCCTCTCTTGTGCGCCATTTAAGATTTCTCTACACAGAATTGGATCCAGCATTAATCCCCACAGTATGCAAGCTCTTTCCGTTATCATGTATGAGTATGCTGTGCTGCGTGCACCCATACTGGACTTCACCGCTGCCCTCTCTCCTTCAGCTGAGCCAACAAATATACCTTTTCTGTTTTATCTTTCAACCAATGGTTAATTCTCTTACTTCACAGGAATTTAATATCTTTGAGAGCCTTTAATGAGAGACTTCCCTTGCATACACTTGCAGAGACCATCAGGGAATTACACTGATTTCTGAAGCATGACTTCTCTTTACAAATGCTGTGTTGGCTCTTCTCCATATGGCCTTTAAATTCACATTAATTAAGAGCCACATGCCCGTAATTTTCAATTTTTACCACAATTCCTATTCAGTTCCTCTGAAATACTGTTTTGTGATTTACCTTGGAGCTTCTTTTTTTCTTTTTTTCTTTTTTTAACTAACATGTCATTAGCCTCTTGAAGTCACAAGGTAACAAAGTGGCTTTCAACAGCAAGTTGCACACTAAATGCTTTAGCTACTTCTTCACGTTCATAGTAACAATGCCCTGTTAATTTTTCCTATTGGATCCACACCCTTGCGTATCAGCTGCTCAAATCGAAACTGATATTTCCTGTAAAGGAGACCGAGTTGGAACTAATGCCTTCTAGAATGCTGTTAAAAATTATAAAGAAAATTTTGCACAGAACAGCCCCACAACACCTAAATTTACCTTATTTATGTAGTTCTTTTACAAAGACATATACATAAACATGAGTTTCAGAAAAGCTCAGAGTCTTTTACTGAGATAAAAACTAGTAACAAATTAATTATGGCAAAGACACAAGGCAGCACAAATATCTTGAAAAGGTGCTTTTTGTTCTTTGATCTCATATGAAAGAAACACTTTCACGCCAAACAAAACAGAATTCTATGAGTACTTTTTCCCCCCAAAAAATAGCGCGTATTTGCTTGTCTCTGTAGCCAACTCCACGAGACTCCATCTCCTTCCCTGAGGCAGGACTGTGACGTGGAGTGAGTCCCTCTGGGGCCCAAGGGAGGAATGTCCAGGCACTGAGGTTTCACTCTGTGAGCAGGCAGGGAAGGACAGACAGATGCTGGATTTTATCACACTGAAAGAGTCAGCCATTGCAGCTGGGATGCTCAGAGAAACCAAAATGTGAGACTGGGATGGGCCAAGGGCAAACTGCTACACACGTGCACAGCAAAAGAGAACGGGACAAAGTTGTACCTCGGAGTGCCTTGGTGGCAACACAGCTGCTGAAGGCTTTTACCGGTCTGGTAAGACCTCGCAGCTGTACTGGCTCAGAGATGCACTCAGAAATTAAATCTAGCCTTACCTTTGCAAAAAATACATTCAGAGACCTAAGTCTGTTTAATGAGTACTGATTTGTTCATTAAGCTGACAGGTGAATTTCCTCTTCAATCTACATTATATTGCATGTTACTTCTGTTGGTTTCTGGGGAAAAAAAGCAGCAGCAGCCGCCCTTATTTAAAAACAAACAAAAAAGCCCCTCATGATGAGATTGACATGAAAGAAACTTGTTTCTCATCAGTAATTGCTTCCCCCTGGGCTTGACAAGGTTTACAAATTAAAGCTTTTCCTTCATAGATGGCTTGACCTATCATGAATTATAGCTGCTGCTACTGGTCCACTCCTCCCTGCACACAAGGCTTGCTATCTCAATTTTGCACTGTAATTAAATATTTTCTGATGGCACGTTATTTATTATTCCTCACCTTCAGCTCTCCTGGTGTTTATACACCTCCACATATGAGTAGGCAATTCAAAAACTGTTATTAACAATATTAATAACCTGAGAGCTTGTTTGATGTGAGTGAGACACAGGGGTGGAACTGCTTGACTGCAAGGAACAAGGGGTGGGGGTTTTTTTGGTTGTCTTTGTTTTTTTTTTAATTGTTGCATTATCTAGTACCATCTAGTCTTTGTCCACAACCAAAGATCTTAAGCAGTTCTTAAGCATGAAAAAAGTACTGATGCGTGAAATTTATAACTAATCTCATTTGACCATTACAAAACTACCCAAGAGTGAAGCAAAGAAAAAAGAGAAGAATAGGCATATTTTTGTTATCTTACTTATTATTTTTTTGCTCTTAAAAAAAAAAACAACACATCTTTCCTCCCAAAACCAACTTGGAAGATAAGTAGGACCTGTTGCACTAGAAGGCAAACCAAGATCAAGCACAAGAGGCATGTCATATTTCAGACATTCACACCTAACTGTCAATATAATTCTTCCAAAACTTTAAGGTTGGTTTTTTTCCTTATTTGTCTTCTCTATATTCTCATCTGTACTGCTACTACCACAAGCAATACTCAGTGCAGCCCTTGAAAAATCACTGTGACTTGGTACCAACTGAGAATTCGGCCCAGGAGATAAAGGTGTTCACCCACAGACTCAACTCAGTGCACTTCAGAGCTGCTAATTACAAACCTTTCCATTGCAATCCTAGTGCGCCACACTTAATACATCTGACAAACCTTATGGCAATCAGCTTCCCATTTTGCATCTTGCTCTGTATTTCCCACAATCTCCTGCAGGAGATGGGCCACAGTCAACAGCCCCATCTCCCTCCTCTCCTCCCCAAGGAGCACTGGGGCAAGAGGCACAGTCTGCACCTTTGTGAGCTCAGAAGCCAAGGATCAGGCAGCCCCTCTCACACTTCTCAGGTAGGAAGGGCACCAGAGCTCAGAGTCCTGGGGAGCGCTTGGGGGGGAGGGACAAACATGGAAGGAAGGGGTGAGAGGCAGAGCCCAATAGGCATGGGAACAGGAAAAGCAGGCAGAACTGAGAGAGGATCCATTTTGTTTAGTGTTTTGCTGAAAATATAATTGATGAATAAAAGCATCCGCTGAAAGGAATTAGCGTACAGCTGGGATGGTTTTTTATGGAGAAGATGATTACAGTGACCTCCCAGGTGAGCATGGTGCTCACAGCCCTGGGGCAGCAGGGGCAGATCCAGAGAACACCCAAAATTATTTGCTGACGTAACAAACCAAGTTTAAAAAGACGTAAATATCTAGATCAACAATACTCTTTAGAGGCTCCACATGCAAAGCACCTGTAACCATCAATAAGTATTTTCTTTTATAATTAACAATACTATTTGGTTTTATGTGTACAGTATACTAATGAAAAATAAATTACATGCTGCATAACTAGAGTCACATTTGACTGCTAAAGCTTTTGTTTTCCAAGAAGTCAGTGCTTTTCCCCATTTTGCTAACTCACAAGAAAAAGGAATTGCTATGGCAATGGTAACTTACTTGAGGTTGAAAGGCATCCAAAAGCCAGGATCTGCAAAACTCTTATTTCTCACTTACTGCCAATTTAATCCTAATCTATTTGTTTTTAAAGACTTGATTCAGGCCCTGGGATACATGCTGTACTAGAAATATATTGAAAATTATGATTTTGCAAAGGGCATTTTATAGATATCCCATATCACAGCAAATTGCATCAACTTCTTTCAAAATACATAGATGAAAATATGCATTTTTTGTCCAACATTTAAATCAATGTTGTTTGTGTAATGCAATGTATTTGAAACACTAATTAGGTTGCTTGACAAGACTTTTCAGCAATTTAAGGTACTGAAAATATTTTCATTTATTCTCTACCCTTACTACTCTCAGACATAAAGCTGTGTATATTTATGTCTATTTTTCCCCCTCAACAGAAGAAATAAATTCACAACATCATGAAAATGGGATTTTACAATGAGTTAGCATTTATCACACCAAACCACTAAGACGTCTTGCTCAGCTGGAACTGTGCACATTCCCAGATGGTGTATTGGATTATAATTTCACAAAATGAGTTTACTCTCTCAACAATTTCTCCTGCAATTTCCTCGGAAAAGTCATCTAAATACTTCCACAGTCTCTATTTCCACTCCCTGTGGAGTCTCCCATATCTTTTCTGTATGGCATTATTTTATTTTGCTATCATGGATTATTGTATGTAAGAATTATGCTACTGAGATTCTCCTATGGCATTCTTACTTTTTATTCTTTCATTATAATATTTATAGCAAGATCTTTACAAGCTGGCTTTTAATTTTTTTCATCCAGTACCTTTCACACAGTTCATTTTCCCTGCACCTGATTTCTTTAATAACTAAACTATGACTTGCCATATCCATGAACAACAATGAAAAGTAAAAATTTATCTATGTTGACACCTAGGTAATAGGAGAGCTGCACAAACCCTAGAAAGACAACTGCATTTCCGCTGTATGGTGAGACCAACTTGGTGGCCTACAGCACGGGGTCAGGAGGTGACCCTGGACTCGTAGGATATTGGCACTGAGTGCCAGCCCTGGGAGCAACCTCTCCTGCTGCAGAGATGGGAAATGGTGGCAGATCTTCGCTGGCCGGGGGCTGAAGAGGAGGCAACAACAAGGAGAGGCCAGGGATGGTTCATGTTTGCCCACAGTCACACGAGAACCCTGGCACCAGCTGGGTTAGTGACACATGAGCGATGGAGGCACCACGGTAACCTTTCTGAAACAGAAATTGCTCCTTAGAGGCATCACCTGCAAAAGTCTCCGCCCGAAGGTCATGAGGCAGAGAGAAATATGCTGATGTGGACTATTTTAGAGATGAACCAGAATATTTTCCTCACCTAATCTGGGCTCACCCAACCTTAATTTTAGGATTCTAAATTAAGTATGTCAAGAAAAGAAACAGGTGTACAGCTAAATTACAGGTTACATTGCTCAGAGCACATTTTTGTAACCCAAGGTTACAAAAGGGTTTTATTTGGACTTAGGGCTTGTCAGTGGCATTATATAATCCAACAACCAAGGATTTACATTATTTTACCTTTGTTCTCAAATGAAGATTTCTTACTGATTTATTGATTTTGTTTGTACAAGTGGAAGGAAGCTCATGGGTAATCCTTGGTGGTGGGACATTGCAGCTCTAATTAGGTCATCATCTCCTTTCAAATTGGAATGTGGCTTGCTTTGCTAAAATATTTGCATATTCTGAAAATTCAAAAATTCATTGTTTACTGCATACATACACTCAATATACCTCAAATAACAGTGACCCAAGCTCACACAATTAACACAGCAGTTACAGTATTGCAGGGACACCTTTGCTATTGCAGACCTCCAAAAGTAGCCCATTTTTTGTAGTTTGCATAGATGCTGAAACAAAACACAACTTCTGATAAGCATCACTCTTGTTTCCAAGAGATAAGTAATGAAACAAACACAGCCATGTACTCCCAAAATAATTTTGCTAAGTGAATGCAAGCAAATTGGATACCAAGGTAAGCCTTTTATTTGGTTATAATCCCTGTGTGGATGCCTATTCTAGCTACAAAGGGCATATGCAAGTTGCTCAGTCAAACATCATTTCTGGTTAATGACAGAACAACTCATACATAAAAGTTTGCTTGGCCTTTACACTCCACCTTGTGCAACATCTCAAATAGTTAACATGCACAATGTATTAAAGAAAAAAAATTTAAGAATCTACAGTCTTAACAAACATGAACCAGTAACTAATCATTACTGTTCCACTGTAATCTCTGCTGTCCACAACATACATTTCTGGACATAGAAATGAGAAAATTAGGTGGCAATATTTAAATTAATACACCATATACATATTCACTACATGCTGCTCTTACAAAATCTTGCACACAGCCAAACTATTGAAGCTGCCATTGGAACTGACAAACTGATCAAAGCACCTGGAAAGCAACAATGTTCTGAAGTAGAGCTGTGCTTTCTCCTTCTGCCTTACTGGAGCTCTGGTGACTAATCTGTAAAACTATTCATGCATTTCTCCATCATTTACTCTTTCCAACACATTGCTCTCTTTACTTAATGCAACAGGTTAACATTCACAAAAAGTCTAATGATGAAAATAATTAAAAGCTGTTTAAAATTCACAAATTTGGTGTTCGGCAAAAATATGTAAATCAATGAATCAGTAAATGGATAAATTTACTTTTTAGTTATAAATGGAGTTCCTTGGGATTTTTTGTTTTCCTCATGCATCTCGTGTTCTAGACGACAGATTTTACTAGCAATGGTTCAATCCATGAAGGCTGCATATTGGAACTAGCAGGTACGTGTACATTTATAGCCCTATATATATTAGATACATATATGTATACACACACATATATGCACACATTTCTATAGACACAAACAACCTTTCAGAGACCCAAATGCACTCGAACATTTAAGCAAAGCACAAGAAGAAACAGAATATATAGGAATCGGCAGATCTGAAGATCAGCCACTGGCCTGGAAAGGAAATGCTTTCTCTCTGGCAGTTTGTGAATATATGCTCTTAGACGTGAGTCATATGTGGGACTATATCACACACACATATAAAATAACACATCATTTACAAATTACAGACTTTTCACATCTAAGCATTTCTGGAACATGACTGAATCCAAACCATTAGTACTCCAGGAAATCTCATTACACAGACAATTTAACAGACTAGAAGATGCCTTTCCCAAGATACTTTCCCAACTTATCTTGGGTTATTTGCTAAATGGACAGAACAATATTGCTCACATCTCATATGAATTTCTTGCCAAGGCCAAGAAGTGAGAAGGACAAACAGTAAGGCTGTGGTTATATAGTCATCTCAGACAGCTAAAGACATGCCTTTTCCCCAGCAGTTGAAGCCGCACCTTTCACTTTAGAGATGCAAAGCTGTGCTGGTTTTGGATGGCACAGAATTTTTTTTTTTCATAGTAGCTGGTATGGGGCTGTTTTGGATTTATGCTGAAGACAGTATTGATAATACAGGGATGTTTTAGCTTTTGCTGCACAGTGTTTACACAGAGCCGAGGCCTTTTCTGCTTGTCACCCCATCCCAGCAGTAAGTGGGCTGGGGGTGCACGAGAAGTGGAGAGGTGACAGAGCTGACCCAAGGGATATTCCATACCATACAGCTCATGCTCGCTATATAAAGGTGGGGAAAGGAGGAGGAGGGCAGGACATTTGGAGCGATGCATTTGTCTTCCTGAGTCACTGAACACCTGCCTGCCCACAGGAAGCAATGAATGTATTCCTTGTTTTGCTTTGCTTTTTGCAGCGTTTCTGCTTTTCCTATTATACTATTTTTTTCTCAACCCATGAGTTTTCTCATTTTTTCTCTTCTGATCCTCTCCCTCATCCTGCTGATGGGGAGGGACTGAGTGCCTGCCTGGGGCTTGGCTGCTGGCTGGGGCTAAACCATGAAAACAGAGCTGATTGGGAAGATATATTTTTCAAACATGGAGGAAACAAGAGTACTCAATTTTGACATAATTGGAGTTTCCGGTGCAGCCAAAGGTCTTTCAACTGCCTCAAAGCACTTCATAACCTGGAGGTGGGAAATAGAGCTGGGGCTTCAAAGACCAAACCATACACCTCTGCTGTGCTTGATGCAACCAGTCCCATCTAACCTTACTGCTCTGTCTTTAACCACGGCAATTTCTCCACTAGTGGGCCTGACCTCAGACCTTGAGGAAACATTAGGTTCTAATACAGGTGTGGGGGTGGAATTGTTAATGGTACAGAGTTTTGGTATCTGAAGACAGAGAAGTTCCTGTCTAGTCTATATGCTTCAGGCACAGGAGGATGCTACATGCAGCACGGATCACCCCAAAAGAGGTGACACTTTTTTTCAGCTCACTCTGAATGGATTAGAGCAAACAGGTAACATTCAGACACACAGCTGCAGTAGAAACCCCTATCAGCATCTTGACATTCATCCAAGTAATGAGTTACGAGAGTTAAGGGTTCAGAGAAAGATATTATCGTCCCTTAATCACTGACCAAAACCAGCAGTTTATGGGAAAACTGATTCTCACAAACTTTGGCTTCCCACAAATAGCAAGAATACTTTTTTCTCTCCCTATTTCTCTCCAATACTACTTTTTCTTTTCCCCTCCAGCCCTTTCTGACCCCCTGACTGCCCCCCAACACACACACAAATTTTGTGTTCCTCTCTGTACAGTTTTTTCTCCTAAGAAACATTTGATTACATCTTCTTTCATGTTCAGAGTTTTCCTTAAATTCTGCTTAGATTTTTTTGGCTCTTGCTTCTTGAAGTTGCCATTTCTGTGAATCATTAATTCAGAGATGTATGAACAATCTTACTTGATAGACTGTGTATTATGTTACCTCTCACTTTCCTCTGTTATCTTACATGTTATCAAATCAGACTTCAAATTATGTCACAGCTACTCTTTCTGAATGGTTAATTTTTCACTGAGAGTCACACAGATGGGCAACTATTTTAAGGCTTGAATACCTGCCAACAATTGTAATGGCATAAAGCTGATCTCAAAAGCCCACACAACCATAGAAAACACCAAAAAACAGAAGACAACTCTGAATGTAAACTATACCAATTTTTATGGGTGGCAAAGTTTAAATGAAAATTTTCCACACTATTAACAAAGCCTTCAATCACTAAAAGCATGTACTTCTGTATATACAAACACACAAAGGTGCACATTTTAAATCCCAAAGAATAACTAGAGAGAACCAAACCAACATATAGAATAACAATGTTTCATTTATTTATGTATTTTAAAACAAGCACACTACTCATGGGAGGAATAGGATAACCATCCTTTAAGCTCCATGTATTTATCTATAAAAATGAATAAAATAGAAGCACCACTCTTGAAAAGAAAAGTCACCTGGAGAAGTGGGAAGTGGGTCACTTTCCATGTCCTCTAGCCTGCAGAATGACCAGTGACTAATAAATCCTCTTTTAACTATCTGTTATACATCCACTGAAACTGGGACAAAAAATATGGAGTCCCTCATATAAGCGTCTGGAAAACCACCCCTGCATTGTGGCCCTCTCCTGTTGCTGGCATACATTGATTCTGCATACTGACACTGCTCCTGCTGCAATGTAATCCCACTTACAGAATAGCCCAGGGAAGAACTGAGATCTAAAGAAATCACCAAACTTACTTCTACAGCCACCCTGAACAATAACATACACATAACAGTACACAGAAAAGAGTTTATCTAAGTGTACAGTCATATAGCACCAAGCCAAGTCTGTCACTCACCTAAATCATCTGCTGCCTTCCCCTCTTTCCCCCTAAAAGCCCTCCCAAATTTTTATCAATTTTCCAAAACTCTGAAACAAACCCCCAGACATTCTGAAAAATGCACATTGAGAATTAGGACTTATTGGTTTGCACAGGATGAAACAAAACAGTGATAAGAAGGATTACTCAATACAGCCATCTAAAGCACGCTTTCAACAGAAAGTGTTGCCATGAAGCGGTCCATGCTTCAAGGTGCACATGGAGAAGTCTTTCATATCCAGAAGAATCATTTGTAGAGAGACTCGAATATTTGGTTCCAAATCTATAAATAATTAAAATTAATAATTAAATACATAGCCAGTCTTGTCTGAAAAGAAAATTCAGAAACTGTTACAAGCACTTCTTCAATGACATCGACTTTCTTAAGCATAGTACAGACTTCTCTCAACAGTGAAAAATGGAACATGTGATGTTTCAGAAGCAGACGAAGAAAAGGCTGGGTGCTAAACCACAAATTTCTAGGAGACTGCTCACTTCACCAGGACTTTGTTCAATACTCTAGCAGACAATACCAGCAAGCGCCAGCTCCATACAATACACACCAGTAGAATAAAAGAGAAAGAGAGCTCAGGCAAACTGTAAGAACAAACCCTGCCATTATTTGAGTAATTGCCTGATTTTATAATAATTTTGTTTCATGGGATTTTTTTTTCCACATGTGGTTCTCTTTCCTTTTCTCCATTTCTTTTCTACAAATTTAGAGAATGGTCTAAATTGCAGACATTATAGAATGTCTACTATAGAATTTTGAAGAAATCCTGACATTGATTTCAGGCATGTGAAATTGTGTGTTCATACATGGACACACAGCCTGGTCTTGAGATCTGTAAAGATCCTCCTTGGCATGAGTGTCCTATTAACCAACTACAGTCCATGAGTAAATAGGAAAGGATTGAGAAAGTGAAGGGAACACACCAGAACGTGTCAGTCATTTATGATCAGCAAGGCAAACAATAGCATTACAGTGCTAAGTTTTAAAATTCCATTTCAAGAAATTGTTTATGCTGTTGAAACAGAGCTGACTTCATAAACCACATACAGTTTTGATTCCAGAGCATGCAATAATTAAAGATATAGTTGGTAGCTGTTGCACAGATTTCCTGTTTTCAAGAGGAGTGAAGTTAATTAATCTCTGGCTTTCCAAAAGCATTAAAAACGAGAAACAGCCTTCTAGACTGCCACCTTTTAGACTGATTTGGCCAGAATCGGTTTATTAAAGCAGCTTATCTATTTAACATCATGGGGACTACCAAGTGCATGTTCAGCTCTTCACAGATGAAGAGAACTGTTCCTCTAGCTCACGGCTGCTTCGCCCAAAACAGTCCCCAGACTTGAGTGGAAGTATTAACAGTAATAATCCATCAGCCAAAGGGAGGGAAGACTGCACATCTCACAGACCCACGAGTTCCATGAATGACTACACAGCAGACAGCAAAATAAGCAGCAGTTAGCATAGAGACAGGGGGCATGAGAAAAAGCAATGTACTACAGGGGAAATCAGGCACATGATGAAGAACTAAAAAAATTTCATCAGGAATTTAAGTGAACTCTTCTATTGCTCTCATTCAAATCAATGCTCTCTGAGCAGAACACCTATAACACTGCACTTGCCTTGCAACTAGGTGACTACTAATTACTACCTGGACTGAGAAAGATGCTCCACTGTTTTAATACTTGAAAGAGAACAGGGTTGGCAACCTCTGTGTAATTAGTTTCCTATCAAGAGAAAGGATTTCAGATGTAGGATGCCTGAGGAGGAGGGAGAGAGGACAGCCTCTCTGTATATACAGACACATTTTTGTTCATTCTTTTCTCTCTGGTGACCTCCCCTTTATCTTCCTGCACAAAGGCCCTCCATAATCTTGAAAATATAATCTCAACCATCAAGACAAACAGAGCCCACCAATAATATGCGTATTCCACATTACCTTCACCACTTGCTCACAAGAAGGCTAAATTTTTGTGTGCAGTTCTGATCCAGAGTCAGCCCAGCGTAACATTGATGTTGGTGGTGCTACTCTGGTTACATTCTTATTATGTAAATTAAGGGGCCAAATTTTGCCTTAAAGAAGTACGAGATATGGTGCTCTTTCTGTAACACATGCTTTATTTGTGGCCTGCTATTTTTTTCCCATTTTATCTCCTTAAAAGAACAACAATCTTTCTTTCTCATAGGGTAGAATCGAGAAAGGTTTCCTTTTCATAGAGATTGAACTGTTTCCTATAAACATTGTTTCTATTACATCTACATGATCTAAGATAATGGCTGTAATAGAAAATACAATGAAAAATAATGAGTGAGCTCATTTGAAATACAGGAGGCTTTGTCTTACTGGTAATAGCCAGAGGATGCCATAAAAGAAAACAATCCCTTAAAAATGCCAGACCACAAAAGCAGTCGATAGACATAACGATAAGCACTGGCTAATCAATAGTGATAAGTCAGTGCAACTCAGCTGACAGATGCTTCTTCAACAACAGTTTGTCTAATTCCTACCTCACTAGCATAAACATATCAGGCCAATGCCTTAATAAGAAAGCTCTTCAGTAGATAACATGGCAGCAGAATGAAGATGGTACCACACCACCCCCTTACCAATTACCTCGATCTCTTCTATATTTTGCAGAACAAGGCCTCCCCAGGGACACTGCTGACTACCAAAGCCTTATTTTTATATGAGGGTGGAGGACATAAGGAGAATCAACATTCCTTGTCAAAAGCAATTGAATGCTGCAGCACTCTGACATGCTTTCAGAGAATGCAGAAAAACATCAGCTAGCGAAGAAAGGGGACATCTGAATAACCACAGCTAATAAACCACAGCTAACCAGAGCTGTCTCTAATAAAGAGGTAAAGAAAAAATAAGGAAAAGTTATTTACTAGACATTTGTTTTAAATGAAATGAAACAGCAAACACTCAGGTTGACCAATTTTTCAAGCATATTCATACACTTTCACAGCAGAAACTTATCTCTGTGTGTGTGCAGACTTAAACAATAAAAAAACTTTTTTAGCTACAACAGGCTGCAAGAATAAGTCTTACCTTTTACAAATGAGGTTGTTCCTCACTCCCATCCATTTCCACATGATGCTGTGGGGGATACTAGCTGCATCACTGTGACCAGGCCACCTGACTTTTTGGGCTCACTTTGGTTTCTCCTGTTCTCTCCACTCACAAAGGCTCTTTCACCACCAAGTGCTCTCTGGCCTGTTCTCATTTCTCTCTATACCCCTGAGCTTTTGCTTCCCAGTTTGCCAAGGATAAGGATGTCCACTGCTTATTTGTGAAATTTTCAAATCTGCACTTTCCTGTGCACATCAATGAGCAGCATTTAATTTTCTAGGGCTTCGCTGTTGCTGTGTCACACTGCACTCTCTGAACGATGGGATGGGCCACAAGTATCTACAGCTGTTCCACTTCTCCCAGGCTCCCTTCAAATAACATTTTTATTGCTTTTATTTCTTGTTTCTCATCTTTTAAGTGGATTCTAAGCTTCTAACACAAGAAAGCTGTTCTTAAAGCCTGCTCCCTTTAAAGTATCCAATCAAATTCAAAGTCTTGGGGCCAATTGCAAGCAGGGAGTTCAGCTTGTTGCTGATTTAAGATACTTAGCTCTATCACAAAACCAGGCAAGTTTAACACCTGCATAACTTCACTGCAAAAATAGAGAACACCTGTGATTTCTCAGACAGCTAATGATGTAGGAAGGAGATTGCTGCAGTTTTCATTTTAAAAAAGTTAATCACTCATCTATTTTCAACCTGGATATTTGGGACAAACAAAGACAGGTTTTAGGCATAGAGGGCACCACCTATTCTCCAAAATAATGGCCATGGTCAACCCTCCTGCCACGGCCAAGCCTTCAGCATTGATGGAGAAGCCTGTCTGTGCCATACAGCCATGAGGGAGATAGTTCTTCAGCAAGTTTAGGAGCAACATCAGCATCCCTTGCCCTCAGTGGGCAAGAAACGCTTATCCAATTTGCCTCCTCCCCCCTCTAAAGCAACAGCACAAAATAAGCACATGAAGCCCTTTCAAATAAAATAAAGTCCCTTAAAGTACACCTGCCTCTCTGGAAGAGTTGAAAGAGCAAATCACATTAGTGAGAGTATCAGTTGCCTGAAGCAAGATTAGTCACAATTGAGAGCCACGAGAGATGCACTGTGCTTCTCAAACAACCCTGGAGAGCAGCAGACATGGCACAGGCACAGCAGCTGACAGAAAACAGCACCTGGAGGTCAGCTGGGGCACTCAACACTCTCAAGTGGAGGTGGAAGTTCCGGCTCACACTGCAGCATCTGGCCCCTAAGGTGTTCCTCAAAGTTTTCAAGTGCTGCAACAAGAAGAAATTAAGAACCTCTGAAGTAAAAGAAGGCCTCTGAATAAGGCTGTCGCCCCTCACCTCCTACACAGCAGGAGGGCACTGTTAGAAATAGATCTTAATATCGATGAGCCTCTGTGTGTCTGGCTGCTCTGGTCACAGGAATTCAAATTTGTTTGATGTTTTAATGGCTTTGACAATGTAGCAACACTTCAGATATTGACCCCACTGTATAATCTCAACTGAACTCCTGAACCATGCAAATATGAACACTAACACAACCAGAAGTTATTTTTTATTTTATAGCCACCACATTTTATTGCCACACCCTCCTAGACATCCTGTAAAATTAGACACTGTGTAACAGAGGCCATGACATGATATTTCCTGGTCTCTCAATGCCTGCATGTATGCATATGCTGGGTGAAGTAGAGAGGGAGATAAGGGAATTCTTCAGATGCATTATAAATTACACTTGAGTAACAAGGCAAGGATGAAAGTAAATTCTGCCAAAACTTAAACAGATGTGTATAGATACCATTTAAAATATTCTAGTGGTATTATCTTCCATATTTTAATACTCCTCCAGTTAACCGAGCAGATGACTCCTTTATCTCACAGTTGACAACTGAAGGTGCTTCATGAATGACAATTTTGAGAAAAAAGATGAATTATAGCTGAAACAGTATCTGAAACAGTATGCCCCAATCCAAAAAATATTAGCTGACTTTTCACTGCTGGCAATTATAGTTTTAAGAGAGTTCTAAAATCAGTTCCTATAATTTCTTATTATAAGGGGGAAAACAAAATCAATCAAGAAGTGTTTATCCTGCTTTGCTTGTGGGGGTGGGGGGGAATATTACACAGTGGTGTTGACTGGCTTGTAGTCAATTCGATATAACTTTACTATGGCAACAGTTGCATCACTTCATATCATGCAGTCTCAGATGAAAAAATTAAACCAGCACCTCCTCCCTTCATTCTTTCACTTTGATCTTCCTTGAGGTGGACTTAAAAGGCTCTGCTTCCCAGATTTCCATGCCAGTGAGCCTCTGCTTATAAGATTTCTAACTGATTGAGCAGATTTTTCCTATTTACAAATTATCCAGTAAAAGCATTTTGCTCTGAAAGCTCCTTTGTGCTACATGGTACATCCAGCTCTTAGGGGGTTAATGCATTAAATGGATCACTGGGTTGAAAATAGCAATCACCGTTAAAAAGATGGGGTGCCAGGAGAATTAGGCACAACATAATATTGTAACCACTGAGAATTCTCAACAGTAAAATAAAGCCTTATACTTCCAGCATTTTCATTAGTTTTCCAGTAGTGCTGGACGCAGTGTGAATTACAATGAGCAAGAAAGCAGTGGTTGCTCTCTTTAAAGAACATGCACTGCATAGGGGGAAGTCATTTCTTCAGATCATACTGGGCTGGTTATTGGTTTGTATATGCTGGTATGCATTTCAGCACTTAGAAATTATATTTCTCTCCTTTACTAGATTCTGCATATATAGTCTGAAAAACAATATGTGTTTAGAAGCTCTCAGAATGAATCTCATTGTAAGGTAAATATTTGTTTAGAAGTATGAATAGTGATAGAAATCTGTAGAAAGAACATTCTGCACCAAATCTTTCATTGAGAGAATGTTTTTTTACGTCTGGACAGGATGTGCTGTGTTTTCATTAAAACAACTGCAGAAGATAACATTATGATGACTAAAAGCCAAAATGACAAAAATTGAGGTTGATATAAGTTTCTACTACAGAATGTTGTTTTGCTAGTAGTTAGCTATTCATCAGAAGAAAAAAAGAAAAAGAAAAAAATTAACAAACAAACAACCAAAAAAAGCTGCAGGAATAAACTCATTTGGGCAAATAGAGCATGTATTTGATGTGGTTTAGTCCTGTCCCACTCCAAAGCAGTACTAAAAATACCAACATATTAAAATACCAACAATTATATTGGAAAAGATGCCAACAAGCTTATGTGTACAGAACTACTAATTTCTCTGAAACCACTACTTATAAAGCTCTCTAAGAATTAAGCATATGATCTGTATTGAAAGGAAGGTATGAATTGATTCAGGCCTTAGCTCAAACCTTCCAAATACTTATTTGGGGAATCTATAAGTATGGGTTAAAAAAACCCCAAAGATGTGCTCTCTGACCATCTGTTGAGCATAGATCTCTGTTTTCAGCTGCATGATAGTATCTGGAAGACCAAGCTCAGACCAACCTGCACACCCATGGAAAACCAGAGCTTCTCATTCTAGAGAGCCCAACCAACCTCGACAACATTGTACAGAGCCTGCAATATGCTCTGTATCACAACATGCTCCTCCACTGGGAGGACTCTGGTATGAATTCAGGGACATGTGCCACATGCAGAAGTTCGTAGCAAGGAAACTTTCTCAGAGCCTAACTTCATGCAAGTCCCTGCACCTCAGAAAGTCTGAAAAAGTGTTGAAAACCAGCTGCTTACCTCCTAAGCAATTACCCACCCTACATGGTATGGACAGTTCGCATCTTTTGCACACAGTGAATTCCAATGCAATTCACAAAAACATTGAAGATGGCTGGAGAGAGCTTCTGCCCCTGTTCAGACAGGCTGCCTAGAGCAGGCTGCCCAGGACCGTGCCCCATCAGGTCTTGAGTATCTCCACAGATGGAGACTTTATACAACCTTTTCCAGTAGCTGATCACCCTAAGAGAGAAAAAGCTTTTTCTTTTGTTCGGATGGAACTTCATGGGGTTTTTATTTCTGCCCATTGCCTCCTGTACCATCAGTGGGCACTGCTGAGAAGAGTATAGCTCCACCATTTTCATTCTCTCTAATTAGGTATTTATACACAGTGATAAAATTGCCCCTGAGCCTTCCTGTCTCCAGGCTCAACACATAGCTCGGCCAGCAGAAGGTTTTTTGGATTGTTTTTTCAAATTTCAACATTACATCCTACGTTCTCTCATTATCCACCTTCTTTTGATGTGGCATTGCCTTGCCCTCAGGAGAAGTCAGGTGTTTTTTTGTTTGCTTTTTAAGGAATGGTTTTTTAAAAATTGGGGGGTTTTGCACTACTTAAAGGGAAAGACTTGTCTTTAAACAACTATGATAATGACAGAAGACTCTAAATCATGCAATTAACAAGTATTAAAGCTTTTTCCTTAACAAATAATCTGATATTGCTCTCTTGAGGATTGCTTCTTCTTTTTATCCCCCAAATGCAAACAGCAAGCTGTTTACAAAGTCATTAAGACTAAATATTTTCTGAAAAAAAAAAAAATTTCAACAAGTAATAATCAGCTTTGGTGCTGTTTTCTGGGTTAGAGCACATACCTCTAGATACCAAAATTTTGTTGGACTTCAGTGGCAATGAAAGGTCTGGAATGCGATGTGTAGAGCATTTGCTCTATTTTCGGGGGGATAACCAATATCATGCAGCCCCTCTGCACAAGGGACAAGCAAGGATAGGTGAGGCAGGGAATGGACACCATATGCTCTATCATATCTGATACAAGTTACTCCCCTTACAGGATAGCAAAGGACAAGACCACCAGTTAAATCAATGGTGGCTTCAAATCACATCAGAGACTGAAATGTTATAATTTATGGCTTAAACGTCTTCATGAAGGACTTTTGCCTATTGTAGCAAAACTGTACAAAAGCTGCAGAGCAAACCACCAAAACCCTGAATGGAGCCCTGAACTGTGCGCTGATGGAGATAAGATAAAGTAAAAACTCCAGGCTGGGGGAAAAGAATACATTCACAGAGGGGTCAAGCTTAGCACCTTTGGGGTAGAGACCATAGCCCCAGGGCTATCAGCTGCCAGGCCAGCACAGACCCTGACACCAAAGGGTGGGGGGAAGAGAGGTTTTGGATGTGTGGTGAAAAAGCCTCTGGTCCAAGGCTGTGCAGACAGAGGAGCCCAGCTGCCCTACTCTTCCTTCTTTCTTTCTTTTTCTTTCTTTCTTTCTCTCTCTTTCTCTCTCTCTTTCTTTCTTCTCTTTCTTCTTTTCTCTTTCTATCTTTCCCTCTTTCTTTCTCTCTTTCTTTCCTTCCTTCTTCCTTTCCTTCTTCCTTTCCTTCTTTCTCTTTGCCTTTTTTACTGTTACATAAAATATATCGATTCTTTGGCAGCAACATCTAACCTCGTTTGGTTTTAACCTTTTTTTTTTTTGCTATATTTCAAACCTTTCTGGGTTCAATCCATTTTATTCACAGAGATCTAGCTATCTTTGCTCTTCTGTGTTTAAACCCATCCGTAACACATCATGACATAAAAATCATCACATCATCAGTAACAACTCACCTTATCATGAAATAAAGCTCTGATGCAGTTCAATCACTGGGTTTACTACATCAGATCTTTATTTCATGAGGAAGATTTGTGT
Organism: Acanthornis magna; assembly: GCA_036785705.1. NCBI lineage: Eukaryota > Metazoa > Chordata > Aves > Passeriformes > Acanthizidae > Acanthornis > Acanthornis magna. The sequence continues at coordinate 67,907 of JAWUZG010000761.1, forward strand.
GAATGAAGTCATTTTTCCGACGCAGATTGTCTGGACTGAACAAGGAGGACATGTCCCATCTGTGAGGTTTGTCCCACTTCCCAGAGCACTGGAAAGCCCAAGGCCGTTCCCTGCTAAGTTGACAGCAGGTTTCTGGCTTCTGAGGCCTTTTCTCACATGGATTCACTGACATCTCTGGTGCTAAAAGCAGTCCACACTCCAGCCTTTTCCAGCACTGGCACTCCCCAACCAACCTATCCCAACAGTGATACTGCTGAGGAAGCTCACGCAAACATTATAACTGTGAGACCTTCAGCTTCCTGCCAAAGGCAGTGATGGGTTTAAAACACTCCTGACAGGGAGTCAGGGGAGTGTTTCCCTGACAGCAACAGGGAAAGGTTGAAAACCTTTGTTTTCCTAACAGATCTGGATAAAATCAGCCAAACTACAATAAAATAAGGACAGAGGAAGTACCCACAGCTGACATGCTAATAAAAATTCTCTTTGAGCATAAAGACTTCCAGCGTACACAAGAAAGCAATCCTGAAGTACAAGCAATCCACTGTACTTTAACTTCAGTTGCTCTCCACACCTCAGAAAAACAATTTTAAGACCTTACCCTAGAACTCTCTGCATGGAAGTAAGACAGTGTCTTGGTACCACACAACTCCAGCAAACAGGCTAAGAAAGCATCACTTTTTCCTTGAAACACCTGAAGACCACAGGGCAGAAACACAACAGTGTCACAGCTGTCATGTTTCCAATGCACATTTACAAGTTTCACTGTCCTGGAGCAAGGCATGTCAGGGGAGTAGAGCCACTCTGGATTTTTCAGGACAAGGATCCTAACATGCTTCATTCTGATAGAGAATCACAGCAGGCCTTTGTAACTGTGTTGGGTTTGTGTGACCAGGTTTTGATAGCAGAGGGGCTACAAGGACAGCTTCTGTGAGAAGCTGCCAGAAGCTTCCCCTATGTTGAACACTGCAAATGCCAGCTCCAAAAATCCACCATTGGCCAAGGACAAGCCCATCAGCAATGGTGGTAGTGCCTCTGGGATACCAGATTTAAGAAGGGGGGTAAAAAACCTGCACAATTGCAGACAGACAAAGGCGTAAGAACGAGAGAAACAGCCCTGCAGACGCTCGGGTCAGTGAAAAAAGAGGCACCGGAGTAGAGATTCCCCTGCATCTCATGGTGAGGCTGGCTGTCCCCCTGCAGCCCATGGAGGTCTATGCTGGAGGTCTATCCATCTTAAAGTTCTTAAAGTTCACAGTAACTTCTACAAATATATTTATATATTTAATCTGTCAGTGCACCCAAAGTATACTCGAGGAGAATTCTACTGAAACAAGCCTCCAAAACGTATGAGGACAAACTGTCTCTCCTTTATAAAATACAAGTGGAAGAAACATCAACCTGCACCAAAAGCTGTGCCACTGCATTATTAATGCTGCAGTGAAGCAAAAGAAAAGACCCTGACAATCTGCAGAATTTGTGTCCCAGGCCTGACACTGTCAATATGACAGAGCAGGCTGAGCACACCACACAAATTGCCATGCAGATATAAAGAAGCCACACAACAAACAGAGAGATCACTTACTCTTAAAATTCCAATTCAGTTTCTCCCCTTAAAACAGAGACACTGGATATAAGAAGGAAAGACACAGCAGCAGGGATCATTTCTAAAACAGACATTATTGTTCCATCAACTTTACCTTTTCTGCAGAAGTGGCCATTGAATGTTCCACACAGGTACCTGCAGCTTCTGCCATGCAGATCCAGGTGCAGGCTGTAGTGATGGAGTCCACAGTCTGGGTCAGTATCATCCAGTAAAGGTCCATTAGGTGGAGGGGTAGATTGGCTTGAAAAAAAAATAGAATTTAGCAACGGGGATGGCTTAATAGAAAGAAATTAAATACATGGCTGTACACGATCATCTTGAGAGAGTTTTGAAATCAAACATCTCTAGTTCCTCACGCTTCTTTTCAGCTAATACAGTGTCTAATACTGCTGATCAGCTGCTTGGCCTAGCCAAAGACAAAAAATATGGCAGTCAGCTTTAAAAGGCACATCTGTTAAACTTCAAAACATGGACTTGTCTACGAAAAAGAAAAAAGCATCAGCTTAACTACAAATCTAAAAGCCCACTAGCTAGAAACTTCTCTGAAACAGCAATTATTGGAATAATTTTGTTTGTGCCTAAGTAAATGAGTAACTACCACACACAAATGACCTGAAGAGACCAAATGCCAGAGGCAACTGCACAGCTTCTACAAAGGATCCAAGTGGGCACTAAGGGAGATTGTGTAAAATCTCACCTTCTGTGGCAGAAGAGCCACACTAAGTTACCATGGGCACTTAAGACTACTGGTTAGATACAACAATATCTGACCAGAAAGCTGAGGGGAAAATAAATTCCCCAAATAATGTTCTAAAGCTAAAAAACTCCATCTTTTGAAACAGCTTACAGTGTATAAACAAGTATTGTATTATATTATATACTGCAATGTACACATATATAAACACATCATAGGAAATCCAGCTAGGTTCTCAATAGGACTGAAAGATAAATTCTAACTTTCTCAATACTGCAAGTATTACTACAGTTGTATAACTAAATTATCTCCTTAATAGCATAACAATGGCAATATCGGAGCATGAAAATGCTTCTACACTTTTGTATATCGTTACTGTAACTTGTTTATATTAAACAAGAATAGTTAATTACTGCCTAAATATAAACCTCTAACAGCAGTCAATTTTAACTGTGAAACTCAAAGCTTTATTCAAAAGGTTATCTTTATTACCCACAAAGGAAAACCAAGCTTACACAACAGCAGAACCCAAAATGCTTCACTCAAGAAGTTGATTATAATGAAGACTGGCCATAACAAAAGCAATTTCATTTGTATCCTGAAAAATTAATTAAAGTAGATGTATTTTTATGTGGAAATTCTTTTTTTCAGAGGGTCTTTCCAAGCATTAAAATTCATAGATAAATGCTGCTGCTTATTACTCTGCCAGTTACTGTAATAATGTTAGTAATGCCTTGCTCTAACATTTGGACTCCTAAAACCTTTAGTGTCTTTTCACAAGAGTACAGAATATATAAAAAAGATTAGAGCATTTCTATCTTATGGAGAAAGAGAGGGAAACTAGCTATGCCAGGGCAAAAGTTATGAGAGCAATCCAAGAATTGTACTTCCCTAACTTCTACTTTCCACTTTAAAATAGGTACCTAAACAGAATCAAACAGCACTTACTCCCAACTACTGAAGCATCAAGTTTATTTTCATAGGTAAGGAACTATTTGCAAAGAGGGCTAACATCAGTGAGGGGTACAGAATTACTCAAGAGAAATGGTGAATTGAAAAGTAAAACCTTGGATGTCTTCACCAGATTATGTGCTCCTGGGAAAACATTAGGAACATAACCTTCCATAGATGCCTAAAGAAAACATAAATGTGAAAACTAAATAGAGACAGAGGTATGTATTTACTTCAAGAACACAGAATGCTAGGAAGTCAGCTTTTTTTCTTTAAATGTATTTTTTAAGTCATACATTTACAAACGCCTAAGTCAATAGGAAAATTATTCACTGCCAGAAGTCTATTACTCTCCTGAAATGTGGGCGACTACTGTTTTCATCTCTCTGCGTTACCAGAAAATGACATCCCCTAATCAAACTTTTGGCTTCTTAACTACTTCTATATTTTCATAGTACAACATTACAGCTATAGAAGATATAACAAGGGAGATTTATCAAACACATAGTTTCTCAGTCTTTCTTTATCCAAATACCAGGAGGCCCATGTAACCTGTTTGTGGTTTCTATTATGCAGCTATGTGCAAAAAACCAAGATATGTGGCATTTACAATTATTTCACCCTCTGACAGTTAACTACCTAGTTACTAACTACCTCTGCCTACACAGAGAGTAAGAACTGCTGCTCAGAAAAGCAAGCAGGGGAAATACACGAGAGTGAAGCACACAATTCTTAATGTCTATGTGGAACTTTGTTATGATAGAACCATTTCCAGGTGCTGAAAGAAATCTCTTTCCAAGCGTGGGAGGGGCCAATGCATGAGCAAGACCATTGAGCCAACAACACAGGGACACCAGCCTACTAAACTTGTGAAGATACAAGAGAAATGGCTGTTGGTTTATCAGAGCTTTTCACAGACTGAGACAACCTGGAACAGACTCATGCAGGTCAGTTTTCTAGGAAATGGACTTTCAGTCTTACCTTAAAGTAAGAGTGAAAGAAATAGTCCTTCTGTGGTTTTAAACATTGCCTCTGGTGATTGTGCACAGCATGTTTGCAGCTGCAAATTAGGCACAGCTTGGAGGAACTATTCATAGGCTCCCTAGGAAAGTTCCTGGCCAGTGCCAGACAGGCTAAACCTTCATCAATAACATGGCTGAGGGGAGGAAGAAAGGGCTGCCACCTCTGAATTCAGACCAAGAGCAGAACACCTGAGATAGGCTTCCACAGCACCCAGCCCTGTGCAGCTGCAGGCAGACACTGAGGTCCCCGTGCATTCCGTGCAAAATGCCAATTCCTTTTGCATAGGAGTCTGCTTCAGATGTTCCGTTCTGCCCTCTGAAGACATTAATCTCTACACCCACCCTACAGAGACTAAATGCTTAAGTTAGACTCTTAATACCAAGAATGTAATGCCCCCAAAAGGGCACAATTTAAAGCATTCCTACTGCTGGAGCAGGATATAGCTACCTGGTGACGGAGATTAAAGCTAAGTTGCTAGGTGGGAACTCATCACAGGACATGGCACGAATCAGAGGAAGAAGCACATCTGTCCTCCAACCATTCTCTTTAAAATTACTCTAGGATATCAAACTTGGGCATGTGAAGACTGCAAAACAAATAAAACTGAATGCAGTATTTAATCTAGTATCTTACATAACTGATCTTTGAATTAGAAGTGAACCGTTTGAAAAGTATATATACTCCTACATTTTAGAATACAATAAATCATCTGCTAGCTGTCCCTACATGCATTTGGTTGTTACTAGTTTAGAAAAGAGCTTTCAAAATCCAAAGGAAAAAAAACAAATTAAAAAAGCCCCTCCCCAAATCCAAACTACAAGGCAAAAAAAAAATCTATTCCTTCAAGTCATAATAAAATATTGAAACAAAATGTTATCTTACCTTCCAATTTCCTCCTAACAATCCTGGATTCAGACTGAAGAGCTGGACAAGCTCATCGGCACCAACTGCTACACTGCTTTCAGTCACGTTAGCAAGACTGTATTCAGCAATCAAGGCAAATTGACGAGGTCTTTGGAAAGAACACGCAGAATGCAGGAAAAAGGCTATGTCTCCTTATTCATGTAAAAGTTCAGCCTAATTTCATTTTTAACTGACTGGCTTAAGTCTGAGCAACAGCACAGGATGAGAATGGTTCTGAAAGCGTTTGGCATGCAGAGCCATAAACTATACATTCAAACAACTACAGTGCACTAGCAGGATCTCAACCCCTAACAAGAAAAGAAGCAAAACCACTATATGAGCTTCTAAAACACTCTTAAAAAAAAAGAACTTATGTGCTTGCCCAATTTTTCAAAATACCACAGAATTACTTTCCAATTCATTTTTGATACTTTATTGGTACTAGATAGAATCACTGAACATTTATCAGTGTCAAGCAAGCTACTAAGGTAAATTTTTCTTCCACAGAAGCAAAATTCAAAGGAAAGGACCAAATTGCACATATAATAAATTGTTTTTCTTAGAGGAAGCCTTCCTTTTTCAGAATTTTTTTTCTGCCTACAATTTTGCCTACAATTAAAGCCATTTAGCTCCAAAACACTCCTAAATAAAAGTTCATGGACAATCTTATGAACTAATGATGCATTAAAAAGAAAGAGCAGAAAGCAGAGTTTGCATTACCTATTCAGAATGAAGAAAGAAGTCTTTCTCAAACCCTCTTCCAACTTAGGCTTTTATCATATCCAAAACAGTTCCTAGATTTCCCAGCAGTATCACTGTAGTATCACCAGGGATGGAGCATCCACGACCTCCCCACACAACCTGCTCTAGTGTCTCACCACCCTCACAGTAAAAAGCTTCTTCCTAATCAACCTCAACCCTTCCCATCTTTAAGTCAATCAGGCTCATATTAATACAGGAACATTCCTAAACTCCCTGCACTACTGCCTTACGGTCTTAACACGGATATATTGAAATTGGTGAAACCACTCCTTTCATCTATATTCACAATCTCTAAAAACTTACAGTTCTGTGAAATAAATACACCAACTGCCTGCAAGCTTTTATTTTTTTAATAATTTACTACATATGAATCATCATCTTGGTAAAACTACATTTCCCACATAATTTGACTGCAAGACTTTTTCAGCTGACTTTATACAAAAGCCTTCTTTTGATTTATTTATTTCTCAAGCAAATAGTTTGCTTCTGCTTGAGGAACCAGGTGTTTTGTAGGTGAACAATTCCCTCTTTTCAGAGCTCTGTGACTAGGGGCTTTGTGTAAGAAGCGTGTAGCTGATACTGCACATACTGTACACATAGACTCCAGATGTGTGCAGAACTCCTTAACAGCAACCAAACACCTCAAATAGACACTTTTCGTTTCAGTATCTTCTCAGAATATAATGAAAAAAACCTATTGTACACACTTAAGCTAAGAAACAATAGATATGCTGTGGACTGGTGTTTTTATATGCATGTACTGAAGACTGCACACATAGTTGAACACCAAGTTCCATAAACTCACACGCACACCTATCAGACACAAAATAAATTTTAACAACATAGATTACCTGACTGTAGCCACATAAATATTGATGACATTTTCCAAGCTAAGTTTCTCACAATAAATTCTCCTAGATTTACATGTTTCTTTCATGCTCATTTGTGTCTATGCCTTAAACCCAGCTTTCCAAGTCAGGACCTCTCAGCCTGAATATCACATGCCAGTACCTACATTAACCTATGAATTAATGCCATAGCTTGTTGGATTATGCTATTTGCTGCCTTTTCAGGTGTGGCAACCTGGTTCAGGAACGGCACGGCGGCCAACCCCCAGCCGCTCGGGCCATCAGCTCACAGACACCAATGTGGTGGACGGCAAATGGCATTTATTGGTGATTAGCACCGCATGATATAACTTTGGTTTACAATGTCACACCCATCTGCTTACATCATAAACTAAACACTATTGGCTACCTGGGGAGGGGTCCTATCTTTCCGTACAGCACGACATCTTCCGACCGCCAGACCCTACCTACCCACAGCTATTTCTTGCTAAAAAGCTCTACCAATGAAGAGAAGAATATAGAAGAAATACTACAGGGAGGCTTTCTAACAACGAGTTAACTTGTTGAGTCAAACCAATGTCAGACAGCTCCTACAGACACATTATCCACCAGTCACACCCAAAAAATCTTCAAAAATCCTCAGTTAAAACTCACCCCTTCTTTTTGGGAGGTCTGCTCAGAGGAGGAAGCAATGGTGTAACTCCATACAGTTTTAGGGTTGACAGGATGTCTAAGCACAGCCAGTCTCTACCATACCAAAGCACGGTAACTGATGTGTCCTTAAACGATAGCTTTGGCTTCTCCATTACATGTTCTTTTCCATTTTTGTCCTTCAGAGCAATTACCCAACTCAAGCCAGAGACACTGTTATTTAGGAATTGAGAGGGGAGAGGGGTGTTTAAAACAAAATTCCCAAAGTGACAACAGTTAAACTATGCTTTCAACAGTTTTATATTTCTACTAACTGCTACTTATGTTCCTCAGTTTCAGCAATTTCTAGATTATCATCGCATCTTCCCATTTTATAGCTCTATTTCTATACCCCCAAGCCATTAATATTTTGTACATTCTTCTCAAGTAAATCTCTTTGTGACAAGGCATTGCTTACTTCATAGCTTCTTTGCTCACAAATGAAAGACCTGTATAAGGATCTAGAGGTTTAGCGAGAAGCATTACTCTCGTTTTGAAGGCAGATGTCTGTTTGAAGATGGATTCATTCTTCCAGTACCCAGGGTTCTTATCATGTAGAGCATCACAGCCCAAAGAAACAGTTTCTGGTTGTTTAGGCTTCGTTTTCCACATTGTCCATTTTGGTTGCAAAGCACTGGAATAGAGTTTCAGCCAAAGTCCACTGAAAATAAAAATAGAATGAAGAGGAATAAATTTCAAGAACAGTCACTCAATTTTTATACACACATCTCAGCTACCACCAAGCTGAAATGTTAGCACAATGTTAGCATAATGTTAGCACTAAAACAGTCTTGCCTGCCTTCTTCAAAATATGGGATCCAGGATGAAGCTCAGCGACAGCAGAGCCATAGTCAGCAATGGAAGTGAAAACTGATAAAGGTTAAGCAGTAAATTTTGAAAATACCACCCCAAAACAATGATGTATCCTCCTCACAGAAAATCAGCTAGTGGAGAAAGTGTTTTAATACCTTTTATTCAACAAAGGTAATCTGTACACTTCAAGTTTCTCACACAGATACAGCAGAAAGTGGGGTGAAGGAGGACAATCAGATTCACACCTTTGCTTGGTGTTACCAGAGTCACGTCAATCCCTTCTTCACTCTTTGGAAAAGCTCAGAGAAGACATGACTTTCTGAAGACAAAGAAACATGTGACAGTAATGATGGGTTCATCTCCTTCACGCCAGGAAAACTAGGAGGTCACATTTCAGCCCTCTAGGACATTCAGTATCTCTAGGACAGTTCATGGAATATTGAATACAGGAACCGACAAGAATTCAAACAATAATCTGTGAATGCAGGTTTCCAGTAAGTTTTCTAATTTTAAAGTGCCAGACATACACTTTACATAACTGCACTAAAGAAAATTAATGGGAAGGGCAACAAATTCTCAAGAGACATTTTCTACCATTAATTGGCAAGACTACCTTTACCAATCCTCACTCATCCCCAGGCAAATTTACGCTGCTACGCTTTGTATTGCATTTTGCCCTCTCCTGAAAGCATTCAAGGACTAAATCCATCCCACATTGCCTCCTACCCACAACAAAGATATCAGACACTTCTCTTTTAAGACCAGGAAAGGCAACCAAGTTACTAGATAGCATAAAACATTTCTGATGGAGAGGGGAAGTTCTTTTTTAACCCCAAAGCGGTTTAGAACTGTCCGGCAATGTAAACAAAGGAGAGATGCGCTTGACATACAATCATTGGGGGAAATTGAGCTATCATCCAACTGGTCCTAATCAGCCTAAAAAGTCCAGTAAAATAACCTGCTATGAAAGTCTCCTGTTAACTAGAAACCCCTCCCCAACTCCCCCTCCCCTCCATCCTTTCTTTCTTGGAGAGACATACTCCACATCTTACTCTATGATGCTGAAAAGACAGGGCTTAGCAGTAGGCATTTCCTGCATTTTGAAGTTACAGACTCAGGCAATTTAGCTGACTGAAGACAGACTAATCACAAATACCTACCATCCTTGTCCTCACTCTCAGTTATATATTGCTTCTTCCTTTCCAAAAACAGTGCTGTGCAACCAAAGAAATTAGTTCAAGCTCAAAAATTCAGTTAGGGTAGGGAGACAGAGGAGAAAACGAACGAGGACCTGGAATCACAAATGTTTAGGAAAGTATCACTGCCCTTTCATCCTCAAGTCCCATTTGTGCACATTTTCTAATCTCTGTTGAGAGTAGAAAATGGAAGCAGACATCATCGAGATGGAGGCAAATAAATCATCCTGCCCTGAGCAGCCACAGTGATTTCATCCTGCCTTACCACCCTGAAGTGGAAAATGCATACTAAGATAATTTGTGTCAACTGTGCAATTTTTATCTACACTGACCTGCTGACAATCTCAAAACATACATCTGGATTACAGTCTTCCCTTTAAATTCATCAGTTCTAAAGGTGTCAAAGCCAATGTAAACCAATTGACTGTATAAGTTTTGGCAAATAAGGGAAAATGGATTCATACTGGATGCAGCAACTTCCTATAAAGGAAGACATTTTCTCATTCAAACAACACTAATGCAGTACAATCCTAGAAAATCAAAGGATACTCAGACATCCTAGTTATCACATATCAACCCGGGTCTCTCCTCCTTTTCCTTTCACAAGATTATCCTGATACCGGTAGGAGCAATTGGTGTACTCTGTATAAGCAATCCTTAGACAAAAAGTGTCAGTATTTATCTTCATCTCTTTGGTTTCAATTTAGAAATCACCAAAATTTGACCAACAGAGCAACAGATAAAAACCACTAGTGAATCATTTGATTGAATCAACCCCTCTACAAAAACCTGATGAAAGAACTAAATAAGCAGAACTTCAAAATGATGAAAGCTATGACCATTCCACAAAGCTACTGGTGACACACAACTAAGGATCACTTGAGCAGAAAAGTTTGTGCAGGTGCATGTGAATACAAACAAATATATGCAAGTTTTAAAACAAAAAAAAAGTGCTAATAGCAACATTTCAAAGCACCGGATTTAGTTTTTGCCTCATAACTCCCATTAAACAACAGGGCTTGCACAGCTAGAATTCCATGCAACACATCCTGTGGACTATGCAGTGCAATTTCGGCAGAGTAACTGCACACAGGTACAAGCATCAGTGCTCTGGCATCAGAGAAACTAAATTAGAAAGACTCATAACTCAGGTAACTACAACTGGGGCATGACTGAAACCTTCCCTCTTCCTTACTTGTCACTGGCCAGGTCATAGAAGCGCTTATTCACACAACCGGCAGACAACAGGGACACAGGATCCAAATAGGAAAATACCTTCAGCAGCATTTCTGATGGCATGCTGGGAAACAAGAGAGAGAGGAATACTGTTACACTTGCCGGCAAACTCCGGAAACTGCAATGGCAGAGAATTTTAATTTCAAACCAGAGAAAAACAGAAAAGGTGGAAACCAGCAGCTTGTAAATAGATGAATCAAAAATCACCTGAAGAGGAATCAAAAGTCACCTGAAGAGTTAAACTGGAATTTGGGTTCTATTTTCAGTCTCCAGTATGTGGCATTTGCCTAAAACAATTAATCAAAACTTATTCAAGTGGCATAGCACTATTACATGAAAAGTTATGGGTTTGCCTTTTCATTAAACTTTGTTAACTTGAAACCCAGTTTGACATGAAACTACCTCATTTAGCTTCAGTTTCTTATTGCTCGTACCGTGACTTTAACATTTATTCCACAACGACCAGCTTTTCCAAAACTGCAGATATATTCACTCTCCCTCTTGACTGTGGTGTCCCATCTCAAGATGCACCAGGACAGAAATGATCGTGCTCTACCTCATCATAATCTTCAAACGCTATGTGCTCAGGGGTCTCGCACAATTCTCATTTATGTCAAAAGAAAGATGTGAACTTCAAAGCAAGAGCCAAGTGGCATCCCGAAAATGTCAATGTCTCTGTGCATCTGGAAAGCTTTGGAAAATGAAAGCGCCAGTCTAAGCCTGACAAGCAGAACATACCCTGGAGATGAGCCAACATGGTTTTTGTATTAACAGATAGAAACCTCGTACCATTTGAGCAGTACCTTGTAACTACACAGAGTTTAAAATACATGGATTTTATACTTTGATTTTCTCGAGCGTTGATTACGGTCAAATCACTGCTGAAAATACAAGGCGCTGTGAAAGTCAACACCCCAGGTGTGGCTCTCGTCCTTTTACTACTGTTATTTGCAACACTTGATTTATAACATTATTTCAGAAGCAGAGAGCTTTAAAGAGTAGCATGATAATGCCAATACCTCAATGTTTGTATTACATTCAGAATCTTAGTTGCATAAACATAGAGACAATGTGCCAAAACTTTCAACGTGCCAATACTTCCATTCTTCCACTCTTACTCCTTGTGTAAAGACATACTCACCTCTCAATGCACGCATTTGGTTTTGGTTTTATGGTAGGTCTCGAATACAGACTTTTAATTCCAGCATTTTTGGTTTCAGAGCATTCCCCAGGCCTGGCAGCAAAGGTCCTTAACCTAGCTGTAAGAAAGAAAAGCTGTTAAGAGTCACATATCGACAAAATGAAGAAATACGCATCCTGTGCAAACCTAGACAGAACATTTCAACCAAGGCAAGATTCGGGGAATACATCATATGGCAACTCAGTACTAGCAGTTCACTGATTTGAACAACTATGCCCAAGTTAAAATACATGGCATCAGGAAGATTCAGATTTAAACTCACAGCTGTCATTCCTGTGATTCATCTCTCACAGTGGTCAGAAGGGAACAGTGTCACTCCCCCAAATCACTTTGAATCCAGCAGAGATCTGTTACCTTTAGACAGCTGCGCCACTGTGGCCACCACAACCAACCTCAACACAGGCCCCTGCAGCAAGTCAAACTCACTGATTAATCCTCTTTTTTACAGCATTACTCTAGAGACGTTTTTGAGCCATCCAACTTTACTAAGCTATTAAAAGATACCAAATACCTTGAAACTTCCTCAAAAACTGTTGAGGTTCAAAAAGAGTTTCCTTGAATACATAACAGAATCATACATGAAACAAAGTTGAAGTCTCATTTCAGATCTTCCCCAGCTAAAATACTCAAAATCTGAGAGATAAGCGTTATTTCCACAGGCAAACGGATATCAATGTTTTTATAGCTCATCAGTGTTGCAAAATGTGGAATATGTAAAATTTTCTTAAGAAATTATGTTCTTTGATGTTTGATCTTTGTGTACTTTCAAGCCTAAACAGCTTGGAAAGGAGATTCAATCCATGAAAACAGAGAGCAGCTCGGGGATGTCCAGATGCTAGAAAGACAAATTATTTGGTGGTAGAATTGCTTTGTTAAGGTTTAGGGCTTGGCATGCTTCAATAAATTCACACCTAGGGGGAGGTTAACAAAGCTTGGGAAGAAGGATGCCCACGGATGGTGCACACAACAAATGCAGATTTACAGGCCACACGAACACCTGGAAGAACTCCCAAGATAAGGGAAAAACTTCTAAAACCAACTCCTGAAATCAGCTCCAACTTCCCGAAGTGTGAACTTGCAACCACTGACCCAAGAAACCCAGTGACACAAAAGAAGAGAAAGAGCATGTGGACTAACTAGCATGAGAAGCAAGAGAATCATTAAACAATGGAAGACAGAATACTAACTAATCAGAAAGTTATGTAAGTTGTAGCCAATAAAAATGAATTTTTTCCTTTGGTAAATTGTATGAAAAAGTAAAAAGCTTTGATAGTTGGTGTGCTGGCTTTGTAGGATTTGCCACCCAGCACCCCCTCTGTGCAGAACTGTAAATATTTGGTAAAATACCTCAGCTCTGTGTGTGGACTGGCCTCTGGCACAGCAGCGTGAAAGAACCTATTTTGGCAACATTAGCACACCACAGTTTGGAGAGAAAAGAAAGGAACTTTGCATATTTCTAGCACAAATTCTTACAATCCAACTGGTCACACAAGTTTTCCCAAGTTTTCCCAAGTTTTCTGCTAGGAAGGACTTTGTAGGCTGTAATTGCAAATACTGTCATGAATCCACATAAAAATATGGAGATAAGAGTTTCAATTGTAAATCAAATCCTCATGCTTCATACCCACTGATGCCACCGAGCAGACAGAGCTCCCCATTCTCTGCATTATTGATGTTTTAAGTTGCCGGCAGACTTTGCAATACCTGCTCAAATCAGCTCTGGGTTTCTAGGCAACCAATCAATATGGGGGCAAAACACCTAATTGTGAAGTATTTGGGTACCATGTACCTTTAATGCACACTGCTCTTGGTTTAAGATTCATTTAGGCTCAAAGGAAAACAGAATCGAAAGAAATTAACAACTCTGGTCTACACTGTCAACTGTGCTATGTAAAAAACAAAAAACAAAACAAAACAAAGAAAAAACAACCAAGAAAACAACAAAACAACAAAACAAAAACCAAACAAATGACAAACAAACAAACAAAACCCAAAAACCCCCAGATACAAAAAACAAAAACAAAAAAAACAGAAAAAAAAACCCACAAAAAAAACCAAAACAAAAAAAAAAAAAAAAACCCCACCAAAACAACCAAGACATTTTAGTGTGAATTGTTATAAACATAACAAAAAGACATGCACATTTCAGCTTGGGTGCCAGCCACTGATAGACCAACTAAATTAACAACTACAAAACAGTAGCCATATAACAAACACAACCTGGTGCTCAAACAAGGGTTTTATTCATGCATCATTATCAAGAAGTACACTTAGATGATAAGGCACCAACAAACTGTATTTTTCAAAAGCCATTAAAGGGATTTAGAGACCCAAGCTGTGTTCAACAGCAGCAGAGCTCTCACTTCTGGACGCTCCAGGGCAGCAAATCCCAGGCTGTTCTGCTCTGAATCCATGCTGAAAGCAGAGAGTGTGGGCACACTCTACAGGGACACAACTCCACAGACTTCAGGCACAGCAGTAACTCAGATAACAAGCTGGATTTTGGATTTTAAAACCCACTACCTTAGACAAGTATAACCTGCATTGCCTCTATTCAGTCCTCCTTGCTCATTTGAACCACTGCCCCCTCTTCTTCACTCCAGGGAGAAATACCTGAGAAAAGAAAAATTTGGCCCACACATGCCTTGAAAACTTTAATGCAATATCTATTCCTTTTGTAAGCTGCAGTTAAAAAAAAAAAAAAAAAAAAAAAAAGCTGAACTTTTGCATCTTCCAAAACAAAAATATTCTCAAAGTGTGAAGAAACAAACAGCAAACCCAATCCACAAATTACTTTTCAAGTACTGTGTGTGCTAAGATTTTAAATTAGCATTAACAAAATGCTTTTACATTGCACTGACAAAGCTTGGGCAGATAAGCCTAAGAGAAAAGTCAATGAGAGCTGTTACATCCCCTCTTTACAGACTTCTAGACCAACTGAGAGGCTCTTACATAAGAAGCACAACTTCAATTGCTTTTTCATTAGCTTTCAACCTGTGGGGCTCAGTTTTGTACCAATAGTTTCACTTTCACACCCCATAATATTTGCAATGTGCCTTGGTTTTTTCATGGTCAGCAAACAATTGTCTTTCAAGTAACATTTCAAACCATGTAGCTAAAGTTTCAAGTAGTGAAAAACCTGTCACCTCCAAATGTTAAAATATACCTGCGGATAAACAGAAATGACAATAATAGTCTGACATGGGTTGGTTGGGTTTGTTTTTTTTTTCCCCTCAGCTAACAATTTCAGTCTCATTAAAAGGTGGATATTACCCCAATCCATTTACAGGTTAAAAAGAAGAAAAAAAACCCCAAAACAACAAGGAATGGAACTGCTATGAAACCCAAGGTTGTACAAATGGGTTAGCAGAAAAATCTGCCTTCTAAACTCTGCCTCTAAGATTGACACTTTAAAATTTGGAAGCCAAACCTGTACTGTAAGAATTAAGGTAATCACACCTTCCATAGTGAAAACCTCCTATTTATTACAAAGGCCCGACTGCCATGAACAGAGTAGCCACTGAACTAACCTGTACTTTGTGGATACTCATTACAGTACCTCCTCCAAGCTGAAGGACATACCGAAGGTTAAGCCCTCCTTTCCCAGGCACAAAAAGGTGTTAAACCCAGGCCTCCCTGCTCCTGCGTTTTCCCATTCCGAGGTCACCTCCATAGGGCCAGGGAGAGCAGAGCACCACGGCCACGAAGGTGTGTACACGACCACAGCCGTGAAGAGTTTAGAGCTAGAAACCAGGCTGCTGGAGCAGAGGAACCTGAGGGAAAACACCACAGCAGCCTCCCCGGCCGAGGGCAGAAGGCCCCGCTCGGCACGGCCCTGCTCACCTGCCGCCGCCTGTCGCCATGGCCGCGGGCAGCGAAGGGAGGCAAGGACGGAAGGAAGGGAAGGAACGCGCGCTGTCACCGCGGTGGGCAGCGCCTGAGGGGGGCAGGGGCGGCGCCAGGCCGAGGAAGGCCATGTCCGGCAGGGCTGGGTCGGGGCAGGCGGGGACGGTGCCCGAGCATGGCCGTGTGGGCCACTCGGGAAGGGCTGACGCCCCGCGGAACCTTCCAGTGACTCAAAGGAATCTACTGTTGTAGTCGCTCTTAGGAAGCCGCCTGGCCTTCCTGGCTGCCCTCGCCTGGGACACGAGCCACTGGCCCACCAAAGGCTATTGCTGGGGTCTTTCCAGCCTGAGTGGAGCTGTTCCCGGCGAGTGGTCAGCTGCAGGCGCCGCTGGTAAAGGAGGCGAGACAAGGCAAAGAGTTGTGGGAGGGTCTCCCCCATGCTCTCCGTTTATTGTGGGGTCCGGGGGTACGGTATTCGGAAGGGAGAGTGGAGAAGGAGTCCCCAGGGGGCTGTCCCCAGCCGCCAGTTAAAAAGGGGGAAGGGTACCCAATAGGAGAAGGGACAAGGGGAGGGAACAAGGGTACAGGGGCCAATTACAACATAAGAGGGGAGGGTACAGTAGACAGCAACCAATAGTACAGTAAACTTAACAGAAGGTTCGGGAAGAAGGGGAAGGTCCAGAGCCCTGGGCACACCTCCCAAGCAGAGCAGGGGCTGGTCTCATGCCCCTGAGCTGGCATGAGAGGCAGCTGTGGCCAGGGATGGACCAGGGTACATTTCAAAGGTACGTGTGCTATCTTGTGTGTCCAAACACAAGTCTTCTGTCTCCAGCGCTGCATTTTCACAAATAAATCCCAGGCGATTATGGGGAATGCACCCTTCGGTACTTACAGTTTGCCAATTTTTAGCTAGTTTTATATTAATCTTAGACTAATTAATTTCAATATGTAATTGAGTAATATCCAGGCTAGTCATTTTCCTCATCGGCTCATCTTTCAGCACGTAGGGATAGTCTGTGTTTTTTCCTGTGTTTTGAAGCACACCCATCCTTCCCAGACTCCTTTGTTTCTAAGGGTTGCTTCCCAAGGTACTCTCTGGATAAGTCTCTTGAATAGGCCAAACTCTGCCCTCCAGAATTCCAGTGTGGAAGTTTTATTGATGCCCCTCCTTGTTTCACCAAATATTGAAAACTATAATTTCATGATCACTGTGCCCCAGATGGCCTCCAACCACCACATCTCCCACCAGCCCTTCTCTGTTTGCAAACAGCAGGTCTAGTGTAGCCCCTCCCCTGGTGGGCTCGCTCACCGACTGAGACAAAAAGCTGTCCTCCGTACACTCAAGGAAACTCCTAGACTGCTTCTTCTTGGCTGTGTTGAGTTCCCAGCAGATATCTGGCAGATTGATGTCACCTACAAGAACAAGGGCTGGTGATCTTGAAACATCCTCCAGCTGCTTGTAGAATAATACCTCCACCTCTCCATCCTGGTGGGGTGGCCTAGAACAGACTCCCACCAGGATGTCAGCCTTGTTGGCCTTCCCCCGATTCTTTCCCACAGGCGCTCAACCTTATCGATATTAATCTCAATTTCCATGGCATCAGGAGCCTTCCTAATGTAAAGAGCAACCGCTCCACCTCTTCTCCCTCACCCATCTCTTCCGTAGAGCTTGTAGCCATCCACTACAGTGCTCTGGTTACGCGAGTCATCCCACCATGTTCCTTTGATGGTGACTACATCAGAGCTTCCCTGCTGTACCATGGCTTCCAGCTCCTCTTGTTTGTTGCCCATGCTGTGTGCATTAATGTACATGCACTTCAGCTGGGCTGCTGATTTCACCCCTGACTCTGGCTTACTACCCTTGGGCTTGGTTCTGGAAAGCCTAACTGCATCCCCTTCCCCCTTCAAACCTAGTCTAAAGCCCTCTCAGTCAGTCCCGCCAACTCATGGACTAGAATCCTTTTGCCCTTGATAGGCAGACGGAGCCCATCTGGCTCCAGCAGGCCAGGTGCCGTAAGAGTTGCCCCATGACCAAAGAACCCAAAGTTCTGCCGATGGTGCCAGTCCCTAAGCCACTGATTGATCATGCAGCTTCTCCTGTTCCTTTCATCGTTTGTCCCTGCCGCTGAAAGGACCGAGCAGAACACCACCTGTGCTCCTGCCCCATCAACCACTTGACCCAGGGCCCTGAAGTCCCTTTTAATTGCTGTGTTGTCTTCTTGTCAATCATATTGCTGCCAGCCTGGAGTGTCAGCACTGGGTAATACTCAGAGGGCTGAATCAGCCCAGGGAATGTTCTGGAGATATCCCATACCCGGGCCCCAGGGAGGCAGCACGCCTCCCTGTGGGATGGGCCCGCTTGACTTATGGGGCCCTCTGTTCCTCTCAGAAGGAGTCGCCTACTATGACTACCCTTCTTTTCTTTTTAATGCTAGAGGTAGTGATCTGTTTGACAGACGAAGTGGAGCTGGGAGGCTCTCCGGGCAGATTATTTTCTTCTATGTCATCTGGCTGACCCTCCAGATCCAAGGCCTGGATTCTGAAGTGGCACCTGGGTAGGCAATGGGGGTCAGGAGGAATTTTTATTACCTCCCTGGGTAGGAGCCCTTTTCCACTCCCCTTCATCACCTAGGTCTCCTCCTTCTGCCTGATGGTAGGAGGCACAGGAATCCTCTGACTCCTGGTGGGCTTCTCTCAGGAATGGAAGGGTGAAACTCCACTGGTCTATTTCCCGTTCGATTTCCCTAATACTCCTTAGTCTTTCTACCTCCTCCCGAAGCTCCACCACCAGACTGAGGAGATCACTCACCTGTTCGCACCTCACACAGGTGATTTTTGCACCATCCCCTGGTACTGCTAACAGGCTCAAGCACTCCTCACAGGAAGGTGTCTGGACAGATGCATCCTTCCTGGAGGGTTCTGTTTGGCTAGGTACACTTTTACTAGCTGTAGCTTTTGATCATTTGGAGACCATTGCTGGAAAAAGAAATGAATAATAAATTTAAAAAAAAAACACCACAACAAAAAAACAACAAAAACCTGGGGTGCCTTTTTAGGGCAAAGGCATTTCTGCATGGCACCTCCCAACGTCCCCATGCCACAATCTCAGTCCTCCCAGGGCTCCTGTGTTTGGTTTTATCGCAATATGGAGATGCAGGAGCTCTCCCGGCTGGACAGGGTGTCCCTGAGCCTGCGGATTTCGGGGATTTGGGGTTGGGAATGGGATGAATTTTGGGGCTGGGAATTGGGGGGATTT
Organism: Acanthornis magna; assembly: GCA_036785705.1. Lineage (NCBI taxonomy): Eukaryota > Metazoa > Chordata > Aves > Passeriformes > Acanthizidae > Acanthornis > Acanthornis magna. The sequence continues at coordinate 86,929 of JAWUZG010000761.1, forward strand.
GGGGCTGGGAATTCGGGGATTTAGGGGAATTTTAGGGCTGGGATTTGGGAGATTTTGGGGAATTTCAAGGCTTGGAATTGGGGGATTTTGGGGCTGGGGACTGGGGGGATTTCAGCGAGGTTTGGGGGGAAACTGGGAGTTTGGAGAGGGATTTTGGGAGATTGAGGGGGATTGGTGGAATTTTGGAGCATTTGGGGTGATTTCGAGAGGAATTTTGAATGGAATTTGGGGGATTTGGGAGGATTTTGAGGGGGGGGTTGGAGGTTTGGAAGAGGTATTAGGGGGGATTTTGGGAGATTGAGAGGAATTGGGGGAATTTTGGGGTGTCATGGGGGGATTTGGGGGAGTTTAGAGGGATTTTGACCGATTTGGAGGGATTTTACGGGAGGATTTTGGGAGGGATCCCGGGAATTCCCAGGGATTCCCCCTTTCCCCCCGCACTCCGTCGGGCACTGTCGCGTCTCCCGGCCTGTGCCGCCGGGATCTGCCCGGCGACTGATGACGTCCGAGAACACCAAGCTGTCATTGGCGGGCAGGAAATAACCGCGCCAATCGCGAGGCCGGAGGCGGCTCTGGGGGCGGGGCCGTAGCGGAGCAGTGCGATGGCTCCAGCGCTGGGCTGGGGGCGCTCCTGGGGGCGGTGAGGCGGGAGTGGCAGCCCCGGAACCGGCACCGTGAACCCCCTTATCCTGCACAGGGACTTTTCTGCACGCCTCATCCTGCAAAGGGAATCCCCCCTTACTCCCAATTCCTGGACGTCAGCACGGCCCTGCACACGCTTGATCCCCTCTCCGATGTCTCTGAGTATCTGCACCCGCATTTCTTTGACCCTGGGACCTCCCTGAATCTCGCTTTTTGGGAACCGAGAAGGCTTTGCACCCTTTTCCCCAGCAGTGAGATCCTCCGTGTACCCCTTTTTCCACTCCGCAGCCACTTTCCTCGCCATTCCTGCTCTCCCAGACCCCAAACCCTCCCTTTTCCTTGACCCTGGCACCTCCTGGACCCTCATTCCGCCTCTCCAGCTCCCAGACCCTCCTTTTCGTTCACCCTGGGACCTGCTGCACCCCAATTCCTGCCTTTTCCACACTCCCACTCCATCTTCCCTCAACATTGGGGACCCCTTTAAACCTCTTCCTGGCTGTCCTGGCTTTCCCTACCCCATGACTCCTCTTTCCCCGACACTGGGGACAACTTGGACCTCCCATCCCACTTCCGCTATTTCTTTGTCCTCGGGACTGCCCTGCACCCTCCTTCCTGTGCACTGGGACTCCCCTGCACCCCCAACCCCACTAGTGACACCCCCTGCACCAACTTCTCCACACCGGGACCCCCCTGAGCCCCCTCAGATGGCACCGGGACCCCCCTGAAACCCCATTCCTGGCCACTGGGATTCCCTTGCACCTTCTTCCCAGCTTTGGGACCCTGCTGCACCCCTTTGTCCCACACGAGTACCCCCTACACCCCCTTTTCCCTTCCATTCGGCCTCTCCCAGTCCCAGCCCCCAGCTTTTTCTTTACCCTAGGACCTCCTGTACCCCATCCTGTCTTTCCCAGCTTCCAAACCCCTCTTAGCACTGGGACCCCATTCCTGATCATCATTCTCCCCACCCTGTGACCTCACTTTCCCTGACACTGGGGGCCCTGGACTCCCCTTTACTGGACACAGGTGCCCCATGGACACCATGTCCCACCTCTCACAGTCCCTGCACTCCCTTTTCTTGACCCTGGGGCCCCCCTGAACCCCCATCCCTGGGCACTGCCAGCCCCTGAATCCCTTGTGCGGCCCTTAGACCCCCCCCGGACCCTGTTTCTGACCCATCTCATGTCTCTCCAGCATGTGACCCCCCCCCCTTTCTTGAGCACAGGGACCCCTGTACCCCCATCCCACCTCTTCCAGTGCTTGCATACCCTTTTCTTTAACCCTGGGGCTCCCTTGAGCCACCATTTCCAGGCACTGGCAATTCCTTGAAGCTCCTCCCCAACTCTGGGAGCCCCATGCACCCCCATTCCTGGCCATCCCATCTGCCCCAGTCCCCAGCCTTCCCCTTTTGCCTGACTCTGGGACCCCCTGGATGCCAGTTCTTGCCTTTCCCAGCCTCCAGACCCGCATTCCTTAACACTGAGGACCTCTGGGACACTCATTCCTGGCTATTCCGGGGCTCCCCACCCCATGACTCCCCTTTCCTTGAAACTGAGGACCACTGTACACCCTTTCCTGGGCACAGGAACCGCTTCAATCCCCATCCCGCCTCTCCAAGACCCTACACTCCCCTTTCCTTGACCCTTGAAACCCCCTTGAAACTGCCTTCCCCAGCAGCCCTTATCCTGCACCAATCGTCCTCTGCACCCCTTTCCCTGACGATCCCGCCCCCACCCCCAGCTTCCCTTTTCCTTGACTCCGGGACCCCTCAGATTCCCTAAATCCCCATGTCCCCCCAGTTCCCCACCCCCTTGTCTCGGATTAGAGAAGATTTTCCTAGGTGGAAAGTGTTCTGAATAAAACACCTCCCCCACAGCAAAGACTTCCGGCACCCCTTCCCCCACAGCAAACAGAATATCTCAGCTGAAAGTGGGATAAGAACTGTTTAATTAACAGACCACACAGTGGAAAGGGAAACGGAAAAAAGGGTCATTAAACCTGAATAAACAGTTGATGAACTTTAGTGTCCTTTTCCTCAGGCGTGGCTTCCCCTTTCCGGGGTCTCTGGAGAGGCCGGGTGGAGTTCCACTGGTGGCTCCCTGGACGATTCTTGTCTGCTGTCCTCCGGGGCTCCTCAGGTTCTCAGATGAGAAAGCAAGGCAAAGAAAAAGGTCCAAAAACGACGAAATAACAATCCCAGGGAAAAAACAAAACAAAACAAAAGAAAAACAAAACCAAAGCAAGCAAACAAACAAAAAAAAACCCCAAAAAACCAAAAAACCAAAACCAAACCAAAACAAAAAAAAAATTAAAAAATTAAAAACCCAAGCAGCAGCCACACCGATAGCAGCAGCAACCAGCAGCATCAACTGATGGAAAAAAAACCCACCCAAACAGTGTCCCTTCCTTCTCATTCCCCTGTAGAACAACCGGGGAAAAAACCCCCAAAAATTCCCAAAATTCCCAAAACATCCCGTGCTGGCAGAGCTTCTCTCGGCTGCAGGACACAGTTAAAGCTACAGAACCATATTCTGGTCAAGCATACAAACGATAAGGAATACAAGATATCACTACGCCACCCTAGGACACCCCTGCGTTTCCTGGGGTGAGGTTGAGAATGCGGAATATGGGAAGTGGAAAATGGGGGAAGAGGAATTTGGGAATGCAGAGCAGCAGGATGAGGTTGTTCCTCCTCCTCACCGTCCTGTGCATCCCAGAGCCATAACCCGGCGGGAATCTCAGCTCACTGCGTCCATCATCGCTGCTATCATCATCATCCTCATCGGATTCGGCATCCGGGAGCTGTGACCCAGTAACAGCCGGCATGGGGCTCGGGAAGGCAGCACGGATCCGCCCGGCAGTGATCTGGGGATCTCGCACCGTGGGTGCTGATCTCACTTTAATTTTTATATCGTTGTTCAAGCTCCACGATTTCCCATTCCAGCCCCACGGCTCCCCCCATTCCCACAGATCCCCCTATGCCCACAGACCCCCCCACTCTCCCTGCTCTGGCTGTGCTAGACCCGCAGCATCTCCAGTCCGGGGGTGGCTGTGCCGGGGGCACTCACCCAGCCGGCTCCAGGAATCCCAGTGTTCCGCCTCGCGCTGGCCCTGCTCAAAGGGGGTCCCGCCCAGATACCCCAAAACCACAAACTGGGGGAGCCCCGGGCCAGGCTCTGACAGCGCCACAAACAGGAAAGGCAGGCAGCGAGGAACGTGGGGGACACGGGGATTTTAGGGGGTCTGAGGGGTCTCACGGTCAAGGAAAGGGGGGCATGGGGGCAGGGAGAGGCGGCATGGGCGGGAAAGGGGGTGCGGGGGAATTGGTGCAGGATAAGGGGGTGCATGGGGCCACGGTGCTGGAGAAGGGGGTCTCAAGGGGGTCCCAGGTTGAAGGAAATGGGGGTGCAGGGAGTTGAGAGGAGGGACGGGGGGATCCAAGGGATCCCTGTGCCCAGCAAAGGGAGTTACCCCAGTGTTCAAGAAAGAAGGTCTGGGAGCTGGGAAATGCAGCAGTGGAGGTCCAGGGTGTCCCAGGGTCAAGAAAAAGGGTCGGGGGATTGGGAGAGGCGGGATGGCCAGGAAAGGGTGTGCAGGGCATATAAGGGGGTGCAGAGGGGATCTCACTGTAGGGGAAAAAGGGCGCAAGGGGTCCTCGGTTCCCAAAACTCGATATTCAGGGAGGTTCCAGAGTCAGAGGTCGGTAGTGGCTGTGCCGGGGGCACTCACATCCTAGGCCGGGAATCCCAATGTTCCGGCTCGGCTCCGGCCCCGCTCGAACGGGTCCCGTGCAGGTATCCAAGAACCACGAACTGGATGAGCCCCGGGCAGAGGAAGAGCGGTACAGAGGGCCCTGGTGCCGGATAAGAGAGTGTGGGGGGGTCCCGGTGCCGGGGCTGCCACTCCGCCCTCAACCCCCCCAGGAGCGCCCCCAGCCCCAGCGCTGGAGCCATCGCGCTGCTCCGCTGCGGCCCCGCCCCCAGAGCAGCCTCCGGCCCCACGATTGGCGCGGTTATTTCCTGCTCGCCAATGGCAGCTTGAGCTTCTCGTGACGTCATCGTTCACCGGGCAGATTCCGGCGGCGCAGGCCGGGAGACGCGACAGTGCCCGAGCGAGCGCGGGGGAAAGGGGGAATCCCTGGGAATTCCCGGGATCCCCTCAGGGACTCCCAGAGTGAGCTCTGACACCTCCAGTATGATCCCAGTCACTCCCAATTTCCCACAGCATTGTCGCAGTTCTCCACCACTGATCCCAGTCGCTCCCATTTTCCCAGTCAACCCCAGTATCGTTACAGACATTCCCAGTATATCCCAGTTGCCCTCAGCATGTTCGTAGTCATTCCCAGTCACTCTCCGTTGCCCAAGTGAGCTCCTAGTTATCCCCGTATGTCCCAGTCACTTCCAGCATATCCCACTTGCTTCCAGCATGCACTCAGGCATTCCCAGTTAGTCCCAGTTGCTTCCAGCATGCACTCAGGCATTCCCAGTTAGTCCCAATTGCTTCCAGCACGATCCCAGTTGCTCACAGCTGTTCCCACTCATCCTGAGTGTGGTCCCAGTCACCAGCAGTATGATCCCGGTTGCTCCTAGTATCTCCCAGTTGCCCCCAACATAATCCCAATTGCCCCCAGCATGTTCCCAGTCAATCCCACTATGATCCTAGTCACCCTCAGTGTGATCCCAGTCTCCCCCAGCATGGGGCCAGCTGTTCTGTTCTCTTTAGTCCCAGTTGCCCCCGGTATAGTCCCAGTCCTTTCCTGTATCATCTCAGTCCCTCCCAGCATGGTCCCAGTCAGGCCCAGTTGCCCCCAGTGTAGATTCAGTAACTCCCCCTTGCTCCCAGTTGCCCCCAGCGTGGTCATGGTTGCTCCCAGTGTGCTTCCAATCACCCCCAGTACGGTTACAGACACTCCCAGTCTATGCAAGTAGCCCTCAGCATGTTTGCAGTCAATTCCAGTCACTCCCAGTTGCTCCAGCACGGTTCCAGTTGCCCCCACTATGATGCCAGTCACTGCCAGTATGATGTCAGTGTGATCCCAGTACAGCCCAGTCACTCCCAGTGCTGCCTTTCTGGAATCCCGACCCCTCTCTGCGTTCACCCCTCCGGGATCTCCAGGCTCCCCAGAGGAGCCCCAAGGGCTGCAAGTCCCCACCAAGGCCCAGTTTGGATCTGCAGTCCCCAATTTTCCGTGTCCCTCTCCTTTTCCCCGGGCCGGGTTCCGCCCGCCCCCACCGGCTGGGAGCAGCCGAGAGCCCCGCGCTGCGCATCCCGACCTGCCCCGCCTCCATCCCCGCTCCTTCCGCGAGGTGCGAAGGGTTTGGGGAACGGCGGAGGAGGGATGGAGGGAGGAGGAGCAAGAGGTGGGATTCGGGAGAAAGAGAAGCCGGAAGAGGGTTGGTGTCCCTCGGAAGACGTGTGACGAGCGGGTGGAACTGGTTGGTTGTCTTGTTATTTGGGTCTTTTTGAGGGGAGGTTGTTTTTTTATTTTTGTAAGACGTGCCGAGCGGTTTGAAGGTGCTGTGGGTGCGGGAAGCGCTGGCCCGAGTCCCCGAGCCCCTCTTCACAGCCCCCCTACCCTGGTCTTCGCCCCTCCCCAGGGCCCCCAGTGCTGCCCCTTCACGCGCTCTCTCCCAGCGCTCGGGGGAGCTGCCGGCGGCTCCGCGGACACAGCCGCACCCTGCCCGGCTCGCCCTCCGCCAGCAGCGCGGTGCAGACGGACACAAATACTATGAGGAGGGTGTTGGCGAACATGGTACTCATGGTGGTGCTATCACCGCCCCCGACCCGGTGACAGTGCCGCGAACCCGGAAGTGGATCCGCCACGGCCAAGCGGCCATGCCGCGTTGCCTAGCAACGGCCGGAAGCGACCACCTGCGCTTCCGGCTGCGAGAGAAGCCGCGGGAAGGGCGAAGGGCGGGGAAGGCGCGGCGGGCGCTGCTCTGATCAGTGGGGTGGGTGCCAGTCGTGGCGGCGGGCGCTGCTCTGATGAAGGTAGGTGGCTGTCAATGGTGGCGGCGGGTCCCTCCCGCCCAGCGGGGCTAAGGGAGGGTCCCTGTCACGGCGGCGTGGCGGCGGCAGCTCCCTGGAGTCACGCACATCTGGGCCTGGTGGTACCGCACTCGGTGCAGGGCTCGCGGAGAGGTTCACAGAACCAATTAGCTTGGAAAAGACCTCCGTGATCATCCCGAGTCCAACCTGTGATCCAACACCACGATATCAACCAGACCACTCAGTGACACATCCAGTCTTCACTTAAAGGCCTCCAGGGACGATGACTCAGTCACCTCCCTGGACAGCCCATTCCAGTGTCTAATCACCCCTAATGTGAAGAAATTTATCCCAATGTCTGGCCTAAGCCTCCCCTGGTGTGGTTTGACACTAGAAAGTCTGGGTGTCTGCTCTCCCTGCACCTTGCTGGGATGTGGTGCCTGAATCTGCTTGCCAGGAGGGGTGCACAAGACGTTTGCTTTCTTCAACATACCCCTTGCAAAAAGGTTGTCTTGGAGAAACCTTCCTGGTTTCTAAAACTCTGTCCTGGATTCATTTGCCAGTGGTGTGAATGGGAGTGTTCAGGACCAATTTGGACAGGTTTCAGAGCAACTGGTCTAGTGGAAGGTGTCCCTGCCCATGGCAGGGGGGATGGAACTAGATGTGCTTTAATGTCCCTTTCAACCCAAACCTATTCTGTGATTCTATCAATATCCTGTTAGTGCATCCCACTAGGAGGCATTTTCTGGAATCAAATATTTAGAAATATTGTTGCCTGCCCTTTACCAGAGGCTGTTAATGTCCCACACGCTCCTTGTACAGCTAGCAGTGGAGTACATCATTCTGTGATTCACAGGAAATTAAATTTCCCATTGCTTGTGTGTGTAAAATATTCACACACAAGGAGGGGATGAGACTAAGAAGTGCATTAATGAGGACAGTGCAATAATAGCAAGGGTTTGGCAGAGAGACTAATTAACTTTTATTGAGCCTCCAGTGGCTACACCTGTAGCAGCAGAACTAAACCAAATCCACCCATGGTAATGGGGTGAGGAGACCTGGAAAGCAGAAATACAGAAAAGGAAACAGGGCAGGCAGGGAAGGGCAGGTTTGTGCCTGTCCTTATGTAACAGAGGAGTTTGCTGTCAGTGACAGTGATGCACTGTGGGATTACATGGGCAGAGATGAGTGAAAAACAGGGAAAGGAAAAACCTCTTGCCCTTAAATTAAAATTTCCGTTCAGCAAGAGGGTGAGGAACTGTAGTTCATAGAAGACAGCGCAAGCAGCAAGTATGGGTGTGAGGTCGGACAGCAAACAAGCTCTCCGAGCCTGGGGACAGGCACACGAGGAAAGCAGAGAGCCACATGTGTGCAGCTGGCTGAGTCACATGTCACTGAGAGGTGCAGCTATGCGCTGGAGGAAAGTCTCAGCACCGTGTCTGGGCACGGAGAATGTCCTGCAACATCAGGGCAGAACTGAGAACTGGACGTCAGCACCAGGGGACTCAGAGCCATCAGGGAGCCAGGGATGAAACTGATGATGGTTGTTTCAGTTTGGGATGAGCAGCAGGAAGATACTGACAGCTGGTGATGTGGCAGCACTTGTGATATACAGAGAAAATTCTTCCCTGTGAAGATGGTGAGGCACTGGCACATGTTGCCCAGAGAACCTGTGGATGCCCCACCTCTGGAAGTGTCAAGACCAGGTTGGATGGGGCTTGAAGCAATCTGGTCTAGTGGAAGGTGTTTCTGACCATGGCAGGGGGTTTGGAATGAGATGATCTTTAAGGTTCCTTCCAACCCAGTCCATTCTGTGATTCTATATTATTTTGTGCCACTTCATGCACTTCCCTGTGCTGTAGGCTGTCCTCCACCCTCTCTCCCGCTCTTTAGATCTCTCTTTCCTGGCTGTGAGAGGTATCAGCATCTATCAAAGCAGTATTTTGAAATAGTTTCTCTTATACTGCTGTGGGGAATGATTCACATGGTATCAGTTATTGATACTGCACGTGGTCTTTTGGCAGAGCCAGGCCAGGAGGAGATGGTCAGAGACAGGAAGCTTTCCTTTCTAGTGTCTGTGCTTTGAACTGGAGGTCGAGGTGACAACGGGCTCTTCGCAATTTCATCCTGACATTTTGAATAACACCAGGATCTTTATTAGCAAATCCTTTTTTCAGACAACACATGGCATATTACTCTCAATGGCATTTCCTTTTCAAAAAAGCATTCTGTGCTTTGATCAATGTGTAAAGGACAGTTGAGGGTTGGGTGCAGTCTGCTTTGATCTACCAGCCTGGGATATGAGAAAAAGGAAGGCATTTTCCTAATACATGGCTCTGGTTGCATTAGTTAGGGGCTGGTGTAATCTACAAATATTCTAGATACGGAAGTGGTAATATTTATGGAGGCAACCTTGAAACCAGATTAGAGATCCCAGTAGATTTCATGTACTGCAGTCTCCAAGCTTAAACTGAACAAAAGGTTCAGTTGCTGTGCACAGTGTGTTAGCGACCAGCAGGCAGTAACAGGGTGTGTAAAATTCTCTGTTTGGAGGAAAGGTGCTGGTGGAGGTTAGGATTTTTCCTTTTGTTTTTTCTTTCCTCTTCGGGGATTTTGTCCCAGCCGTTGCTGGGAGACAATAACGATCGGTACTTAAGAGAGACAACTCCCATGGGGGAGGAGTGCACCTGGCTGCACTTCTCTTAGCTGAGGGCTTTTCTCTTGGGGAGCAGAGCTATCGAGGAGGGGCAGGTATATCGGTGTATCAGAGACTTGGCCCGGGGGAAGGGGCTGAGCACAGCTCCTAGGTCTGTCTCTCTGGGCATCGGAAGGGACAGTCGATCTGCTGCTTCCTGCGAGAATTCACTGCCATCGCTAGAGCCCACTTCTGTAAGATCCCGAGGGTGGGAGGTACAGCAGGTTTGTGTAATCATACTTACTGTTAATGCTGTACTTCTCATGTCGTTTGCTCTCTGATCTAAGTCATAGTAACTTTTGTTATCTTTATTTTTTGTTGGAGAGGTGGGATTTTCTTTGACAGACTGTTGAAAGAATAGGCAAGTGTCAAGTTTTGTGCGTTAAACATAATTGACACTTCAAGTATTTATACTTGGGATTCTAGATTGAAATGATTGGTGTCTCTTATTGCCTATTTGCCATGTTGTGTGTGTTTTGTTTTTAAGAATACGGTTTTCACCAATGTATTTTGCATCCAAATTAAGCTATGCAGACAGCTGTAGAAATACTACAAGATCAGTGCTATTTTTGGCAGTATTTGGTTTGCTTTTTCTTCTTCCTTCCTCTCTGCACAGCATCATTTATTTCTCCAGTGAAACAGAAGGCACTCAGCCACACTTATCAGCAGCTCTGCAGCCTGTGGAGTGCGTGGGCAGTCTCTGTGTGCAGCATCCTGGAAAATGTGCATTCTCTTGAAGTGATCTGCTGAAAAGTATGTACTTGTACAGTTGTTCCAGCCTCCCTTATTGCACTGCTCTCAAGATCTGAATTGCCTGGTCTCTAATACTCCCTGAGATTTGCATTTCATCTGCCAGAGAAACGCAGTTACCCAGCGAACCCCAAAAAGCAAGGACACTGAAGATGGCTCTGTGTGCTTTTTACGCAGTTTGGGGTTTGTTGCTAGAAGCGGCAATAGCATTTGGCCCAGTACCAAGGATCACTCGGGAACACCAAGGTAAGAACAGAAATTTAAGTATTGTAATATGGGACGTTGTGACATCCTTAGGGTTTCTGTGGGATTTGAAACTCATTGAGGCTTTAGGTTCTTTCAGCCAGTTTGCTGTGAGTTTGGTCAGGTGTTGCTGGTTTTGCTAATCTATGAAGTGCATAGGATCAGAATACTCAAAACTCATTCGGGCACGGGGTTAACTGATTTTAGTTCTGTGAAAAACGAAGTTCACTCTCCTGTTGAAATTTAAAAGTTTAATAAAGGACAATAGGGGACAAAAACAATAAAGTAAAGAAACAGTGCTAGGTGCTTGGCCCTAAGCCAAGAAGCACACCTGCCATTGAAGGCGTCGTCTTAAGTACTCTTTGTATTGCATCAGCCTCATGCCTATTCATAAGCATTCATGCATATTCAAACTTTTCTCAGAACTATTTTGCATGTTCCAAGAACTGTTTTGCATGGCTCCTCCTTGGTCCCGCCTTTTTAGAGCATGCATGGTTTTGGCTGTGGTTTCTTCCAGTCTTGGTTATCATCTCCAGTTTGAGCTTTTCTCCATGGTCCTTGGATCTGGTTATGGCTGATAGTCAGGCATCAGTGTTGGGTCTTCTCTGTGCTGTTCTTTGGGTGTTATCCAGTCAAGCAGGCAGTGTGGTTAGTAAAGGAAAGTCTTTTAAACTACTTCTATTAGTTATTTCACTACTATATCGAAATCTAGTTAATAACAGAAATTAAAACATTGGTTATATACCTCTATCTTTATAACAAGACTACTTCTATATAAAAAGAATAAAACCATACACACAATGAATATCTGCGAAAAGCCAACACTATATTATGTATGCATCACAATTCCCCTTTTTTGTTTTTTATAAATTATTTGGCTTGAGCAATACATCTTGCTTTCTAATTTCCATTTCTCGCTGGTTCTTTTCACATATTATTTTTGCTTCTTCAAAGGGGTCTTCTCTTCGTTTCTTTAACACCATTATCTTTTGTGCTGTTTCAGATGTGGCCCATTTTGAGTCCATAGGTATTATTACTACTTGCATTCCTTGGACTACACTGGTGATTAGTCGAATAAAATAGGGAATTAAGCAAGGAAGAAATAACAAACCATCTGTTGCACATAAAAGGAAGAAGCCCAGCTTTTTCCACCATTCTATTCCTAATACTTTATCCCACCAGTTAGCTTTTAGCATTGATTCCCATCTTTGGGTCGGTACATGGGCTATTTTTCTGATATCTTTGGCTATATCTAAGACAGCATCCCCATTATCATCAATTTTCAAACAGTCCAATGTATTAAATTTTCCACAAACTCCCCCTTCTTCAGCTAATAAATAGTCTAAAGCCAACCTATTTTGATACACTGCAGCTCTTGTTTGCCTTTGTTGACTTGATTTTAATTCCAGTGCCCGAGCAGTTTTGTTGGTTATGATCTCTACAACAGCTTGAAGTCTTATAATTCGATTTAACATATAAATCGGGGTTCGATAACCCCAGCTCCCATCTTGTGCCCAGGTGGCTGGCCCATATGTTTCCAGTATGCATTCAGGAGGCTAGCCCTCCTCTCCCCATTTTTGAAACCCCCCGATCAGTTCTCTTTTGTTCCTTTTTAGGTCCTCGTAAACTGGTACTCCTAATTGATCTCCATCTGGTCCTGGTAAAAGGAAAAATCCTGTCTGTATGATCCCCAGAGTGCAACTCCCTTTCCACCGGGGGGGTGAGTTTTGGGTATGCTCTTTTTCCACATATCCAAAATAGACCATCTGGTGCCTTCCAGTAATCCTTAAGCCTGTTGATTTATATTGTCCCAGAATTTGGATATTTCTGGGATTCCAAAATAGGGATTTTTGCCTGTATCATTACATTGAAAAAGCTTGATTTCGTTATTAAACTTGCAGGTTTTTTCTTTGGTTCCTTTCTGAGCCCAATACAGAGTTGGTTCCTCTGGGACCCACCCTATAGAACTTCCGTTACTAACTTTATATCTCTTACAGGGAGTATTTCCTACTTTGCTAAGGAAGTTTTCCCCAGTATGCCAAAGGCACTCTTCTCCTATCACTATTGAACTTAAAATCCAGCCTTCTGGCCGGTTTTCTCCTTTCATATTTGTTCGGTTCCATTTAAGAAGTTCTACAGGGCCTAGGCTAGTGCCCTTCCATGGCCATTCCTCTGTCATTAAAGCCCCACCACAGACTCAACAGTTGGTAATGTTTAGTTCCTTACTTATTCTTTCCCCCAGTTCTACAAACAGGTTTTTCCCTACTCCTGAGATTTCCATTTCTTTTTCCAATTGTTGTTTGAGTTTTGTATACAAATCCTGACGTGGGGTTGATACAGGGTTGGATTGCTGGGTTGGTTTCACCTTTTTGTTTACTGTTTGTTCCTTTACCAAATCTTGGACTCGGTTACTAAGGGCAAAAGTGAAGCAAACCCATTTTTCCCCTTTTGGACATTTTTCTCCTAACCTACTACCACTTGTTCCTAAGTTTTCCGCAATCCAGTATCTTTTCCCTTTTTGTGTGCAAGTAGCTAATTTGGATGGATCATAGCATTGATTGCTAACATGAGTATGGGTAAAAAAAAGGAACCTCGGGTTCATTCCCAGTAAAGTGTCCAGTAGCATTTGCAACACGATTTTGCTTATATCCCATAAGGGAAAAGGCAAAGAATGAATGACACAAGGAGGAATAGTAGAGGTCCAGTATGGCTTATACCCCCACCTCCCATGCCTATGGGGTTGCTGCCCATAGCAGGGCTATAGAATCTTCTCGGTGGCGAGTACAGTGGTCAATCCGGTCTTGCCCTCTATTTCCTTGTCACTTCCTCCTTATTAGTTTCCAAGCAAATCGCCTTCGACACTTTTTAACTGTGGTTTCCCATTGTTCCTCGGGTACTTCCCATTCAACAGGTACTCGAAATTCCCACCCACAGAGCAAAGTTATTATTTGAGTTAACCCTAGTTCTGTCTGGATAGGGAGTGAATTTCACTCTCGACACTTCACGCAATGAGCTTGCCATTTTTGTGAATGACAATACCAGTTTTTCCCACAATGTATGCAGTTACATTTAACCCAGCTAGCATGTCCGATGAACCAGACAAGGTATGTGGTATGGCATTGAAGAAGGTTGTAGTATCTCCTTGAGATTAGGATACAGTCTGTTTTCTTCTTTATATAAATCACAGGCTAAGGCTAAAACGTAAGGACCCTTTGTTCGAAATAGTCCTGATCCTCCAGTTTGGGGTGGAAGTATTCCTCCCCAAGGCGGGTATCAGAGGTTTCTCAAAACTTGTCCAGATGGCACTTGAAACTGCTGATATAAACTTGACCTTATTTTCCAATTATTTGTGATTCTCGGTACCTCCCTTGGATCATTTGGGTCTTCCCAGTTCATTACCACCAAGTCCTCTCTTAAGAGTCAACCTGGTATCGCCTGGCTTAGAGGTTAGAGTCCACTCCTTAGGTTCTTCCACAGGTCCTTTAATTCTGCTGGTGTGGATCCATCCTCTTTCCCTGGTCCGGATCGCTGCCTCAGTTGTCAGTAGTACCTGAAAAGGACCTTCCCATTGTGGGGTTAAAGATTGTTCTCTCCACAATTTCACTAATACCCATTCCCCTGGTTGGATATTATGAATTTTAAATTCTAAGGGAGTGGTTTGAGGGATTATCCCTTTTAACCGCAAATTTTCAAGTGTTTTTGCAGTGGTGATGACACATTTTCTAACACTCATTTCCTCTTCTTCATAAGTAGCAGTTTCATGTTGTGTGGTTAAAAAAGGCAACCCAAAGATTCTCAGTAGAGCCAATGGTAAACATTTTACCCAGGACATCTGTGTTTCAATCATCAGTTTTGTTAGAGCTCTTTTTAAAGTCTGGTTCATTCTTTCTTCCCGGCCCGAACTCTGTGGATGCCATGGGGTATGTGATTCCCATTTTATTCCCTACTGTACTACTATTTGTTGTAGTACATTTGAAGTAAAATGTGTTCCTCTATCTGAGTCTATTCTATTAACCATTCCATATCTGGGAATAATTTGTTCTAAAAGGGTTTTACATACTACATTAGCTGTAGCTCTGACAGTGGGGACAGCTTCCACCCAATGAGTTAAATGATCTATTATTACTAATAAAAATTTCCACTTCTGTACTTGAGGGAGTTCAGTAAAATCTACTTGGATACTTTGAAATGGTTGCAGAGCTAACTCGTGACCTCCTGGGGTTGTTTTTCTCATTACCTTTTTATTTACTTTTTGACAAGTTATGCATTTCTCAGTTACTTGCTTTGCTAATCCAAAGACCCCAATGCACCCATAATTCCTTAAAAAGTGATCACACAAAGCCTGAGTACCCCAATGAGTCTTTTGATGCAAGCCTTCTAATACTTTTCTAGTAAGCGGTTTATTAAGTAACTGCCTTCCATCAGGGAGTTTCCATTTGCCAGATGGATCTTGCTTTCCCCCAGTCTTACTTAATTCCTTTTCTTCTGCTTCACTAAATTTTGGAATTTCCGGTTCTTCCTTATCTGGAGTCAAAATTAACAAGATTTTTTTGGTCCCATTCTCTGCTGCATCTTTAGCTTCTTGGTCTGCCAAATTATTCCCTCTTATTTCTGGGGTCATTCCCTTTTGGTGTCCCTTAACATGTACTACTGCTATTTCTTCTGGCAACTTTAGTGCTTCTAAAACCTCTAAAATCAGTCCTTCATGTATTAATCCTTTTCCCTTAGAATTTAGCAATCCTCTTTCTTCCCAAATTTTCCCAAAAGTATGTACTACTCCAAAGGCATATTTTGAATCAGTATATATGGTTCCTTTTTCTTTTGCTAGATATTCCAATGCTCTCTTTAGAGCATATAATTCACAAGATTGAGCTGACCAATGTGAAGGTAATTTCCCTTTTTCAATAGTCTGCATATTTTCTCCATCTACTAAAGTATATCCTGACATTCTTTTTCCTTGTAGGCATCTAGATGAACCATCAACATATATTTTTCTCCCTTCTGGGAGGGCCTGTTCTGCTAGATCTTCCCAAACCTTAGTTTGATATTGTATAATTTCTAAACAGTTATGTATTAAATCACTTTCTGGTTCTCCATATAAAAATTGAGCTGGGTTTAAACTTTTGTCTACTTCTAATGTCAAGTCATCACTGTCTATTAGAATTGCTTCATATTTTAACATTCTGCAATCGGTTAACCATTTTTCAGCTTTCTGATTTAACATGCTCCTGACTGCATGAGGACTATGCACAATTAACTTGCTTCCAAAAGTAAGTTTACGACTCTCTTCTACTCGAATGGCAGTAGCTGCTATAGCTTGTACACGCACTGGCCAGCCATGGCTTACTGGATCTAGCATTTTAGATAAATAAGCTATTGGCCTTTTCACTCCTCCCCATTCCTGAACTAAGACTCCATGGGCTACTCCACTTTCTGCATTCACATACAGATGAAAAGGTTTTTCTAATGAGGGTAAACCCAAAGCAGGTACTGAGGCTAGCTTAACCTTTAGTTCTTCTAATTTAATATCATCTTTAGTCCATTTTATATTGTTCCCCTCTGTCAATTTTTCGTACAAGAATTTTACTGCCTGTGTATACCCTTCAATCCACAGTCTACAATGTCCCAATAATCCAAGCAGCCTTCTAACTTCCTTCTTTGGAGAAGGAGGGGGGAGAGATAAAATCCCCGCAATCCACTCAGGATTTAGTTTTTGGCTTCCTTTACTTATTAAATGACTGAGATACTTTACTTCTGATTCCACAAATTGTAGTTTTCCTTTTGATACTCTTAATCCTTTTTCCCCAAGAAAGTTTAAAAGTTTGATAGTAGTCTCTCTAACTTCTGTTTCAACTTCCCCTGATAAGAAAAGATCATCAATTTAGGTTTCTCAGCTGAAGGATATTGCAGGTGAAACTTGCTTCGAGAGAAAATCCCAATAGGTGTATTTTGTTTTAAACTAATTATTTTTACCTGGAGTCTGAACACATGAGCAAAATGCACCTCTCCACCTAATAATCAATTTTGACACCAAGCCATCCTGAGCACTAGATGAATCACCAGGTGAAGGGAAAAGAAGCATTTGGCCCTCTTCCAACAGCATTTCATGGTGCCTAGATATGAAAGTCTTTGACAAAACAGTGCTTTTCCTGTATTTGAAATTGCAGCACATATTCATAATCTCCCAAGACAATAACCAGGAGTCTGCAAGTGTGATGCAAAGAGAAGTAGTAGAAATCAGAGGATCCTTTAGTTTTTGGTTTACTAATTTAGCCTGGGACTGGAAAGAACTCTAGAGCAATGATTATAGAGTAGTTATTTCCTGTGTTTGTGAAGATATGCATTTTCTTTCTTACTTTCTCCTCCCCCCCACCCCCATGCCCCATGTGGCATGGATCCTTTAAGTTTTAAGAGATTTTTTTCTTTGGGTCCTTCTTTAATATTAGTAAGCAGCAATTGATTACTTACCCAAGTGTGCAGTAACTGAACAAACCCTAACAAGTACATTGCCATATAATGAAGCGATCTTAAATAAGGGTATTAAATTCTGAGCAGTCATTCTGTAGGAAAAGATAGATGGAGATTAAGAATGTAGTAGGAATAAGAAAATGATGACATGACTGTAGGAAGTGTTTTTCATGTATATTGGTATAGCAATTAGTGACTTGCTCATGCAGCCTTTCAGGAAGGGTGGCCTAAGTGAGACTTGTAGTTCCTTCTTAGACTCCTTGATGCTTCGATCCTGTAGTTAAAATTTGGCACATTGCTATTTAATGGTATAGCAAGGTGCTGCAGACTCATCTCCAAATGAGTTAAAAGAAATGGAGTTCATTTTCATTCCTGCTGTTTCTCTCTCTGTGTGCTAAGGATTGTTGCATTTAAGTGTTGGAAACCTACTTTGAATAGGAGAGGGAATTTAGTTCGGGGATGAACCCGTTCATCCATTTGGGGAAAATTTTCCTGCAAGGTAAAAGATTTCAAAATTATGTGCTGGAGACTCTAGTTTAAAATTAATGTTTCTGGAGTATTATAGTTGAAAATGTGCAATTATTCATGATAGAATTGGAAGTAATAGTACACTGTTTTCATCTGTATCTTAAAAAGCCATGCTTAATTAATCTTGTGCTTTCCTGTACAAAATGTGGTCTCCCAAGCTTTCAGTCGTTTTTACATTATGGTTGTACATTCAGAAAAATTACTCTTTCACATTAGTCAGTTGGTGTCACCTTTCTCCAAGCCATTCCGGTCCATTCTGCATGCTTCCTCATTCCACTGCCTTTTCTCTCATGTCTCCCTCTTCTTCTCATCTTATTTCTTTTCATATTGATTTTTTCCCTCATGCTCTTATTTTGTGTGCATTTCTTCTCTGGTTGTCACTTTACAATCAGCTGCAAACGGTGTCTTATTTGCTTCTGTGTCTTCCGTTATGACAATATGCTGAAGAGTTGTGTTAAGGTGCAGGATATTTTGTAAGATTTGTTCAGGGCAGGTGCAAGGGATGTGGTGACTGACCTGATTTTCCATGGATTGGTCTATGGAAAGGAAAAGGTGAGGAATGTCCTGACAGTGGATGTGAAAAATGGAAGTTTAGAAAAAGCAGGTAGAAAAAAAAAAAAAATCAAGGAAGTGAGTTATAGGGATCAGCACAAGAGGAAATACTTGATCATTTGAAATGGAATGAGAAAGTGGGGACAAGGGATTTTGATGTTGCTGATGGAAGCTGCTGTTTCTGCTGAATCAAGCTTCTGAGGGGTCCCTTGTCTTTTACACAGGTTGTCTGAACTAACCTTTGTTGTTTTCAGATTATCCAACAGCTGTTGGAAAACTTAGAAAAAATGATTCATAAGCTTGGCCCTAAGTGATTGTGTTTTTTCATGAGGTGCTATTTTTTTTCATTTTGACAGAGGTCCAGCTAGTACATTTTAAGGAATCAAAAGTGTCAAACTATTCAGTCTTGCTGTTAAGTGAAGACAAAAATGTTCTATTTGTAGGAGCCAGGGAAGTGATCTTTGCCTTAAATGCAGTGAATATTGCTGAGAAGCAGCACGAGGTATGCCTTTTAATACATTATCCTCCATGTAAAAATCATACTCCAAATTTGACTTAATTTCCTGATATCAGTAGCATTGCATTTTAGGCAAATAGGTATCTGAAAGAGAAATTACTCTGTATGGGCTACTCCAATACTATTTCTGGAAGGTTTTACAGAGTAAAAGAGAGGAAGAAGGGAGAGCTTAGATATAAACAAGTCATTAGAGGTCTCCTTGGGTGTTTTCTTACTGTCAGGAGTGGGCTGTCTTCTGTTAATCTGAATTTTCATGGGTGGTGGTGGGCACTTTCACCAGCATATAAAACATAGCTGTGAAGTTGTACTCAGTATAATGAAAATTGGTCCAGTAAGTTTTCTTGGATTCCTCTCCCCCAAGTGTTTTTTATTCAAGTCTTAGGAAGTACTTCAAATTGCAAAAATACTTAAACCAATTGCAGTTTCATTTCCCTAAGGCATATGGTAATGAAAAGTTGGTTAGCAATTTGTGGGGAATTGTCATTATGAACCCAAAAGACGGTAGTTCGGTTCTGCTTAAGGCACATGGATTTCAAAATGTCACCTCCTTGGGAAAAAATGGCTTTGAACCTTGAAATGCTGCCTGCAAAATGTCTTGCATTTGCTCTAGATAGTATTAGGATTGCCTTTTCTTATGTGGGTCACTGCAAGATTTTCAGACCTTGCATTGAATTCAAGTACTTTCAATGTGCTTTTTGTTGCATGTTTTTTCACTTAGTTACACTGGAAGGTCACAGAATATAAAAGGACTCAATGTGTACTCAAGGGCAAATCAGAACAGGTATGTACTTTTATTGAAAGTTGAGAAAGATCTTGCACATTTTACTTCAAGAGGAGTGACGTTAAAAGAAGAAATTGTCCAACTGTTTGAAATTAAAATGTCAAGATAATCACTTAAATTTTTTTTATTAACTTGAGCGTTAGAAACAATGCTTAGTCTTTTTTTAAAAATTCTTAGTTCTTCATTTTTTGTTGTTGAATATTATTTGAATGTTCGAAAACATGAACACACCGTGATGTGTGCTTAACGTTCATGGTTTTCCATTAAGACAATAAAAGATACAGCTTTCACTGAAGTAATTGATAGCAACTGTTGTGTTTTGTTACTGCAATAATTCCATCAACGCATTTGATTTAACGGAATGAATGATTAATTTGAAATGCTTTGCTTTAGAGCATAGGGGCTTTTTATTAGGCCAGTGTATTTTTTCACTAAGTGTAGATCCGTGTGTTGTGTTGCTTGGCGGGTGTGACTCAGAGAGCAGCCAGACCTGCCAGCTCGGCAGGGTCCCGTGGTGTTTGTGGGAACCACCGACTCCGCATGACTGCCAGGAGCTGGCCTGCTCCTTTTGCCTCTCTGTGGAGATGATTTACTCGAGCTAGTTGTATGTGGACGTACCTTTCTGTTTTGTAATACTACTTCATTTAGTGTATTTGTGCAATACCACTCATGCAGTAAAGCAGGGATTTGCTGGGCAAGACTGATGGTCAGGCCTTTAGCACAGGTTTGAAAGTAGAAGTCTGCAAGTGCTATGAATACAAAAAGCAGACCTACTCTGCACTTGAGGGATGTGATGCTCGAACTTGCAGCTTCTTTGGTTCACACTGTTAAAAAACCCCAAATGCTGCATGCAGGCCTGATAGTTACCCTGCATTCGTATGCTTCATCAGGGTGGAAGTGGCTCTCTCCCTCTGACTAGTGACTTATTTTCCTTGACTGAGCACTGGTGACCATCAGGACATTATTGGTACATGAGGTGTGGCAGCCATTTAAAGTCTGTTTCCTCCTTGTCTATCTCTTCAGGATGGGATCAGAGAATATTATTTTTGTTTTCCAGTTCAGTTGGGGTTGCTACTAGTAATACTCACATACAGCTGTGATGAATATGAGATACGATTTTCTCTTCTATGTATGTGCATATGTTTAGCAGACTGTCTGTGAATCTCCACAAGTTCTCTCAGAAATTATTGGGGTATACTGCAGACCCCATTAATACATCTATTGACAGAGCTCTGAATTAATTTTCTTTTATTTTTTCCTGCTCCCAGTTTAGCAACTGACACTTACTGCCAGCCATGCTTTTTCCTCACTGTACTTCTGACCTTCTAGGAGTCAAGTTTATGTTGTAGCCATGATGTTTTGCACAGCGCAATAGTTTCAAAAGAGTCAAGGTATTAAGCCACTACTCCTATTTCTTACACTTCTCACTTACAGTTCTCTCCCCCATCCATCAGCACTGTGCTGTATAATGCCAGCAGAAAGCATTCATGAAGCTGTTCAAGGGCCTGGTCTGGCAGAAAACTGGTTTTACTCTCTTCCCCCCCTGCAGTTTTCTCCCATACAGTCACAGAAATACCTAGTTTGTCTCATGAGAAGGAACAGTAAGGCCAGAGCTTAAACTTGCTTAAGAAGTCCGTGGAACAACAGTTCAGTGTTGGGATCTGGCAGTGTACCAGCAAGAATTAAGGGCTGTTGTTGATTCTGGGTTTTTTCACTCTTTTTAAGTGGGTGTTTGGAGTTGTTTTACTTCATTATTATTCTGAATTTTTATTGTATCCTTTATTAAGGGTTTTGCTCAAACTCCTTGTTCTATTTTAGAGCAAAAGATATTAAGGAGCTTCCTTGGATGATATCAAGGACTGGGAAAAAAGAAAAAAGGATGGCTCTAAGTGACAAAGCTTTGTAGCTAATTTAAGGGTATCAGAGGTTTTGCACTTAGGAAACAACCTTGGCTGTCACTGTTTCATCGAGGTGTACAAGGGCTGACAAAGTCCAAAAGTCCCTTCACATTTAGCTCGTTGTTCCCATGGATTGGATGTGTGTTTGGAGCTTGTCCTTCCATCAAACAGGGGATGGACCCTGCTGAGCATGGTACCCTGCTAGGGTAATGTGGCAGCTGCCCACTCCTGGCTGGAGGAAACAGCTGCTGCAGGATTGATTAGAGTTCCTGGAGACTGTGGGGAGATGGTGTCCCAACGTCACATGTGTGTCACCCAGGCTCGCCGCTGTGATGTGGCACAAGTCGTGGCGATGGACGAGCTGGCAGCACATTGTTTGTTTATGTTGGAATGTGGAGACTGTGGTTTGTCAGAGCTAGTCCTTTCCTCATCCTCTGTTGTTGTTCTGATTTTCTGATATTCGTGGAGGTTCGCGGAAGCTCGCAGGGAAGTCAGGCAGGCAGCACACAAGAAGGCGAAAAGAGAAAATTTATTTACAAGAACTTCTTTATATATCCATTAATAGTCTAATAATTATTGGCTGATAGTTTTTCCACCCCCTATAATGATTGGTTACAATGCTGAAGTGTCCAGTACCAAAACAATGAGATTAGAAAGCACAAGAATGCAAGTTATCTCTATTCTCCATGAGAAAGAAGAGAAAGATTTTAAAACAGTGCAACTCCACTCTGTTACAGACGGAGTGTCGTAATTACGTGCATGTCTTGCAACAGCTGAATGATACTTTTCTCTACGTGTGTGGAACTAACGCATTTCGGCCAAGGTGTGATTACCTGGTAAGAAATGTACCTATGTTTTGGCCCAGCAGCAGCTGCAACTTCAAAGCAGCTCAGGTAAACAGAGATAGTCTCCATTCCCAAAACTCTTCACTGCTGGTTGTAAGATTAGGAGCATTTATTGCACTGTCCCACCATAATGGTGGAGTATGGAAATAAGCTGCACTGCTCCTTTTTCAGACCACTCAATGAATGATTGATTCATCTTGTCTAACTGCAGATTTACTTTCTTTTAGCTTTTATAATTCTTTGTGTTTTGTGTGTTAGCATGAAACCAGTTACTAAACCTGAAATGACATTGTTTGCAACTTCCACCCATAACCAAATCTCCCTGAAATTTCTCAGTTTCCTGTCTCTGCTTGTCTCTGCTCCTGGCTGTGCCAAAGATTTGTAGTGTTGAATCCTTCAAAATGAAGTCTTGGCACAAAATTAAAACTTTTTTCTCACTGCTGACTCTTGTATCATTTTCCTTACTGCAGCTCTCAGCAATTTGAAAACTGAGAAATCTTGTAATTCTTTGTGCCTTTAGCTTCCAGTGTCTTCATTACACAATAAAACTGATTACTTCCCCAGCACTGTGGCTACAGTTCAACTTGCTGATCCTCATTCTCTTGATTTTTGAGGGATTTATGAAGTAGCAGCCAAAGTGCTCTATTGCTTTTTAAAGCCTAGTTGGATTACGCCCTATCTCACAAATTTAACATCATCTCAAAAATTGCTAAATCCACCTCAGAAAGCCTTCTTAATTTCTAAGACTCTCCATTTTTTTTTTTCAGACTAATTCAATAATTACCAGTTCTTTCTACGTATCAGTTAACTTCTCTGCCTTTCCTGCTGTCTGGCTTTTTTGGATGCTCTTTCTTGAGGTCTGTCTGGATTTAACTTTTCATCTTTTGCTCTTTTCTCCTTCCACCCTCACAAATTATAGGATCATATTTCTTCTATGTGGGAGAAAATAAGATTTTCTGAAAGCACATATGTCTTTCATAATTTGACACAAAATGCCTTTGATGCTGGAAGTTGATGATATAGCCCATTACTTAGTGTTTAGTGTTCAGTTAACTTTGCACAAGTTGAGTGGCTGAAAGAAAAAAGTGCTAATAGCTGTATTGTGGTTTTCAACAGAATTTAATTTCATTTGAACTTGGAGGTAAAACTGAAGATGGTAGGGGCAGATGTCCATTTGATCCTGCTCACAGCTACACATCTGTTATGGTTGGTAAGTTCAGACTTTGCATTCCTTTTTATGTTTCGGAAATGTTTTCTCTTTTCCACTGTCACCATCCAGTCTGTCATTATCAAAATGGCAGCTTGCATTTGTATTTTTTGTCTTTATTTTAAAGTATAGACATTAAAATACTTACATAGTCAACCTTAGCATCTTTCTTAAAAGGAGAACTTCAAACTCTAGGTTGTTTTGGAAGCAACTTCTAAAGTACTAATTTTCAAACTGTATTTCCTGGTGTTAAAGATATTTAATTCAGAGAGTCTAAATGTGCTTAGAGTGCCCTTGTAGTATCAATTACTGTGATTTCAGTAAATATAACAAGTAGTATTGTTATCTGTCCTGAAGGCATGCGACAGAATAGGGAAGCGAGGTATTTATTGCATGTGTACTTACTGCATGGAAACTCGCCGCTGAATCTTGATTTGGGGAAGGCAGAATTTATGGCTTTACCTGAGTGTCTCACGGTCATAAGAGAGAAGCTCAACTTAGCATGAAATGGGAAATAAGAAAAAAAAACAAACATGCTCCCTGCATTGTGCCTAAATTTGTACAAGTCAAGTTTGAAGAATGGTGGCATAGAAAGAGAGGAAAATAATTACAGACTTCTGATGCATTTAAGTAAATCTGCATGTGTTTACATAAACGGTAGGTTTTCATGTTAAGTGTTAAAGTCCCACAAAAACAACGTTGACTTTTGTCAGTTCTAGTGTTAGAGCAATAATAATAATAAACCCAAGTGTGGAAGTGTTAGGCTTGAGAGTGATCGGCAGAAATATAAACATAAAAGACATGTCTAGGGCAATTCAGAGGGAATCCATGTTTATTTTTTCTTGTGGGAAGTTTAAACGTACATAGACTCACCAAATATTTATGTACCCTTTTTGGTATCTAGTCCATAAGTTCAATTCTTTTGGTTTTGTGTTGAAGATGAGGAGCTTTATTCTGGGACTTCTAACAATTTGTTGGGAAGTGAACCTATTATTTCACGGCACTCTCGTCGAAGCTCTCTGAGAACAGAGTATCCAATACCTTGGCTTAATGGTAAGTGGGCATGAGAAATGTCCCAAACAAGTTCCTTTTCCTTCTTCAACACCATGGGTACAGAGTGTGTATCTTAGCTGGCTAAGGAGCAATCGTCAGGTGTCTCAAAGAGATGGATTTTGGTGTGCTGGCCTACACTGTGCGTGTGTGCCCTCGTGCATGCCATCAAGAGCTTTTATTTTGAAATTTCAGGATTTTTATCGGCATTGATGATGAAAACAGCTTCAGAATAGACACGCTTCAACTTGACATGAACGGTTTATTTCTTTTCTGCTTGTTTATCCTTGCAATAATGCAGTTTGGTTATGATACAGGAAGGAATAGAATGGTTTTGCTCTTGAATTGGTTCTCAAATTGAGCTGATCATGGTTCTTGGCTCTTTCAGTTCCTGAATTTCAAAATTCACTGAGTTTTGTGGTTGCTCAGAGGTTTGAGGCTTTGTGCCAAAAAGGACCAAAATCATGATCATTGTGTCCAAAAAGGATAGGATTGGACAGAGGCAGGCAAAGGAGGGTTGCCTTTGCAGGCCCATTAGAAAACCACATTTGAATGTGGCCTGAAGAATGATAAGGTAATGAGCTGTCACATCATAGGTATCTCTCAGGTATCTTAGTGCTATCACATAGGTTTTAGGGGTTTTTGTTTTTTTTCTGTTTGTTTTCAGGTGGTTTGGTTTTTGTTTGGAAATGCTCTTCATATTGTGAACAGCAAAATGTGTAGGCAGGTCAGTGACTGGAGAGGAGGTGAATGCAATGTGGAGTTTGGAGTTTGGGCGAAAGACAATTTCTGAGGGTCTTGGAGGGAATCAAGTTAGTAGTCACCTACAGAATAGAAAATACTTCTGTTTGTATCTCTAGAGCCCAGCTTTGTTTTTGCTGATGTGGTAAGAGCAGATCCAAACAGCACAGATGGAGAAGACGACAAGATACACTTCTTTTTCACTGAGGTGTCTGTGGAGTATGAATTAATTGGAAAATTGATGATTCCAAGAAGAGCTAGAGTATGCAAGGTGGGAGATAGTTCCATTTACTTTTACTGTATCTCTTAGAATCTTGTGTGTGTGTTAAAAAGTATTCATTTTTGTGGACTTACTGCCATGTAAATGGAAGTGATTGAATTCGGTGAATTTTAATGAATGAGCAGTTCCAATCAGGTCGTCAGAACTGAGAAAGCCAAATGGTTGCTTTGTGAATAAATACTTGATCTATTTTTCACAGTTGTGAAATTTCGGTACATCTGGGGGTTCTGCTCTCCTCTGGGAGAAAACAAAGCAACCGTGACAAAGAAAACAAAGCAACCGTTTTCCCAACAGCAAATTTATCTGGCTGTTTCGTTTTTATGAGGTTAGAAATTTTATTTTGACTTTACTGTTTTGTAGTTAAACAGGGAAGTCAAAACATCAGTAATGAGTTAGTGCCCTTGAGATTTCCATTAAACAAGGAGCTGGAGGCAGGTTTACATGGGACTTCTTATTATGGCACTCTGCCTACTGACAGCTTGTGCACACTTTCAGAGGGGAGTATTGTGAAATATGAGAGCTTCATTTATTGTGTTATTCTGTATTTCAGACTGTTGTTTGAAATGGAAATTGGTGGCAGGTTGCAAATCTATAAGCACTTCTACTTAATTGTTTTAATAAATTTTGCAGATTTCCTTGAATACATTGCATATACAATTGGATAATGAGTGGAAATATTAAATGGAAATATGAATATTGTTTCAACATACATTGAAATCTCTCTTTTAGAGACATATCAGAGCTACAGGTCAATTATCAAACATTTTGAAACATTTCTAGTCAATAGATCTTAACTTCTTTATGCCTTGGTACCTGCAAATCCTTAATAAAGATGGTAACTGCTAGAAGGATTAAACCATTGCTGAATTTCTTCCAATGAAATTATCAATGTCAGGCAAGTTTTAAGGCATACTGCAGCATTAGAATTTAAATCAGTTTTGATGTCACAGAACAAATGCAATATTACCTATTTCTCTTAAAGGACAGTATAATACTTCCATGCTTGTTTTACTTTTTTCCTAATGATGCATCTCCCATCTCAGCTTTTTTGAGTGTTGCTGAGGTATGTTCTTCATTAACGCTCGTATTTCATCTTCCCTGTGCGTGCGATAGAAATAATTTTGCATTATTTTTGTTGAATCAATTTTCCTGTAGCTTTCATCCTGTTCTGTTTGTGGATGTGTGAACATTTATTGATGTTGCTAGAGATGAAATGTTACAAAATACCAGGGCTTAGTAATTAAGCCGCTGTACAGCAGTGGTTCTTAAAAGCAAAAATACTGCTAGCGCTCCTCACAAACACCTTTTTATTTTTTTAATACCATAAGAGGGACCGAGGAGGATTAAAGACCTTGCAGAAAAAATGGACTTCCTTTCTCAAGGCCAGACTGCTTTGTACCATCCCTGATAAGAATTTAATTTTCAATGTTATGATGTTTTTATTCTCAAATCTCCAACTTTGAAGGAGCCAGTGATATATGGAGTCTTCACCCCACAACTGTAAGTGTGCTGTAGCCTTTTCCTGGTTAAGTACCTTTCATCTCAGCTGGTTACTACAAGAAAATAATAATTCTTCCTATGTTTTGTTGTGTTTTGTTTTTTTTCCTAATTTCTTCCTGTGCTTACAGGAATAATGTGGGGTTGTCAGCAGTGTGTGCGTACAATCTGTCTACTGTAGAAGAGGTTTTCTCAAAAGGAAAATACATGCAGAGTGGTAGAGTAGAACCATCTCATCATGTAAAGTGGGTAGAATACTACAGGGAAATTCCTAATCCTCGGCCTGGTGCAGTAAGTTTCTGTAATCTTGGATCTGATGACTTCTTTTAATGCTCAGTAGTAAACAGACCAGGGAATACTGGTAACCTGCTAATGATTCATTTGTTTGCCCTCACCTGGTTGCTTCTTGTTGCAAAGGCTTTGTAGGAGAACGCTCAAGTGATGTGTTCTGAATTTTTTATTTGGGAATCAAAGTCTTTGGTTTTTTGGGGTTTTTTAATTTAGAATTAAGTTATTTGCTGGGTTTGTATTTTCATTATTTTGTTAATAATTTTCTCTTTGTGAAATAGAATTTATTATACACTAGCAACATCATAAACCTTTTAGTTCAGATGAAAAGAAGGATAGCAATTATTGCGTTGTCTCAGTAGAACCAGCACGTTTATCCGGTATAGTGCACTGCTCTGCAAAAGAAAACTTTCCTAGCACTGGGTCTCTTTCAGACTTTGCCTACTTCCTTACGTTCCTTACAGTTGTATTGTTGCTAGTGCTTAAAGAGGTGTTGGTTAAAAGTAGGGAAGATGCATGAGAGCACAGAGGGAATGTTTTTCTAGAATGTATTTTGGACCCAAACGAAAATGTAGTCCAAAGCTCAGGGATTAGTACATCCCAGAAGCCAAAGTGCAGTGAGAGTTGAGGATCTTCCTCGGTACAAAGAGTGTAGTGTGCAGGTGTGGTTACTGGCCAAAATAATGTGGAGAAGAAAATGCATACAACTGCTGTTAATTGTCTTTATTAGGAGTAAATGATACAATTTGGTTGTCTCTTATTTCCCGCCCCCTCTGTGTCCCCCTGCTGGTGTATAAACAATGAAGCCAGAGCATCAAACTACATGAGTTCTCTGAATTTACCAGACAAAACATTGCTGTTTGTTAGACATCATCCGCTAATGGATGGCTCCGTGACCCCAGTGGGAGACAGACCTCAGCTAGTAAAGCGAGATGTGAAGTATACACAGATTGTAGTAGACAGAGTCAGAGCACTCAATGGCACCGTCTATGATGTTATGTTCATTGGTACAGGTGAGTTCTGCAAAACACTTTTTTTCATGGTGCACTGATTGATTTGTTTTCTTAGACAAACTCTTGAGATTCCCATATTTACAGTGCTTTTACACCAGCTGGTGTTTTTGTTAAAATGTAAGGTGCACAGTAAGTGGACAGTCTTAGGTGATGTGAAAAAGTATTGCAGGAAAAGAACTGCGAAGCTTCAATGAGTTGAGCAAAACCACACAATGTAATCCCCAACTGGTCATTCTGTGAACCAAATTGTTATTTCTTGCTCAGAGGTCCTATTGATGGCAAGTGTAATGGTTGCCTTTGACACAGAATTATTCACCGGAACAGGAAGCAGATCATTGAGACAACTTACAGCAGTTGTGCAGGCTCTTTTCCTGCCTTTTTGTTTCAAGAATCTTACTTAAACATATTGCTCTGTTGTTTCAGATCGAGGAGCCCTGCACAAAGCTATCAGCTATGAAAATGGAATGCATATTATTGAAGAAACACAGCTTTTTCCAAATTTTGAACCAGTCCAAACTCTCTTGCTTTCAGCCAAAACAGTAAGTGGTGTAAGCATCACGGCAGTCATCTCATTTTGTTCTTTCACAAAACTTCTTTGTGCCGCTTTGTGACCTTGTGACGAGGCGATCACTGTGCACAGAGCCAGAGTGTGCATTTGTAACTCACCATGCTGCAGCAATCACACATTGCCTGCTGCATTTTGGTACATTTGGTAAGTGGCAAGTTTCTGAAGGTGCGTGGGCATGGGGGAGGGGCTGGGGCGGCACAGGTGTGCAGGTCTTCACTTCATTTCCATGTGCAGAAGCTGGAAATGGTGAGGTGTTTTAATAGACCATATTTCAGGTTAGGAGTAATGTAAAAAACCTGACCCTTTGTTGCTGCTGTAGATTTGTGCAGAAAACTGCCCAGGGCTAAGGAGTGGCGTGTGGTTCTGAGGAAACAGACCTAAGAAAAGAGAGCAGTCTTCTAGCACAGAGACTCGGAATTCTGTAGCTAGCTGATTCCTGCTGTCCCATATCTCGCAGGCTCCTCCCTGCTGGATGTGAGAGCAGTCACGTTGCTGCAGCTGTGGGTGAGGACCCCCGGTGAGGTCCTGTCCGCCCAGTCAGGCACCAGCTGCAGCTCCAGCTGGATGGCACAGGACCTGCTGCAGGCTCCAAACCTGGCAGCTGTCCTCCACCATTCATCAGTCACTCGGTTTAATTCTGGAGTGGTTTTGTGACAGTAGGAGGATAATCACTGTGTGTAGTTTGCACACGAGTTAGGTCTCTGGCCCTAGTTTCTCAGACCTTCAGATCCCTGAATGTGTCTGTCTATGCCTAAAGTCACTTGTAGCATCAGTGAGATTTTCTGGGCTTCATAAGGAATGATTGCCTCTTTTGAAGTATCTGGTGGTAATACCAGCATTCAGTAGCTACCTAGTGATCCATAAGTGCTCTGCAGCTTAGGGATTTAGGAACACTTTGAAACAGCTTTTATTTTTGTGTGATATTTAATAAAATTTTGCATGTCAGAGTGATCAGCTCAGTGGAACAGAGCTTTATGCCATAATTTTTATGAGCTCATCTTGAATGTTTATTTATCCTTTCATGCTTACAATAGAAAGAAAGGGCAGAATGTGTTTTTGGTAGACAAACGAAAATCAGAATTAAAAACTTCTGTGCTTAGTGTTCCGTAAGCATGTTTGTATTATTTTTATATGATACATCACACTGACAACTCACTTATATATGTGTGTGTGTATATATATATTATGTGTGTGTATTTATATGTATACAGAGACACACATCAAGTATTTGCGTAATCTGCAAAGAAAGCTTGAAATTACTTGCTTTGACAGGAAGTTTCAGAATATGCCCTGTCATAGAAGATAGTGATAGATAGCTCTTCTCCGTCTTTTCACAGAGAAACTTCTCTCAGAGCTTAGAATTGAAATAAAACACTGCTTCCTGCATTGGCACTGTGGAGAGTAACAGTTTGTGTCTTCTGCAAGTGAAAATTTCCATGTTGCAAATATAATTATTGACAGATAAAACTAAACCCTAAAACTGAACTAGTGCTGCCCAGTACATTCCCATGAAAGCAGAGCTACTTTTCAGTGATGAGGAGTGGGAGGTTGGGTCAGGTGCCAGAGTCATGATAACTGTATAGTGACAGTACCAGCCAAGCAGGGATTCCTGCTGCTCCCCGGCCTGAAAACACAAGTTTCTGCCTCCACAGCCTGTGGCTACTGAAGTCCTTCACAGAGCTGGTGTTGTTTTATACATCATGGCATCCCATAGTAGTGGATTAACCACAGAAGGGTAATAATTACCCTAATGGTGGGTTTTAGACCTCTTTGGAGTCAAGAGTCCTTTCTGAGTGCATTTTTCAGTAGTCTCTAGGTTCTTCCCGTAGTATGTGGAGCATGGTGGGCACAATCTATAGCAGAGCCTATAGTAGATCCTCTTAACTCCTGCTTGACTGGAAGGCGTGTCTTGGGTTTTTTAATGGTTTGCTCAGCTCACTGCCCGCTCCCTGAACTCTTGGATGTATTTCCATGTATTTCCATCTCCCATGAGCTGGGAAACATGCCGAGACGCTACAGCCCAAGCTCAGTATTGCACCATTTCAGCATTATCCAGCAGGGCACTAGAGAGATGAGCAGTGCTTGGTGCACTGTGGAAATCTTCAAGCAGAATGGGAAGTTTTCCTAGGAAGTTGTATGTCTCCAACACTATAGACTTCCTTCTGTGAGCACTGCAACATAGTCCAGCACTAATCTAAGTTAAATTTCAGAATGGAAGACTGCATTTGAATGGATGTTTGACTGTCTTTCAAACTGTATCTTCCAGCAGTGCCAGCAGATTTATTTTTGATCCTGTTTTATCTTGCAGTTTCCAGTGTTGAGAGTTTCCTTGAAAGCTGTTTGCACACTTTATATGTGAGATGGATTCCAACTAATTTGTGCTTGGTCTTGCAGCTTCCTCTAGAGACTTCGTCGTGATCATTGCATTAAAGAGACTGACATGTTCGGCGTTCTCATGGCAGAAGCTCCTTACATCCTTAGTTGAAAAAGCAGTGTTAGCGAGCCCCGAAACCTAAACTGAACCCTAAGATACTCTGTCATTTGTTTTCTTGAGGGTATTTATCATGTCAAGACCAAATATCTGCACCTGAGCATAGGATTTTTGAAGGATGTTTCTGTACTTTAAATCTCTTCTTGGGTGTCTGCTCATCACTTTGTGACCGTACTCATCGTGCTGGAGTCCAGCAGTCTCACTGCAGACAAGACCCGAGTCCATTTCTGTGCACTGAGATCTGTATGGCTGCAGTACAGGAAAAGCCATTCCATGCTTGGATCCAGCTGATTTGCCTGACAACTGCAGTAGGGTGCTGATAAATCTGCTCAGGGTGAAGCCAGCCCACTGCTGAGGTGGGCTGTGCCATTCAGCTTTCTATGCAGGGTCTCCAAAGGAGTAGCGGGTCAGTCGCGGTGGTTTTGGGTTGCAGCACAGAGCCCTTTCTTGAGGCATTGCCTGATGATCTGTGAAGTCCCAGTGTACCTTTAGCCATCGTTTCCCCGAGCTCTAAAGCAGATGAGTGAAATCCAGCAGCTGCCTGCCTTTTATAATAAGGATGAGTGTGGTCTTTTCCTGCTGTGCCCAGAGTCAAACTTGTTTGGGATCCCCAGCAGCAGTGGTTGAACAGCCATTCTGATTAATTCCCGTTCTCCTAGGTGCCTTGCCAGTGTTGTTTCCTTTGAACACTGCCAGTGTTCTTTCCTTAAGAAACATTGGACTCTTGTAAGGATGATGCTGCCGTGGCTGCAGAGACTGGCTGGCTGAAGAGCTGAAGGCACTAGGACTGTTTTGGGTTAACAGGGGCAGGTCCAGCACAGGCTTGCCTTGCCTCATAGAGGATTATTGCATTCATATTTCTGGAAAAACTGTGATAGACATGGTTATTTTCATGTCATAAACTGTACCTGTTTCAGTTTTTCATTGTCTTTTTGCACTTTTCAGCATTGCTGTAATATTTTCAAGATAACTTTTTAGAAATAAAAGCTAATGAAATGCTTATTCTCTTCATGAGCCAGTTTTTACAAAAATGGCTGTATGTATGCAGCTCTTTAATAATATTTGAATTGTTCTGTGAATTGGGTTGTTTGGGTTTGAGAAAGTGATTGGCTTTGTTTGTTTGTTTGTGCTTTTTGTTTTTGTTTGTGCTTTGTTTCCTTTAGGGCAGAAGATGCCTCTTTGCTGGTACACATTCTGGTGTGGTGCAGTCTCCAGTGGCATTCTGTGACAAGTACACCACTTGTGTTGACTGTGTTTCAGCAGGGGATCCTTACTGTGCTTGGAAACCCCTTGAAGCTTCCTGCACTGATGTTTTTAAAGAAGGTGGAATGGAAAGGTAATCGTATCCTTTGATTAGCTTGCAGTTACAATCAGTATTTAATCAGTCTTGCCCCTTACTGATAAATGGAATTTTAAAAACGGAATGTTTTCAAATACAGACTTATTCCTATCCATATATGTCTGCTAGCGCTGTTCAAATAAGATGACTCTTAATTGAGTCCAAGGGGATGGGCAGACTTCAGGAAACAAGATTTGAAGTTGTAATGGTTGGACATCCTTTTACAGGAACTGGATTCAAAACACAGGTGGAGATGCTTCTTCTTGTTCTGGTGAGTTAGTCTTTGAAGAGCTCTTTCATAAATGTCTAGGTGGAGTGGCAGAAGAGTTCTGTTTAGTCCAGCTTTGCTCTTGTGATTATCTCGACATTAATTTCTATTTTAATAGTTATGAGATTCTGCCTTGAATATTTGAGAATCTGTACAAACTTGCATGTTGTCGTAAAAACTGTAGTGTATGGAATGAGAACTACTTGCTGTATGCGACCTGAATTCTGCCTTTATTACAAAGGCAACAGTATATATGCTTTTCAGCATGAGAAGTTGTCTCTTAGTTGTTTTCTCAGTCTTTCACAATTCCTCAATACATCTGTCAGGTTTGACAGCTTGTTATTCTTCTCAGGAGTGAGCAGGAAGTCTGCTCATCTGCTTCAGATCCTGTGCTGATCCATACCCTTCTGCATTCAGTCCTTCTGATTCTCATGGGATTTCAGGGGCCCTTTCCCCTGCAACTCCACAAAAACTGCCTGTGTTTGTGTGCATTTCAGTGTGCAGTGCACGAGCCCCTGAAATGAATGGGGGCACTTCCACAGCGACTCGTGAATGAAAGCAATACCAGAAGTACTTCTATTGCAGAGGCCTCTGTCTCTTTGATGCAGCATTTGACATTTCTGCTGCGAGCTTTAACAAGTGCTTGCTTATTGCTGCTAGATCAGATGAAACAATTCTGAAAAAACCTGGTTTTACCGTGAGAGGGGAGGGGGAACTCAGAACATGATACAGAGCAGCTAAAGTACCTTCCATAGTGCTTTAAGACAAGTAACCACAGGTCCTTTCTTTATAGTGTGTGCTGCTGCCACCAGATCCGGGCGATCATAAAGAGGAGTGGAGTTACAGGCAATTTGAGCTGCAGTGAAAAAAGCTCTTAAGAGTTTGATGTAATCGCTTTTTATTTCTAATCCAAGCAAAGCATGGACCGCCATGAGAGCTTTGCTTGTTACTTTTTTTGTTAACTTATGGGGTGGCATTGTGGGTGTGCCATAAGTGCAAATATCCTTTTTTTCAGAAGAGAGTTCCTAGTTCAGTTTCCTCTTGGATATTTTGTAGTTGCTGATTTACTTAAAGTGCACTAATTGGATAGAAAGTGAGACCAAGTACAGTGTCTTTTCCCAAACAGTGACTTCTCTCAGGTGCACCCTCAGTTGTGGATCAGTGAGGTCTTGCCTTTATCTGGAAGCGCAGGCTGTCTTAGAGTTGAGTGTCCTCTCTCTTAGTTTGTCGTGATGTTTTACGTGCAGCTTGGTATTTCACTGAGATTCTTGCATGCTGTCCACTGGTCTTGTGAGGTGAATGCCATAATCTCCATGCTTCCAGTAAGACTGAAACACAGTCTGGTGAAGCTGTACATTGGAGCAAACTGGAATCATTGCTGATACTCTGCACGTTTATTTTGATGTTCCAGATAAAGTAAGAGAGAATCCCCTACAGCATACATTCAAGCATGGGAGCACAGAAGGTGATAGCGATGCGCCAACAGTACCAGCTGTATCAGCCGAGGGGGTCCTGGAAAAGACAACGTTCCTCAAGTCAAACAATAACTTCCTGTTGATCTTCCTCTTCCTCTTCTTCTTCCTCTTCTTTTTCATTCTCTTTTTGTGCCTGCTCTCCTACAACTGTTACAAAGGTTACTTGCCAGGGCAATGCTTGAAATTTCACTCTGTGCTGCTGCTTGGTAAGAAGAAAACAAAGTCATATTTTTCTGATTGTGAGAAAAGCATGAAAGAGATGCTGGTGGAGCAGGGCAGTGTCAGCCACCAGAGCGGGGAGCAGCCCAAGCCCGCGCACAGCCCCAGCTACGAGATGGAGCCTGACTGCAGGAACAGCCAGCGGCAGGCTGGGGACTCGCGGGCATCCTGCCAGGCCAAGGACAAGCCCTTCGACTCAAGTGTGAACTCAAGGACGCTGACTCAGATGTGGAGGGGGGGAATGAAGGACCTCATCGTCCCTCTCAGTGGCGGAATTGAGCTGTGGTAGTCCTGCTGGCTGTTTGATCATGGAGAGCCTGGCTGTGACAGCTGAGCCGTAGCAGGGTTACATGCTCAAGCTGTAGAGCAAGCCCATTTTTGTTCAGATCTCAGCAGACGAGAGAAATGGTGTACTTGTCTGGAGACCAGAGCATCTTGTGTTGTACTGTCTTTATTCTGGGTTTTTTTTTCAAATGGCCAGTTTCAGATCACCGCTTGTTTATTCCCAATTT
This sequence comes from Acanthornis magna, assembly GCA_036785705.1. NCBI lineage: Eukaryota > Metazoa > Chordata > Aves > Passeriformes > Acanthizidae > Acanthornis > Acanthornis magna. Next base: position 121,781 of record JAWUZG010000761.1, read on the forward strand.
TCGCCCCTACTGAGCGCTTTGCTCTAGTGAAGCTACTTGCTTGTTCTTTGGCCATATTCTTCGATAGAGTAAAAGTAACTTTATAGTTCAGTTGGCCTTTAAAAGGACTTTGGTTTACGAATATTTTTAGTTGCCGTTACAAAAAGATCTACTTTCATTTTAATTCCAAATTGGAAATTGAGTTTAGTTTATCAGATTGGTAAATTACAGACTTTTGTCCAGATTGGGACGTTTTTTTCTTTGCTTCTAGTGACTGTTTTTAGTTTTATGTTTTGTGTTCTGGCACACTAGATCTCTTTAGTTGGTTAATTTTTTTAACTGTTCTTTAAGTACCTTAGATTTTAAGGTATAATGGGGATAGCATTGCCTTGATTTGTGTAAGACTCAGGGATAATCTTGTTTAAAGGCTTTTTTCTTTGCTGCTTTTAATGGTAAAAAAAAAAGCAGCACCACCGCCAGCCAGATGGACATAGGTCCCATTTTACTTTCTGTACAAAACTGGACTTTTGAAGAATTAACTTCAACAATTCAGCTAGTGACTCGCTGGAATGGACTGTTAGGACACAGCCTGATGAGAAAACGTTGCTGATTTTTCTCTTTTTTTCGCATTCAGAAATAACTCAGCTTCTTTTTGTGACAAATACTTGCAGCCTCACCCTTTCTGGATGATACCTTCACTCTCCTATGCAACTGGAGACTGAAACGGAAGCTGCGTAAACAATCAGTCTTTTGAACCATTTTTGTGAGGTGAAAGTGTGCATTTGTTCTCAGCCTGGTTCACAGCAGCACTGTTTGTCTGAAAAAGCATTTTGTGTGCAGTACAGTCCTGAAGAATTGTTCCTCTCACTGCTTCTTTCTGTAAATATTGTTAGAAGTAGAATTCATCATTTTAACAGTAAATAGCAGTATGCCTGGGCTGCTTTTCTGTGTTGAACTTACATGCAAACATAATTTAGACCATCTTAGCGTAAACAGTTTATATTTTGTAAGATTCAGTTTGGTTTTATTTTTCTGTTTTTAATTATGTACGCATAACAGAATAAATATTACAATAAATTGTATTCTATCTTGGCTTTTATGAAATGTGACACAATGACACTCCTTTCCATTTGGGAAGCACTAATGTACCTTGTGGTTTCCTTTCGGGGCGGGGGGATGTAAAGACTTTGTAATTAATTTGAGGCAGCCTCTCAGCTTCAATTGAATGGCTTACAACCCAGGGTGGGGAGATGGAAAGGATGGGAGGAAAAAAGGGTGGGTGAAGGAGGAAAGTGCTCCTCTCTAGGGGCCTAGGGACACTTCATCTTACTGCCTTTCTAAATCTCATTTGTCTTTTTGCATTATTTCTTTATTGCGTGATGCATTTCTTGCAACATTTTTCCTTAGTTCCCTTTTACTTTCTTTTCTGTCCTCTTGTGTCACACAGCCTCATCTCCGATACCTTTCCCTCCTGCTGGTGCCTCCTTTTTTGTCCTGTGTGGGAAGTGACTCTCCTCCTTCCCCCCTGTCCTGGGGTGGCATAAATGATATTTCGTATTCCCTATCGTTTGTATACTTGACCAGAATATGGTCCTGTAGCTTTAACTGTGTCCTGCAGCCGAGAGAAGCTCTGCCAGCGTGGGATGTTTTGGGAATTTTGGGAATTTTGGGGGGATTTTTTGGGGTTTTTTCCCCAGCTGTTCTACGGGGGAGGGAGAAGGAAGGGACACTGTTTGTTTTATTATTTTTTTTGAGTCAGTTGCTGCTGCTGGTTGCTGCTGCTACTGGTGTGGTTGCTGCTTGGGTTTTCTTTTTTATTTCTTTTTCCCTTTTTTCCCCCAGGATTGTTTTTTTTTCGTCATTTTTGGACCTTTTTCTTCAACTTGCTTTCTCATCTGAGAACCTGAGGAGCCCCGGAGGACAGCGGACGAGAATCCTCCAGGGAGCCACCGGAGGAACTCCACCCAGCCCCTCCGGGGACCCCGGAAAGGGGAAGCTACGCCTGAGGAAAAGGACACTAAAGTTCATCAGCTGTTTATTCAGGTTTAATGACCCTTTTTTTCCTTTCCCTTTCCGCTGTGTGGTCTGTTAATTAAACAGTTCTTCCCACTTTAGGCTGAGATATTCTGTTGTTGTGGGAGGAAGGGATGCCTTTGCTGTGGGGGAGGCACCTGTTCAGAGTGCTTTCTACCTGGGATATTTGTCTCTAACCAAGACAGGGAAGCAGGGGAGGACTGGACTTGGTATTATGGGTTGGCATTTTGCTCCCCTTGTGCAGATATTTTGCCTCTTTCTGGGTCCTGCACATGAGGTTGCATGAATTCATCTTAGTTGGGGGGGGCCGCTAATCAATTGCTTTTGCAAGAAAGGTCTCTGCTTGGATTTGTTCACATTTGCTCAGTGTCTGTCGATATTTGTTTCTATTAACAGAGCTGTAATGGACCTTTATTTCCCTCAGCTATGAACAGAAGGTAAAGTGTGTTTTCAAGGAGAAAAAGGTTAAACGAGACTGTCAGAGAGGTGAATGTTGTGCCTGGTTGTCTGCAAAACGGATATGGCATCACTAAATGTATGATGCAAATACAGAGATTGCTGCATCATCCAGTCCAAATCCTCAAGCTTATTTTTAATTAAGTTTCTAACTTAATTGTTATTTTATCAGAATTGCTAAATCTCTTCCTATTTTTAATTGTAAATATCTGTTTCAAGCTGTCTGGAAACTCAGCAGGAGTTGGTGAGTTCTTTTGGTCATCTCTTACTCATGGCACATGTTTTAAGCTGAAAGCTCGCCTAAGGATAGCACTTTACAACCTTGTGTCTCGTTTCTAGAAGGTAAAGCTGAAATGGGTACAGCACAAACAGCACTTGTGGCAGACCACTACTTTTTTTCTGAAAAATAAGTTTTTTCGAACATGGAGTACTCCTGCCCTTTTGGGAAAGGAAGGAATAAATCTGCCTTCAGAAATTTTCTCCCAGTTTGTCCCTCTCTACTCCCCCGAAGTCTTCCATTTCTCAGAGATCTGTCCACTGGATGTGCACAGGCAAACAGGTTTCTTGTATACTATCTCTAATGGAACTATTCTGTCCCACTACAGAATTTTAAAAACCTTTAGAGGCAGTTGAGGCAAGCTTCATGTGAATTGAACAAAATACTACACCATCTGGCTCAGGGGAGAGACGGTGATAATTTCTCTGGTGTGCTCTGTTGAAATTAGACAGAGCAGGAACAGCTTTTCCTTGGCTTTTGGTTCTACTCAAAGATGTTTCACTGGCACCTCCTTCCCCAGCTCCATGTCCATAACATCACAGACCAATGACATAACTAAAGTATTTGGAGTGTGCTGAGCAACAATTTAAATGCTTTTATAATCAGAAACACTGCAAAACACTGTGCTTTAGCTGCAGATCCAGACTCTATGTCTGTGGTGTGAACATGACTCTGTTCCTCCCTTAGTTCATCTGCAGCTGAAGGTTTTACATGTTGGATTATTTTCAGTCTTGGTGAAATAACCCCAGGACTGTGAACATAAAAATTCTGTGAACTTGGCAATATACGTTAAAGGAGTGATTATTTCATGGAGATATTGAGATGGGTATGTGGTAACACCCACATCCAATGCCTGTTCCCTGTGGTTATGCTTTTTTAGGAGTACAAGAAAGTTGCTGGGGAAGTGGACAGCAAGCAAGGGCACTCTTGGTGGTGAAGGGAGAGAGAGCTGCCCAGGAGTGTTGGTGTGGTGAGTTACATGGAGCTCTACTTGGGAATTGGGTTTTTTTGCTTGCTGTAAGATATGACTGCTTTCCTATTGTTTTCATAGAGTGCACTCCATTGTACTCTGTGTAGCCTCCCAGGAGTAGGTTTAGCTTTTCTATGGAGTGGTCAGTAATTGGGATTGAGTTGTCTGTGTCGAATCATTTGTGTTAGGGAAGACCTGCTTTTCTAGGAATAGATCAGATGGGCCATTTGTAAGTGCTGTGGGACAGAGTTACTTAAAGCACTGGCTTTAAGTGTAAGGCTGGGATTGGATGCAGCCACTGCCGAGGCTCCTGTGTCTGAGAAGGAGTTGAGAAAGCCAAGGGCTGCTCTCTGGCCCTCGTGACTCAGTGGCCAGGCTGCTCTGGCAGCCTTTGTGTGAAGGTGCCAGCTCAGCAGCGACAGATGTCCCCGAGAAGCTTGTGTGAGTGCAGGTGAGATCAGAGCTCTTGAGCAGCCTGGAGAGCCTGGGGATGTGGCCATGGAGCCGCCAGGATATCTGGTGACCTCGGGGTTCCTATGAGCAGAGGGAGCACTAAGATGTGCCCATGGCACCTGTGTAAGTGCCTGTGGCTAAAGGGCTCTTTTGCAGCCTGGAGAGCCTTGGCATGTGGCCATGAAGCCACAGTGCGTGTCTGTGACATCAGAGCGCTTTGGCAGCATGGAAAGGCCTGGAATGGCTGCAGGGGCCAGAGGTGAGTGCCTGTGACATCAGAGCTGTCCAGCAGCAGCAGGGAGACGGAGGGAATGTCACAGGCCATGCCCTGTGAGTTGCTGTGACAGCGTGGCTCCTTAGCAGCGTGCAGATTGCCGGGATGTTACCCTGCAGGCCCTGGCATTGCCCTGGTCGTGTGTGTTGTTTAGGAAGATAGAGAGAGCCCTGGCATGTCCCCCTGGAAGGCCAGGGAGTGGCAGTTGCAAAAGAGCTCCTTAGCACTTAGAGACACGTGGGATGTCCCCATGGAGGCACTGTGAGAGCCCGTGACCTCAGAGGTCTTTGGAAGCTGAGAGAGCCCCGGGATGCCATGGGATGTGAGCATGGGGAGCCTGTGGGCAGGTGTGATCTCCCTGCTTGTGCTGGTGCATCCCCCCCTGCCCTTTTTTCAGGCTGCAGCATGATATGAGAAATGCTGCTGAGGCCTTGGCCTTGACGAATGCAGCGGGGCTGAGGTGCTGTGGAGCTTCTGAGAAACACTGTGTGCTGCCTGGAAGTGCTATGTTCTAAGGTGCTCCTGCTTTTTTTGCTTGTTGAACAGACTTTGAAATTTGTTTTTGCCTGGATGGCATCACATTGGTGTTGTCCTGCGTTCAGGGAAAGCTGCCGATGAGAAGTGGGGCCAGGCTGAAGGCTTGTTGTGACTAAAGGCCATGCCTTGGGGCCCTGTAAGCAGGGGTGCCAAAGGAGGCCCTGGCAGCTGTGCTGGGCCGCAGCAGCGGTGAGCAGCAAAGTCCCTGTGCGTGGGGCCTCTGCCAGCCGGCAGCTGTCCCATTTGCTGCACTCGGGGGATCCGCAAATGAGCACGGCTCCTGGGCCCCCGATCCTGCCGCTCCCCGAGGCCTCAGGCTTTGGCCGCTGAGAAGATGGCAAGGCACGTGAAAGGAGTATTTCAGTAGCTTGGAGGGGAATTTTGCCTCGTAGAGCCTCTTTGTGTGCTTGTGGGAGTGCAGGTGTGCATGCGCTCTCTGCAATGTGGGAGAGGGGCTGCTCTGGTGGATTCAGAAGTGCTTTAGGTTTGTCCCTAAGTTAGGTCTCAAAGTTCCTGCAGTGCTATGGTAAGGCCTGTGTGGATCCTTTGCTGAGGGCTTGGGTTCCAGCTCAGTTCTAAGTGAAGCGTTGTGTAGTTGAAGTCCAGTTCAGTTGAAATGCTCTTAACTGCTGTTCCTGCCCTAAGTTGTTGATTTGAATTTGAGTTATCAAGTGAAATGTTGCTCAAGCTGAAGTGCTCTTAAGGGAAGTGCTCTTGAGCCTTTGGGCCATGTTCTTCTTATCCTGACCCTTTCTCTTCTTTAGAGACACAGCCTCAGAAACACGGACAGACAGACATAGATAATTTGGGTTTGATTTCATTTTGGATTGATTGACTCTGGATTTTTGTTTGTTGCTTTTCCTCGCTGTGCTTTGAGCATGGTATAAGTAGTAGAGTGAAGCTTGGCAAGGAAGCTTGTCCTGCTGTGGCTTTGCTATGAAATCTTTCTTTCCTAATAGCTTTCCCGTGATTCTCTTGAGTGATGTGCAAGTGCCTGTGCCATCACATCTCTTTAGCAGCGTGGAGCCGCCTGGGATGTCAGCACCGAGGTGCTGTGAGTGATTGCTCTTGACACCAGGGCTTCTGGGCAGCGTGTGGACTCCTGGCGTGTGCCTATGGCTGTCCTGGGACAGCCTGTGAGCTCAGTGCTCTTTTGAAAGCTGGATAGCTCTGGCGTGTCCCCAGGGAGTTCCTGTGACAAGATGGGGCCTGCTGGCTCTTTGGCAGCCTGGAGATGGCTGGAGTGTGCCCAGGGGGCAAGTGTGAGTGTCAGGGACTTGCCAGCTCTTGAGGAGGATGGAGAGTGCAGAGATGTCCCCATGGAGCCCCTGTGAGTGCCTGTGAGCTCAGAAGTCTATGGAGGCTTAAGACAGCTGTGATGAAATGGGATGTCAGCAGGGGGGCATGTAATGAAATTTGATCTCCCAGCTTGTGGTGGTGCATTCCTCTCTCCTCCCCTTTTTGAGCCCCACCATGATCTGAGAAATGCTCCTTAGGCATCGGCCTTGAGGAACTGCAGCTTGGCTGAGCAGCTCTTGAGCTTATGAGAAACGCTGTGTGCTCCCAGGAAGTGCTGCTGTCTAACGTGGTCCTGTTTTGTTTTTTTTTATCGTAACAGCCTTGGAAAAAAACAGCCTTGTTTTTGCCTGAATGGTAAACATTGCGTGCCAGTGTGCGTGTCCTCTCCGGAATGTGGCAGAGGGGCTGCTCTCCTGGATTCTGAAGTAGTTTAGAAGCGCAAGGAAGTTCTGCCTGTAAGTAAAATTACTATTGAGAGATGGTAAATCCTGTGGGGGTCCTTTTCTGAGGTGTTGGGCTTGAGTTCATTTCTATGTGAAGTCTTATTAACTTGAAATATGGTTAGGATTAAATGCTGTTAAGTGTTGTTCCTCTGCTAGGTGGTTAATTTGAAGGTAGAAATTTAAATGTTGCTCAAATGGACGTACTGTTAAGTGAAGTGCTCTTGAGCCTTTCAAGCGTGTTCTTGTAATCCCGACACTTTCTCTCCTTTGGAGACACTCGCACACATACACAGACACAGACAGACAGACATAGGTAATTTTGGTTTAATTTCATTTTGGATTGATTGGATTTATTTTGTTTCATTTCCTCGCTGTGCCTTAAGCATGGTGTAGGTAGTAGAGTGGAGCTTGGCAAGGAAGCTTGTCCTGCTGTGGCTTTGCTATGAAATCTTTCTTTCCCGATAGCTTTCCTATGATTCTTGGAGTGATGTAAAAGTGCCTGTGCCATCACATCTCTTTAGCAGCGTGGAGCCACCTGGGATGTCAGCACCGAGGTGCTGGGAGTGAGTGCCTGTGACACCAGGGCTTCTGGGCAGCGTGCGGACTGCTGGCGTGTTCCTATGGCTGTCCTGGGACGGCCTGTGAGCTCAGTGTTCTTTTGAAAGCTGGATAGCTCTGGCGCGTCCCCAGGGAGTTCCTGTGCCAAGATGTGACCTGCTGGCTCTTTGGCAGCCTGGAGATGGCTGGAGTGTGCCCAGGGGGCAAGTGTGAGTGTCAGGGACTTGCCAGCTCTTGAGGAGGATGGAGGGTGCAGGGATGTCCCCATGGAGGCCCTGTGAGTGCCCGTGAGCTGGCGGCACCTTAGCAGCGTGAGACTCGTGGGCTGTCAGCCCTGAGAGCCTGTTGAAGGCCGTGATGTGCGTGCAGAGAGGTTTGTCAAATGGGAGAGTCGTGGCATGTCCCTATGGAGCCGCTGGGGTTGTGTGTGCCCTCAGTGTTCTTGAGGAGCCTCGAGAGCCCTGGGATGGCCCCGTGGAAGCGCAGGGAGTGCCTGTGACATAGCAGCGGTGCCTGATGAGATCAAAGGGCCCTGGGATGTCAGCTTGGAATGGCTGTGAGTGCCTGAGAGCACACGTCTGTCTCTCATGGCCGGAGAGCTGTGGCAGGTGCCCATGGTAGGTGTGTGAGTGCAGGTGAGCTCAGGGCTCTGCAGAAGGCTGTAGGCCTGTGGGCTGTGAGGCTGGAAGGCCTGGGAGTGCTTTGGAGCTGAGTGCTCTGTAGCAGTCGGGAGCCGCCTGGGAGGTTGTAGCAGGATGCTTTGGGCCGGCTGCTTTGCCTTGGAACGTGGTCCAGGCACTTGGAGCACGTGCTATTTGCAAATGTCTCCAGGTGTCTTTCAGAGGGCCAGCGTGTGTTGTTTTGGCCTTGAATTCTGCTGAAAGTCCTTCTGGCAAGGAAGCCTGCATGAAGGTGCTGCTAGTGAGGCAAAGATTTGGCAGCTGAGCTGCTGCCGGGAGTTGCAGGCGTCTGCCTGACAGTCAGTCCCTTGAGAGTGTCAATGTGCAGTCAGTCCCCTTTCCTAGGGGAGGTTTTTCTAGCGTGTTCCTCCTTGGAGTGTGTGAGGGCTCCTGCTGGGGAAGTGGACAGCAAGCAAGGGCACTCTTGGTGGTGAAGGGAGAGAGAGCTGCCCAGGAGTGTTGGTCTGGTGAGTTACATGGAGCTCTACTTGGGAATTGGGTTTTTTTGCTTGCTGTAAGATATGACTGCTTTCCTATTGTTTTCATAGAGTGCACTCCATTGTACTCTGTGTAGCCTCCCAGGAGTAGGTTTAGCTTTTCTATGGAGTGGTCAGTAATTGGGATTGAGTTGTCTGTGTCGAATCATTTGTGTTAGGGAAGAGCTGCTTTTCTAGGAATAGATCAGATGGGCCATTTGTAAGTGCTGCGGGACAGAGTTACTTAAAGCACTGGCTTTAAGTGTGAGGCTGGGATTGGATGCAGCCGCCGCCAAGGCTCCTGTGTCTGAGAAGGAGTTGAGAAAGCCAAGGGCTGCTCTCTGGCCCTCGTGACTCAGTGGCCAGGCTGCTCTGGGAGCCTTTGTGTGAATCTGCCAGCACAGCAGCGACAGATGTCCCCGAGGAGCTTGTGTGAGTGCAGGTGAGATCAGAGCTCTTGAGCAGCCTGGAGAGCCTGGGGATGTGGCCACGGAGCTGCCAGGATATCTGGTGACCTCGGGGTTCCTATGAGCAGAGGGAGCACTAAGATGTGCCCATGGCACCTGTGTAAGTGCCTGTGGCTAAAGGGCTCTTTTGCAGCCTGGAGAGCCTTGGCATGTGGCCATGAAGCCACAGTGCGTGTCTGTGACATCAGAGCGCTTTGGCAGCATGGAAAGGCCTGGAATGGCTGCAGGGGCCAGAGGTGAGTGCCTGTGACATCAGAGCTGTCCAGCAGCAGCAGGGAGACGGAGGGAATGTCACAGGCCATGCCCTGTGAGTTGCTGTGACAGCGTGGCTCCTTAGCAGCGTGCAGATTGCCGGGATGTTACCCTGCAGGCCCTGGCATTGCCCTGGTCGTGTGTGTTGTTTAGGAAGATAGAGAGAGCCCTGGCATGTCCCCCTGGAAGGCCAGGGAGTGGCAGTTGCAAAAGAGCTCCTTAGCACTTAGAGACACGTGGGATGTCCCCATGGAGGCACTGTGAGAGCCCGTGACCTCAGAGGTCTTTGGAAGCTGAGAGAGCCCCGGGATGCCATGGGATGTGAGCATGGGGAGCCTGTGGGCAGGTGTGATCTCCCTGCTTGTGCTGGTGCATCCCCCCCTGCCCTTTTTTCAGGCTGCAGCATGATATGAGAAATGCTGCTGAGGCCTTGGCCTTGACGAAGGCAGCGGGGCTGAGGTGCTGTGGAGCTTCTGAGAAACGCTGTGTGCTGCCTGGAAGTGCTATGTTCTAAGGTGCTCCTGCTTTTTTTGCTTGTTGAACAGACTTTGAAATTTGTTTTTGCCTGGATGGCATCACATTGGTGTTGTCCCGTGTTCAGGGAAAGCTGCCGATGAGAAGTGGGGCCAGGCTGAAGGCTTGTTTTGACTAAAGGCCATGCCTCGGGGCCCTGTAAGCAGGGGTGCCAAAGGAGGCCCTGGCAGCTGTGCTGGGCCGCAGCAGCGGTGAGCAGCAAAGTCCCTGTGCGTGGGGCCTCTGCCAGCCGGCAGCTGTCCCGTTTGCTGCACTCGGGGGATCCGCGAAGGAGCACGGCTCCTGGGCCCCCGATCCTGCCGCTCCCGGAGGCCTCAGGCTTTGGCCGCTGAGAAGATGGCAAGGCACGTGAAAGGAGTATTTCAGTAGCTTGGAGGGGAATTTTGCCTCCTAGAGCCTCTTTGTGTGCTTGTGGGAGTGCAGGTGTGCATGCGCTCTCTGCAATGTGGGAGAGGGGCTGCTCTGGTGGATTCAGAAGTGCTTTAGGTTTGTCCCTAAGTTAGGTCTCAAAGTTCCTGCAGTGCTATGGTAAGGCCTGTGTGGATCCTTTGCTGAGGGCTTGGGTTCCAGCTCAGTTCTAAGTGAAGCGTTGTGTAGTTGAAGTCCAGTTCAGTTGAAATGCTCTTAACTGCTGTTCCTGCCCTAAGTTGTTGATTTGAATTTGAGTTATCAAGTGAAATGTTGCTCAAGCTGAAGTGCTCTTAAGGGAAGTGCTCTTGAGCCTTTGGGCCATGTTCTTCTTATCCTGACCCTTTCTCTTCTTTAGAGACACAGCCTCAGAAACACGGACAGACAGACATAGATAATTTGGGTTTGATTTCATTTTGGATTGATTGACTCTGGATTTTTGTTTGTTGCTTTTCCTCGCTGTGCTTTGAGCATGGTATAAGTAGTAGAGTGAAGCTTGGCAAGGACGCTTGTCCTGCTGTGGCTTTGCTATGAAATCTTTCTTTCCTAATAGCTTTCCCGTGATTGTCTTGAGTGATGTGCGAGTGCCTGTGCCATCACATCTCTTTAGCAGCGTGGAGCCGCCTGGGATGTCAGCACCGAGGTGCTGTGAGTGATTGCTTGTGACACCAGGGCTTCTGGGCAGCGTGTGGACTCCTGGCGTGTGCCTATGGCTGTCCTGGGACAGCCTGTGAGCTCAGTGCTCTTTTGAAAGCTGGATAGCTCTGGCGTGTCCCCAGGGAGTTCCTGTGACAAGATGGGGCCTGCTGGCTCTTTGGCAGCCTGGAGATGGCTGGAGTGTGCCCAGGGGGCAAGTGTGAGTGTCAGGGACTTGCCAGCTCTTGAGGAGGATGGAGAGTGCAGAGATGTCCCCATGGAGCCCCTGTGAGTGCCTGTGAGCTCAGAAGTCTATGGAGGCTTAAGACAGCTGTGATGAAATGGGATGTCAGCAGGGGGGCATGTAATGAAATTTGATCTCCCAGCTTGTGGTGGTGCATTCCTCTCTCCTCCCCTTTTTGAGCCCCACCATGATCTGAGAAATGCTCCTTAGGCATCGGCCTTGAGGAACTGCAGCTTGGCTGAGCAGCTCTTGAGCTTATGAGAAACACTGTGTGCTCCCAGGAAGTGCTGTTGTCTAACGTGGTCCTGTTTTGTTTTTTTTTATCGTAACAGCCTTGGAAAAAAACAGCCTTGTTTTTGCCTGAATGGTAAACATTGCGTGCCAGTGTGCGTGTCCTCTCCGGAATGTGGCAGAGGGGCTGCTCTCCTGGATTCTGAAGTAGTTTAGAAGCGCAAGGGAGTTCTGCCTGTAAGTAAAGTTACTATTGAGAGATGGTAAATCCTGTGGGGGTCCTTTTCTGAGGTGTTGGGCTTGAGTTCATTTCTATGTGAAGTCTTATTAACTTGAAATATGGTTAGGATTAAATGCTGTTAAGTGTTGTTCCTCTGCTAGGTGGTTAATTTGAAGGTAGAAATTTAAATGTTGCTCAAATGGACGTACTGTTAAGTGAAGTGCTCTTGAGCCTTTCAAGCGTGTTCTTGTAATCCCGACACTTTCTCTCCTTTGGAGACACTCGCACACATACACAGACACAGACAGACAGACATAGGTAATTTTGGTTTAATTTCATTTTGGATTGATTGGATTTATTTTGTTTCATTTCCTCGCTGTGCCTTAAGCATGGTGTAGGTAGTAGAGTGGAGCTTGGCAAGGAAGCTTGTCCTGCTGTGGCTTTGCTATGAAATCTTTCTTTCCCGATAGCTTTCCTATGATTCTTTGAGTGATGTGCAAGTGCCTGTGCCATCACATCTCTTTAGTGAGTGAGTGAAGCTTGGCAAGGAAGCTTGTCGTGCTGTGGCTTTTCCATGAAATCTTTCTTTCCCGATAGCTTTCCTATGATTCTTGGAGTGATGTAAAAGTGCCTGTGCCATCACATCTCTTTAGCAGCGTGGAGCCACCTGGGATGTCAGCACCGAGGTGCTGGGAGTGAGTGCCTGTGACACCAGGGCTTCTGGGCAGCGTGCGGACTGCTGGCGTGTTCCTATGGCTGTCCTGGGACGGCCTGTGAGCTCAGTGTTCTTTTGAAAGCTGGATAGCTCTGGCGTGTCCCCAGGGAGTTCCTGTGCCAAGATGTGACCTGCTGGCTCTTTGGCAGCCTGGAGATGGCTGGAGTGTGCCCAGGGGGCAAGTGTGAGTGTCAGGGACTTGCCAGCTCTTGAGGAGGATGGAGGGTGCAGGGATGTCCCCATGGAGGCCCTGTGAGTGCCCGTGAGCTGGCGGCACCTTAGCAGCGTGAGACTCGTGGGCTGTCAGCCCTGAGAGCCTGTTGAAGGCCGTGATGTGCGTGCAGAGAGGTTTGTCAAATGGGAGAGTCGTGGCATGTCCCTATGGAGCCGCTGGGGTTGTGTGTGCCCTCAGTGTTCTTGAGGAGCCTCGAGAGCCCTGGGATGGCCCCGTGGAAGCGCAGGGAGTGCCTGTGACATAGCAGCGGTGCCTGATGAGATCAAAGGGCCCTGGGATGTCAGCTTGGAATGGCTGTGAGTGCCTGAGAGCACACGTCTGTCTCTCATGGCCGGAGAGCTGTGGCAGGTGCCCATGGTAGGTGTGTGAGTGCAGGTGAGCTCAGGGCTCTGCAGAAGGCTGTAGGCCTGTGGGCTGTGAGGCTGGAAGGCCTGGGAGTGCTTTGGAGCTGAGTGCTCTGTAGCAGTCGGGAGCCGCCTGGGAGGTTGTAGCAGGATGCTTTGGGCCGGCTGCTTTGCCTTGGAACGTGGTGCAGGCACTTGGAGCATGTGCTATTTGCAAATGTCTCCAGGTGTCTTTCAGAGGGCCAGCGTGTGTTGTTTTGGCCTTGAATTCTGCTGAAAGTCCTTCTGGCAAGGAAGCCTGCATGAAGGTGCTGCTAGTGAGGCAAAGATTTGGCAGCTGAGCTGCTGCCGGGAGTTGCAGGCGTCTGCCTGACAGTCAGTCCCTTGAGAGTGTCAATGTGCAGTCAGTCCCCTTTCCTAGGGGAGGTTTTTCTAGCGTGTTCCTCCTTGGAGTGTGTGAGGGCTCCTGCTGGGGAAGTGGACAGCAAGCAAGGGCACTCTTGGTGGTGAAGGGAGAGAGAGCTGCCCAGGAGTGTTGGTGTGGTGAGTTACATGGAGCTCTACTTGGGAATTGGGTTTTTTTGCTTGCTGTAAGATATGACTGCTTTCCTATTGTTTTCATAGAGTGCACTCCAGTGTACTGTGTGTAGCCTCCCAGGAGTAGGTTTAGCTTTTCTATGGAGTGGTCAGTAATTGGGATTGAGTTGTCTGTGTCGAATCATTTGTGTTAGGGAAGAGCTGCTTTTCTAGGAATAGATCAGATGGGCCATTTGTAAGTGCTGCGGGACAGAGTTACTTAAAGCACTGGCTTTAAGTGTGAGGCTGGGATTGGATGCAGCCGCCGCCAAGGCTCCTGTGTCTGAGAAGGAGTTGAGAAAGCCAAGGGCTGCTCTCTGGCCCTCGTGACTCAGTGGCCAGGCTGCTCTGGGAGCCTTTGTGTGAATCTGCCAGCACAGCAGCGACAGATGTCCCCGAGAAGCTTGTGTGAGTGCAGGTGAGATCAGAGCTCTTGAGCAGCCTGGAGAGCCTGGGGATGTGGCCACGGAGCTGCCAGGATATCTGGTGACCTCGGGGTTCCTATGAGCAGAGGGAGCACTAAGATGTGCCCATGGCACCTGTGTAAGTGCCTGTGGCTAAAGGGCTCTTTTGCAGCCTGGAGAGCCTTGGCATGTGGCCATGAAGCCACAGTGCGTGTCTGTGACATCAGAGCGCTTTGGCAGCATGGAAAGGCCTGGAATGGCTGCAGGGGCCGGAGGTGAGTGCCTGTGACATCAGAGCTGTCCAGCAGCAGGGAGAGGGAGGGAATGTCACAGGCCATGCCCTGTGAGTTGCTGTGACAGCGTGGCTCCTTAGCAGCGTGCAGATTGCCGGGATGTTACCCTGCAGGCCCTGGCATTGCCCTGGTCGTGTGTGTTGTTTAGGAAGATAGAGAGAGCCCTGGCATGTCCCCCTGGAAGGCCAGGGAGTGGCAGTTGCAAAAGAGCTCCTTAGCACTTAGAGACACGTGGGATGTCCCCATGGAGGCACTGTGAGAGCCCGTGACCTCAGAGGTCTTTGGAAGCTGAGAGAGCCCCGGGATGCCATGGGTTGTGAGCATGGGGAGCCTGTGGGCAGGTGTGATCTCCCTGCTTGTGCTGGTGCATCCCCCCCTGCCCTTTTTTCAGGCTGCAGCATGATATGAGAAATGCTGCTGAGGCCTTGGCCTTGACGAATGCAGCGGGGCTGAGGTGCTGTGGAGCTTCTGAGAAACGCTGTGTGCTGCCAGGAAGTGCTGTGTTCTAAGGTGCTCCTGCTTTTTTTGCCTGTTGAACAGACTTTGAAATTTGTTTTTGCCTGGATGGCATCACATTGGTGTTGTCCCGTGTTCAGGGAAAGCTGCCGATGAGAAGTGGGGCCAGGCTGAAGGCTTGTTGTGACTAAAGGCCATGCCTTGGGGCCCTGTAAGCAGGGGTGCCAAAGGAGGCCCTGGCAGCTGTGCTGGGCCGCAGCAGCGGTGAGCAGCAAAGTCCCTGTGCGTGGGGCCTCTGCCAGCCGGCAGCTGTCCCGTTTGCTGCACTCGGGGGATCCGCGAAGGAGCACGGCTCCTGGGCCCCCGATCCTGCCACTCCCGGAGGCCTCAGGCTTTGGCCGCTGAGAAGATGGCAAGGCACGTGAAAGGAGTATTTCAGTAGCTTGGAGGGGAATTTTGCCTCGTAGAGCCTCTTTGTGTGCTTGTGGGAGTGCAGGTGTGCATGCGCTCTCTGCAATGTGGGAGAGGGGCTGCTCTGGTGGATTCAGAAGTGCTTTAGGTTTGTCCCTAAGTTAGGTCTCAAAGTTCCTGCAGTGCTATGGTAAGGCCTGTGTGGATCCTTTGCTGAGGGCTTGGGTTCCAGCTCAGTTCTAAGTGAAGCGTTGTGTAGTTGAAGTCCAGTTCAGTTGAAATGCTCTTAACTGCTGTTCCTGCCCTAAGTTGTTGATTTGAATTTGAGTTATCAAGTGAAATGTTGCTCAAGCTGAAGTGCTCTTAAGGGAAGTGCTCTTGAGCCTTTGGGCCATGTTCTTCTTATCCTGACCCTTTCTCTTCTTTAGAGACACAGCCTCAGAAACACGGACAGACAGACATAGATAATTTGGGTTTGATTTCATTTTGGATTGATTGACTCTGGATTTTTGTTTGTTGTTTTTCCTCGCTGTGCTTTGAGCATGGTATAAGTAGTAGAGTGAAGCTTGGCAAGGAAGCTTGTCCTGCTGTGGCTTTGCTATGAAATCTTTCTTTCCTAATAGCTTTCCCGTGATTCTCTTGAGTGATGTGCGAGTGCCTGTGCCATCACATCTCTTTAGCAGCGTGGAGCCGCCTGGGATGTCAGCACCGAGGTGCTGTGAGTGATTGCTTGTGACACCAGGGCTTCTGGGCAGCGTGTGGACTCCTGGCGTGTGCCTATGGCTGTCCTGGGACAGCCTGTGAGCTCAGTGCTCTTTTGAAAGCTGGATAGCTCTGGCGTGTCCCCAGGGAGTTCCTGTGACAAGATGGGGCCTGCTGGCTCTTTGGCAGCCTGGAGATGGCTGGAGTGTGCCCAGGGGGCAAGTGTGAGTGTCAGGGACTTGCCAGCTCTTGAGGAGGATGGAGAGTGCAGAGATGTCCCCATGGAGCCCCTGTGAGTGCCTGTGAGCTCAGAAGTCTATGGAGGCTTAAGACAGCTGTGATGAAATGGGATGTCAGCAGGGGGGCATGTAATGAAATTTGATCTCCCAGCTTGTGGTGGTGCATTCCTCTCTCCTCCCCTTTTTGAGCCCCACCATGATCTGAGAAATGCTCCTTAGGCATCGGCCTTGAGGAACTGCAGCTTGGCTGAGCAGCTCTTGAGCTTATGAGAAACACTGTGTGCTCCCAGGAAGTGCTGTTGTCTAACGTGGTCCTGTTTTGTTTTTTTTTATCGTAACAGCCTTGGAAAAAAACAGCCTTGTTTTTGCCTGAATGGTAAACATTGCGTGCCAGTGTGCGTGTCCTCTCCGGAATGTGGCAGAGGGGCTGCTCTCCTGGATTCTGAAGTAGTTTAGAAGCGCAAGGGAGTTCTGCCTGTAAGTAAAGTTACTATTGAGAGATGGTAAATCCTGTGGGGGTCCTTTTCTGAGGTGTTGGGCTTGAGTTCATTTCTATGTGAAGTCTTATTAACTTGAAATATGGTTAGGATTAAATGCTGTTAAGTGTTGTTCCTCTGCTAGGTGGTTAATTTGAAGGTAGAAATTTAAATGTTGCTCAAATGGACGTACTGTTAAGTGAAGTGCTCTTGAGCCTTTCAAGCGTGTTCTTGTAATCCCGACACTTTCTCTCCTTTGGAGACACTCGCACACATACACAGACACAGACAGACAGACATAGGTAATTTTGGTTTAATTTCATTTTGGATTGATTGGATTTATTTTGTTTCATTTCCTCGCTGTGCCTTAAGCATGGTGTAGGTAGTAGAGTGGAGCTTGGCAAGGAAGCTTGTCCTGCTGTGGCTTTGCTATGAAATCTTTCTTTCCCGATAGCTTTCCTATGATTCTTTGAGTGATGTGCAAGTGCCTGTGCCATCACATCTCTTTAGTGAGTGAGTGAAGCTTGGCAAGGAAGCTTGTCGTGCTGTGGCTTTTCCATGAAATCTTTCTTTCCCGATAGCTTTCCTATGATTCTTGGAGTGATGTAAAAGTGCCTGTGCCATCACATCTCTTTAGCAGCGTGGAGCCACCTGGGATGTCAGCACCGAGGTGCTGGGAGTGAGTGCCTGTGACACCAGGGCTTCTGGGCAGCGTGCGGACTGCTGGCGTGTTCCTATGGCTGTCCTGGGACGGCCTGTGAGCTCAGTGTTCTTTTGAAAGCTGGATAGCTCTGGCGTGTCCCCAGGGAGTTCCTGTGCCAAGATGTGACCTGCTGGCTCTTTGGCAGCCTGGAGATGGCTGGAGTGTGCCCAGGGGGCAAGTGTGAGTGTCAGGGACTTGCCAGCTCTTGAGGAGGATGGAGGGTGCAGGGATGTCCCCATGGAGGCCCTGTGAGTGCCCGTGAGCTGGCGGCACCTTAGCAGCGTGAGACTCGTGGGCTGTCAGCCCTGAGAGCCTGTTGAAGGCCGTGATGTGCGTGCAGAGAGGTTTGTCAAATGGGAGAGTCGTGGCATGTCCCTATGGAGCCGCTGGGGTTGTGTGTGCCCTCAGTGTTCTTGAGGAGCCTCGAGAGCCCTGGGATGGCCCCGTGGAAGCGCAGGGAGTGCCTGTGACATAGCAGCGGTGCCTGATGAGATCAAAGGGCCCTGGGATGTCAGCTTGGAATGGCTGTGAGTGCCTGAGAGCACACGTCTGTCTCTCATGGCCGGAGAGCTGTGGCAGGTGCCCATGGTAGGTGTGTGAGTGCAGGTGAGCTCAGGGCTCTGCAGAAGGCTGTAGGCCTGTGGGCTGTGAGGCTGGAAGGCCTGGGAGTGCTTTGGAGCTGAGTGCTCTGTAGCAGTCGGGAGCCGCCTGGGAGGTTGTAGCAGGATGCTTTGGGCCGGCTGCTTTGCCTTGGAACGTGGTGCAGGCACTTGGAGCATGTGCTATTTGCAAATGTCTCCAGGTGTCTTTCAGAGGGCCAGCGTGTGTTGTTTTGGCCTTGAATTCTGCTGAAAGTCCTTCTGGCAAGGAAGCCTGCATGAAGGTGCTGCTAGTGAGGCAAAGATTTGGCAGCTGAGCTGCTGCCGGGAGTTGCAGGCGTCTGCCTGACAGTCAGTCCCTTGAGAGTGTCAATGTGCAGTCAGTCCCCTTTCCTAGGGGAGGTTTTTCTAGCGTGTTCCTCCTTGGAGTGTGTGAGGGCTCCTGCTGGGGAAGTGGACAGCAAGCAAGGGCACTCTTGGTGGTGAAGGGAGAAAGAGCTGCCCAGGAGTGTTGGTGTGGTGAGTTACATGGAGCTCTACTTGGGAATTGGGTTTTTTTGCTTGCTGTAAGATATGACTGCTTTCCTATTGTTTTCATAGAGTGCACTCCAGTGTACTGTGTGTAGCCTCCCAGGAGTAGGTTTAGCTTTTCTATGGAGTGGTCAGTAATTGGGATTGAGTTGTCTGTGTCGAATCATTTGTGTTAGGGAAGACCTGCTTTTCTGGGAATAGATCAGGTGGGCCATTTGTAAGTGCTGCGGGACAGAGTTACTTAAAGCACTGGCTTTAAGTGTGAGGCTGGGATTGGATGCAGCCGCCGCCAAGGCTCCTGTGTCTGAGAAGGAGTTGAGAAAGCCAAGGGCTGCTCTCTGGCCCTCGTGACTCAGTGGCCAGGCTGCTCTGGGAGCCTTTGTGTGAATCTGCCAGCACAGCAGCGACAGATGTCCCCGAGAAGCTTGTGTGAGTGCAGGTGAGATCAGAGCTCTTGAGCAGCCTGGAGAGCCTGGGGATGTGGCCACGGAGCTGCCAGGATATCTGGTGACCTCGGGGTTCCTATGAGCAGAGGGAGCACTAAGATGTGCCCATGGCACCTGTGTAAGTGCCTGTGGCTAAAGGGCTCTTTTGCAGCCTGGAGAGCCTTGGCATGTGGCCATGAAGCCACAGTGCGTGTCTGTGACATCAGAGCGCTTTGGCAGCATGGAAAGGCCTGGAATGGCTGCAGGGGCCGGAGGTGAGTGCCTGTGACATCAGAGCTGTCCAGCAGCAGCAGGGAGACGGAGGGAATGTCACAGGCCATGCCCTGTGAGTTGCTGTGACAGCGTGGCTCCTTAGCAGCGTGCAGATTGCCGGGATGTTACCCTGCAGGCCCTGGCATTGCCCTGGTCGTGTGTGTTGTTTAGGAAGATAGAGAGAGCCCTGGCATGTCCTGCTGGAAGGCCAGGGAGTGGCAGTTGCAAAAGAGCTCCTTAGCACTTAGAGACACGTGGGATGTCCCCATGGAGGCACTGTGAGAGCCCGTGACCTCAGAGGTCTTTGGAAGCTGAGAGAGCCCCGGGATGCCATGGGTTGTGAGCATGGGGAGCCTGTGGGCAGGTGTGATCTCCCTGGTTGTGCTGGTGCATCCCCCCCTGCCCTTTTTTCAGGCTGCAGCATGATATGAGAAATGCTGCTGAGGCCTTGGCCTTGACGAAGGCAGCGGGGCTGAGGTGCTGTGGAGCTTCTGAGAAACGCTGTGTGCTGCCAGGAAGTGCTGTGTTCTAAGGTGCTCCTGCTTTTTTTGCCTGTTGAACAGACTTTGAAATTTGTTTTTGCCTGGATGGCATCACATTGGTGTTGTCCCGTGTTCAGGGAAAGCTGCTGATGAGAAGTGGGGCCAGGCTGAAGGCTTGTTGTGACTAAAGGCCATGCCTCGGGGCCCTGTAAGCAGGGGTGCCAAAGGAGGCCCTGGCAGCTGTGCTGGGCCGCAGCAGCGGTGAGCAGCAAAGTCCCTGTGCGTGGGGCCTCTGCCAGCCGGCAGCTGTCCCGTTTGCTGCACTCGGGGCATCCGCGAAGGAGCACGGCTCCTGGGCCCCCGATCCTGCCGCTCCCCGAGGCCTCAGGCTTTGGCCGCTGAGAAGATGGCAAGGCACGTGAAAGGAGTATTTCAGTAGCTTGGAGGGGAATTTTGCCTCCTAGAGCCTCTTTGTGTGCTTGTGGGAGTGCAGGTGTGCATGCGCTCTCTGCAATGTGGGAGAGGGGCTGCTCTGGTGGATTCAGAAGTGCTTTAGGTTTGTCCCTAAGTTAGGTCTCAAAGTTCCTGCAGTGCTATGGTAAGGCCTGTGTGGATCCTTTGCTGAGGTCTTGGGTTCCAGCTCAGTTCTAAGTGAAGCGTTGTGTAGTTGAAGTCCAGTTCAGTTGAAATGCTCTTAACTGCTGTTCCTGCCCTAGGTTGTTGATTTGAATTTGAGTTATCAAGTGAAATGTTGCTCAAGCTGAAGTGCTCTTAAGGGAAGTGCTCTTGAGCCTTTGGGCCATGTTCTTCTTATCCTGACCCTTTCTCTTCTTTAGAGACACAGCCTCACACACACGGACAGACAGACATAGATAATTTGGGTTTGATTTCATTTTGGATTGATTGACTCTGGATTTTTGTTTGTTGCTTTTCCTCGCTGTGCTTTGAGCATGGTATAAGTAGTAGAGTGAAGCTTGGCAAGGAAGCTTGTCCTGCTGTGGCTTTGCTATGAAATCTTTCTTTCCTAATAGCTTTCCCGTGATTGTCTTGAGTGATGTGCAAGTGCCTGTGCCATCACATCTCTTTAGCAGCGTGGAGCCGCCTGGGATGTCAGCACCGAGGTGCTGTGAGTGATTGCTTGTGACACCAGGGCTTCTGGGCAGCGTGTGGACTCCTGGCGTGTGCCTATGGCTGTCCTGGGACAGCCTGTGAGCTCAGTGCTCTTTTGAAAGCTGGATAGCTCTGGCGTGTCCCCAGGGAGTTCCTGTGACAAGATGGGGCCTGCTGGCTCTTTGGCAGCCTGGAGATGGCTGGAGTGTGCCCAGGGGGCAAGTGTGAGTGTCAGGGACTTGCCAGCTCTTGAGGAGGATGGAGAGTGCAGAGATGTCCCCATGGAGCCCCTGTGAGTGCCTGTGAGCTCAGAAGTCTATGGAGGCTTAAGACAGCTGTGATGAAATGGGATGTCAGCAGGGGGGCATGTAATGAAATTTGATCTCCCAGCTTGTGGTGGTGCATTCCTCTCTCCTCCCCTTTTTGCGCCCCACCATGATCTGAGAAATGCTCCTTAGGCATCGGCCTTGAGGAACTGCAGCTTGGCTGAGCAGCTCTTGAGCTTATGAGAAACGCTGTGTGCTCCCAGGAAGTGCTGCTGTCTAACGTGGTCCTGTTTTGTTTTTTTTTATCGTAACAGCCTTGGAAAAAAACAGCCTTGTTTTTGCCTGAATGGTAAACATTGCGTGCCAGTGTGCGTGTCCTCTCCGGAATGTGGCAGAGGGGCTGCTCTCCTGGATTCTGAAGTAGTTTAGAAGCGCAAGGGAGTTCTGCCTGTAAGTAAAATTACTATTGAGAGATGGTAAATCCTGTGGGGGTCCTTTTCTGAGGTGTTGGGCTTGAGTTCATTTCTATGTGAAGTCTTATTAACTTGAAATATGGTTAGGATTAAATGCTGTTAAGTGTTGTTCCTCTGCTAGGTGGTTAATTTGAAGGTAGAAATTTAAATGTTGCTCAAATGGACGTACTGTTAAGTGAAGTGCTCTTGAGCCTTTCAAGCGTGTTCTTGTAATCCCGACACTTTCTCTCCTTTGGAGACACTCGCACACATACACAGACACAGACAGACAGACATAGGTAATTTTGGTTTAATTTCATTTTGGACTGATTGGATTTATTTTGTTTCATTTCCTCGCTGTGCCTTAAGCATGGTGTAGGTAGTAGAGTGGAGCTTGGCAAGGAAGCTTGTCCTGCTGTGGCTTTGCTATGAAATCTTTCTTTCCTGATAGCTTTCCTATGATTCTTTGAGTGATGTGCAAGTGCCTGTGCCATCACATCTCTTTAGTGAGTGAGTGAAGCTTGGCAAGGAAGCTTGTCGTGCTGTGGCTTTTCCATGAAATCTTTCTTTCCCGATAGCTTTCCTATGATTCTTGGAGTGATGTAAAAGTGCCTGTGCCATCACATCTCTTTAGCAGCGTGGAGCCACCTGGGATGTCAGCACCGAGGTGCTGGGAGTGAGTGCCTGTGACACCAGGGCTTCTGGGCAGCGTGCGGACTCCTGGCGTGTGCCTATGGCTGTCCTGGGACGGCCTGTGAGCTCAGTGTTCTTTTGAAAGCTGGATAGCTCTGGCGCGTCCCCAGGGAGTTCCTGTGCCAAGATGTGACCTCCTGGCTCTTTGGCAGCCTGGAGATGGCTGGAGTGTGCCCAGGGGGCAAGTGTGAGTGTCAGGGACTTGCCAGCTCTTGAGGAGGATGGAGGGTGCAGGGATGTCCCCATGGAGGCCCTGTGAGTGCCCGTGAGCTGGCGGCACCTTAGCAGCGTGAGACTCCGTGGGCTGTCAGCCCTGAGAGCCTGTTGAAGGCCGTGATGTGCGTGCAGAGAGGTTTGTCAAATGGGAGAGTCGTGGCATGTCCCTATGGAGCCGCTGGGGTTGTGTGTGCCCTCAGTGTTCTTGAGGAGCCTCGAGAGCCCTGGGACGGCCCCGTGGAAGCGCAGGGAGTGCCTGTGACATAGCAGCGGTGCCTGATGAGATCAAAGGGCCCTGGGATGTCAGCTTGGAATGGCTGTGAGTGCCTGAGAGCACACGTCTGTCTCTCATGGCCGGAGAGCTGTGGCAGGTGCCCATGGTAGGTGTGTGAGTGCAGGTGAGCTCAGGGCTCTGCAGAAGGCTGTAGGCCTGTGGGCTGTGAGGCTGGAAGGCCTGGGAGTGCTTTGGAGCTGAGTGCTCTGTAGCAGTCGGGAGCCGCCTGGGAGGTTGTAGCAGGATGCTTTGGGCCGGCTGCTTTGCCTTGGAACGTGGTGCAGGCACTTGGAGCATGTGCTATTTGCAAATGTCTCCAGGTGTCTTTCAGAGGGCCAGCGTGTGTTGTTTTGGCCTTGAATTCTGCTGAAAGTCCTTCTGGCAAGGAAGCCTGCATGAAGGTGCTGCTAGTGAGGCAAAGATTTGGCAGCTGAGCTGCTGCCGGGAGTTGCAGGCGTCTGCCTGACAGTCAGTCCCTTGAGAGTGTCAATGTGCAGTCAGTCCCCTTTCCTAGGGGAGGTTTTTCTAGCGTGTTCCTCCTTGGAGTGTGTGAGGGCTCCTGCTGGGGAAGTGGACAGCAAGCAAGGGCACTCTTGGTGGTGAAGGGAGAGAGAGCTGCCCAGGAGTGTTGGTGTGGTGAGTTACATGGAGCTCTACTTGGGAATTGGGTTTTTTTGCTTGCTGTAAGATATGACTGCTTTCCTATTGTTTTCATAGAGTGCACTCCATTGTACTCTGTGTAGCCTCCCAGGAGCAGGTTTAGCTTTTCTATGGAGTGGTCAGTAATTGGGATTGAGTTGTCTGTGTCGAATCATTTGTGTTAGGGAAGAGCTGCTTTTCTAGGAATAGATCAGATGGGCCATTTGTAAGTGCTGCGGGACAGAGTTACTTAAAGCACTGGCTTTAAGTGTGAGGCTGGGATTGGATGCAGCCGCCGCCAAGGCTCCTGTGTCTGAGAAGGAGTTGAGAAAGCCAAGGGCTGCTCTCTGGCCCTCGTGACTCAGTGGCCAGGCTGCTCTGGGAGCCTTTGTGTGAATCTGCCAGCACAGCAGCGACAGATGTCCCCGAGGAGCTTGTGTGAGTGCAGGTGAGATCAGAGCTCTTGAGCAGCCTGGAGAGCCTGGGGATGTGGCCACGGAGCCGCCAGGATATCTGGTGACCTCGGGGTTCCTATGAGCAGAGGGAGCACTAAGATGTGCCCATGGCACCTGTGTAAGTGCCTGTGGCTAAAGGGCTCTTTTGCAGCCTGGAGAGCCTTGGCATGTGGCCATGAAGCCACAGTGCGTGTCTGTGACATCAGAGCGCTTTGGCAGCATGGAAAGGCCTGGAATGGCTGCAGGGGCCAGAGGTGAGTGCCTGTGACATCAGAGCTGTCCAGCAGCAGCAGGGAGACGGAGGGAATGTCACAGGCCATGCCCTGTGAGTTGCTGTGACAGCGTGGCTCCTTAGCAGCGTGCAGATTGCCGGGATGTTACCCTGCAGGCCCTGGCATTGCCCTGGTCGTGTGTGTTGTTTAGGAAGATAGAGAGAGCCCTGGCATGTCCCCCTGGAAGGCCAGGGAGTGGCAGTTGCAAAAGAGCTCCTTAGCACTTAGAGACACGTGGGATGTCCCCATGGAGGCACTGTGAGAGCCCGTGACCTCAGAGGTCTTTGGAAGCTGAGAGAGCCCCGGGATGCCATGGGATGTGAGCATGGGGAGCCTGTGGGCAGGTGTGATCTCCCTGCTTGTGCTGGTGCATCCCCCCCTGCCCTTTTTTCAGGCTGCAGCATGATATGAGAAATGCTGCTGAGGCCTTGGCCTTGACGAAGGCAGCGGGGCTGAGGTGCTGTGGAGCTTCTGAGAAACGCTGTGTGCTGCCAGGAAGTGCTGTGTTCTAAGGTGCTCCTGCTTTTTTTGCCTGTTGAACAGACTTTGAAATTTGTTTTTGCCTGGATGGCATCACATTGGTGTTGTCCCGTGTTCAGGGAAAGCTGCTGATGAGAAGTGGGGCCAGGCTGAAGGCTTGTTGTGACTAAAGGCCATGCCTCGGGGCCCTGTAAGCAGGGGTGCCAAAGGAGGCCCTGGCAGCTGTGCTGGGCCGCAGCAGCGGTGAGCAGCAAAGTCCCTGTGCGTGGGGCCTCTGCCAGCCGGCAGCTGTCCCGTTTGCTGCACTCGGGGCATCCGCGAAGGAGCACGGCTCCTGGGCCCCCGATCCTGCCGCTCCCCGAGGCCTCAGGCTTTGGCCGCTGAGAAGATGGCAAGGCACGTGAAAGGAGTATTTCAGTAGCTTGGAGGGGAATTTTGCCTCCTAGAGCCTCTTTGTGTGCTTGTGGGAGTGCAGGTGTGCATGCGCTCTCTGCAATGTGGGAGAGGGGCTGCTCTGGTGGATTCAGAAGTGCTTTAGGTTTGTCCCTAAGTTAGGTCTCAAAGTTCCTGCAGTGCTATGGTAAGGCCTGTGTGGATCCTTTGCTGAGGTCTTGGGTTCCAGCTCAGTTCTAAGTGAAGCGTTGTGTAGTTGAAGTCCAGTTCAGTTGAAATGCTCTTAACTGCTGTTCCTGCCCTAGGTTGTTGATTTGAATTTGAGTTATCAAGTGAAATGTTGCTCAAGCTGAAGTGCTCTTAAGGGAAGTGCTCTTGAGCCTTTGGGCCATGTTCTTCTTATCCTGACCCTTTCTCTTCTTTAGAGACACAGCCTCACACACACGGACAGACAGACATAGATAATTTGGGTTTGATTTCATTTTGGATTGATTGACTCTGGATTTTTGTTTGTTGCTTTTCCTCGCTGTGCTTTGAGCATGGTATAAGTAGTAGAGTGAAGCTTGGCAAGGAAGCTTGTCCTGCTGTGGCTTTGCTATGAAATCTTTCTTTCCTAATAGCTTTCCCGTGATTGTCTTGAGTGATGTGCAAGTGCCTGTGCCATCACATCTCTTTAGCAGCGTGGAGCCGCCTGGGATGTCAGCACCGAGGTGCTGTGAGTGATTGCTTGTGACACCAGGGCTTCTGGGCAGCGTGTGGACTCCTGGCGTGTGCCTATGGCTGTCCTGGGACAGCCTGTGAGCTCAGTGCTCTTTTGAAAGCTGGATAGCTCTGGCGTGTCCCCAGGGAGTTCCTGTGACAAGATGGGGCCTGCTGGCTCTTTGGCAGCCTGGAGATGGCTGGAGTGTGCCCAGGGGGCAAGTGTGAGTGTCAGGGACTTGCCAGCTCTTGAGGAGGATGGAGAGTGCAGAGATGTCCCCATGGAGCCCCTGTGAGTGCCTGTGAGCTCAGAAGTCTATGGAGGCTTAAGACAGCTGTGATGAAATGGGATGTCAGCAGGGGGGCATGTAATGAAATTTGATCTCCCAGCTTGTGGTGGTGCATTCCTCTCTCCTCCCCTTTTTGCGCCCCACCATGATCTGAGAAATGCTCCTTAGGCATCGGCCTTGAGGAACTGCAGCTTGGCTGAGCAGCTCTTGAGCTTATGAGAAACGCTGTGTGCTCCCAGGAAGTGCTGCTGTCTAACGTGGTCCTGTTTTGTTTTTTTTTATCGTAACAGCCTTGGAAAAAAACAGCCTTGTTTTTGCCTGAATGGTAAACATTGCGTGCCAGTGTGCGTGTCCTCTCCGGAATGTGGCAGAGGGGCTGCTCTCCTGGATTCTGAAGTAGTTTAGAAGCGCAAGGAAATTCTGCCTGTAAGTAAAATTACTATTGAGAGATGGTAAATCCTGTGGGGGTCCTTTTCTGAGGTGTTGGGCTTGAGTTCATTTCTATGTGAAGTCTTATTAACTTGAAATATGGTTAGGATTAAATGCTGTTAAGTGTTGTTCCTCTGCTAGGTGGTTAATTTGAAGGTAGAAATTTAAATGTTGCTCAAATGGACGTACTGTTAAGTGAAGTGCTCTTGAGCCTTTCAAGCGTGTTCTTGTAATCCCGACACTTTCTCTCCTTTGGAGACACTCGCACACATACACAGACACAGACAGACAGACATAGGTAATTTTGGTTTAATTTCATTTTGGACTGATTGGATTTATTTTGTTTCATTTCCTCGCTGTGCCTTAAGCATGGTGTAGGTAGTAGAGTGGAGCTTGGCAAGGAAGCTTGTCCTGCTGTGGCTTTGCTATGAAATCTTTCTTTCCTGATAGCTTTCCTATGATTCTTTGAGTGATGTGCAAGTGCCTGTGCCATCACATCTCTTTAGTGAGTGAGTGAAGCTTGGCAAGGAAGCTTGTCGTGCTGTGGCTTTTCCATGAAATCTTTCTTTCCCGATAGCTTTCCTATGATTCTTGGAGTGATGTAAAAGTGCCTGTGCCATCACATCTCTTTAGCAGCGTGGAGCCACCTGGGATGTCAGCACCGAGGTGCTGGGAGTGAGTGCCTGTGACACCAGGGCTTCTGGGCAGCGTGCGGACTCCTGGCGTGTGCCTATGGCTGTCCTGGGACGGCCTGTGAGCTCAGTGTTCTTTTGAAAGCTGGATAGCTCTGGCGCGTCCCCAGGGAGTTCCTGTGCCAAGATGTGACCTCCTGGCTCTTTGGCAGCCTGGAGATGGCTGGAGTGTGCCCAGGGGGCAAGTGTGAGTGTCAGGGACTTGCCAGCTCTTGAGGAGGATGGAGGGTGCAGGGATGTCCCCATGGAGGCCCTGTGAGTGCCCGTGAGCTGGCGGCACCTTAGCAGCGTGAGACTCCGTGGGCTGTCAGCCCTGAGAGCCTGTTGAAGGCCGTGATGTGCGTGCAGAGAGGTTTGTCAAATGGGAGAGTCGTGGCATGTCCCTATGGAGCCGCTGGGGTTGTGTGTGCCCTCAGTGTTCTTGAGGAGCCTCGAGAGCCCTGGGACGGCCCCGTGGAAGCGCAGGGAGTGCCTGTGACATAGCAGCGGTGCCTGATGAGATCAAAGGGCCCTGGGATGTCAGCTTGGAATGGCTGTGAGTGCCTGAGAGCACACGTCTGTCTCTCATGGCCGGAGAGCTGTGGCAGGTGCCCATGGTAGGTGTGTGAGTGCAGGTGAGCTCAGGGCTCTGCAGAAGGCTGTAGGCCTGTGGGCTGTGAGGCTGGAAGGCCTGGGAGTGCTTTGGAGCTGAGTGCTCTGTAGCAGTCGGGAGCCGCCTGGGAGGTTGTAGCAGGATGCTTTGGGCCGGCTGCTTTGCCTTGGAACGTGGTGCAGGCACTTGGAGCATGTGCTATTTGCAAATGTCTCCAGGTGTCTTTCAGAGGGCCAGCGTGTGTTGTTTTGGCCTTGAATTCTGCTGAAAGTCCTTCTGGCAAGGAAGCCTGCATGAAGGTGCTGCTAGTGAGGCAAAGATTTGGCAGCTGAGCTGCTGCCGGGAGTTGCAGGCGTCTGCCTGACAGTCAGTCCCTTGAGAGTGTCAATGTGCAGTCAGTCCCCTTTCCTAGGGGAGGTTTTTCTAGCGTGTTCCTCCTTGGAGTGTGTGAGGGCTCCTGCTGGGGAAGTGGACAGCAAGCAAGGGCACTCTTGGTGGTGAAGGGAGAGAGAGCTGCCCAGGAGTGTTGGTGTGGTGAGTTACATGGAGCTCTACTTGGGAATTGGGTTTTTTTGCTTGCTGTAAGATATGACTGCTTTCCTATTGTTTTCATAGAGTGCACTCCATTGTACTCTGTGTAGCCTCCCAGGAGCAGGTTTAGCTTTTCTATGGA
The DNA here is from genome assembly GCA_036785705.1 of Acanthornis magna. Classification (NCBI taxonomy): domain Eukaryota; kingdom Metazoa; phylum Chordata; class Aves; order Passeriformes; family Acanthizidae; genus Acanthornis; species Acanthornis magna. The sequence continues at coordinate 149,698 of JAWUZG010000761.1, forward strand.
GTGGTCAGTAATTGGGATTGAGTTGTCTGTGTCGAATCATTTGTGTTAGGGAAGAGCTGCTTTTCTAGGAATAGATCAGATGGGCCATTTGTAAGTGCTGCGGGACAGAGTTACTTAAAGCACTGGCTTTAAGTGTGAGGCTGGGATTGGATGCAGCCGCCGCCAAGGCTCCTGTGTCTGAGAAGGAGTTGAGAAAGCCAAGGGCTGCTCTCTGGCCCTCGTGACTCAGTGGCCAGGCTGCTCTGGGAGCCTTTGTGTGAATCTGCCAGCACAGCAGCGACAGATGTCCCCGAGGAGCTTGTGTGAGTGCAGGTGAGATCAGAGCTCTTGAGCAGCCTGGAGAGCCTGGGGATGTGGCCACGGAGCCGCCAGGATATCTGGTGACCTCGGGGTTCCTATGAGCAGAGGGAGCACTAAGATGTGCCCATGGCACCTGTGTAAGTGCCTGTGGCTAAAGGGCTCTTTTGCAGCCTGGAGAGCCTTGGCATGTGGCCATGAAGCCACAGTGCGTGTCTGTGACATCAGAGCGCTTTGGCAGCATGGAAAGGCCTGGAATGGCTGCAGGGGCCAGAGGTGAGTGCCTGTGACATCAGAGCTGTCCAGCAGCAGCAGGGAGACGGAGGGAATGTCACAGGCCATGCCCTGTGAGTTGCTGTGACAGCGTGGCTCCTTAGCAGCGTGCAGATTGCCGGGATGTTACCCTGCAGGCCCTGGCATTGCCCTGGTCGTGTGTGTTGTTTAGGAAGATAGAGAGAGCCCTGGCATGTCCCCCTGGAAGGCCAGGGAGTGGCAGTTGCAAAAGAGCTCCTTAGCACTTAGAGACACGTGGGATGTCCCCATGGAGGCACTGTGAGAGCCCGTGACCTCAGAGGTCTTTGGAAGCTGAGAGAGCCCCGGGATGCCATGGGATGTGAGCATGGGGAGCCTGTGGGCAGGTGTGATCTCCCTGCTTGTGCTGGTGCATCCCCCCCTGCCCTTTTTTCAGGCTGCAGCATGATATGAGAAATGCTGCTGAGGCCTTGGCCTTGACGAAGGCAGCGGGGCTGAGGTGCTGTGGAGCTTCTGAGAAACACTGTGTGCTGCCTGGAAGTGCTATGTTCTAAGGTGCTCCTGCTTTTTTTGCTTGTTGAACAGACTTTGAAATTTGTTTTTGCCTGGATGGCATCACATTGGTGTTGTCCCGCGTTCAGGGAAAGCTGCCGATGAGAAGTGGGGCCAGGCTGAAGGCTTGTTGTGACTAAAGGCCATGCCTTGGGGCCCTGTAAGCAGGGGTGCCAAAGGAGGCCCTGGCAGCTGTGCTGGGCCGCAGCAGCGGTGAGCAGCAAAGTCCCTGTGCGTGGGGCCTCTGCCAGCCGGCAGCTGTCCCGTTTGCTGCACTCGGGGGATCCGCGAAGGAGCACGGCTCCTGGGCCCCCGATCCTGCCGCTCCCGGAGGCCTCAGGCTTTGGCCGCTGAGAAGATGGCAAGGCACGTGAAAGGAGTATTTCAGTAGCTTGGAGGGGAATTTTGCCTCCTAGAGCCTCTTTGTGTGCTTGTGGGAGTGCAGGTGTGCATGCGCTCTCTGCAATGTGGGAGAGGGGCTGCTCTGGTGGATTCAGAAGTGCTTTAGGTTTGTCCCTAAGTTAGGTCTCAAAGTTCCTGCAGTGCTATGGTAAGGCCTGTGTGGATCCTTTGCTGAGGTCTTGGGTTTCAGCTCAGTTCTAAGTGAAGTGTTGTGTAGTTGAAGTCCAGTTCAGTTGAAATGCCCTGAACTGCTGTTCCTGCCCTAAGTTGTTGATTTGAATTTGAGTTATCAAGTGAAATGTTGCTCAAGTTGAAGTGCTCCTAAGGGAAGTGCTCTTGAGCCTTTGAGCCATGTTCTTCTTATCCTGACCCTTTCTCTTCTTTAGAGACACAGCCTCACGCACACGGACAGACAGACAGAGATAATTTGGGTTTGATTTCATTTTGGATTGATTGACTCTGGATTTTTGTTTGTTGCTTTTCCTCGCTGTGCTTTAAGCATGGTGTAAGTAGTAGAGTGAAGCTTGGCAAGGAAGCTTGTCGTGCTGTGGCTTTTCCATGAAATCTTTCTTTCCCGATAGCTTTCCTATGATTCTTGGAGTGATGTAAAAGTGCCTGTGCCATCACATCTCTTTAGCAGCGTGGAGCCACCTGGGATGTCAGCACCGAGGTGCTGGGAGTGAGTGCCTGTGACACCAGGGCTTCTGGGCAGCGTGCGGACTCCTGGCGTGTGCCTATGGCTGTCCTGGGACGGCCTGTGAGCTCAGTGTTCTTTTGAAAGCTGGATAGCTCTGGCGCGTCCCCAGGGAGTTCCTGTGCCAAGATGTGACCTGCTGGCTCTTTGGCAGCCTGGAGATGGCTGGAGTGTGCCCAGGGGGCAAGTGTGAGTGTCAGGGACTTGCCAGCTCTTGAGGAGGATGGAGGGTGCAGGGATGTCCCCATGGAGGCCCTGTGAGTGCCCGTGAGCTGGCGGCACCTTAGCAGCGTGAGACTCGTGGGCTGTCAGCCCTGAGAGCCTGTTGAAGGCCGTGATGTGCGTGCAGAGAGGTTTGTCAAATGGGAGAGTCGTGGCATGTCCCTATGGAGCCGCTGGGGTTGTGTGTGCCCTCAGTGTTCTTGAGGAGCCTCGAGAGCCCTGGGACGGCCCCGTGGAAGCGCAGGGAGTGCCTGTGACATAGCAGCGGTGCCTGATGAGATCAAAGGGCCCTGGGATGTCAGCTTGGAATGGCTGTGAGTGCCTGAGAGCACACGTCTGTCTCTCATGGCCGGAGAGCTGTGGCAGGTGCCCATGGTAGGTGTGTGAGTGCAGGTGAGCTCAGGGCTCTGCAGAAGGCTGTAGGCCTGTGGGCTGTGAGGCTGGAAGGCCTGGGAGTGCTTTGGAGCTGAGTGCTCTGTAGCAGTCGGGAGCCGCCTGGGAGGTTGTAGCAGGATGCTTTGGGCCGGCTGCTTTGCCTTGGAACGTGGTGCAGGCACTTGGAGCATGTGCTATTTGCAAATGTCTCCAGGTGTCTTTCAGAGGGCCAGCGTGTGTTGTTTTGGCCTTGAATTCTGCTGAAAGTCCTTCTGGCAAGGAAGCCTGCATGAAGGTGCTGCTAGTGAGGCAAAGATTTGGCAGCTGAGCTGCTGCCGGGAGTTGCAGGCGTCTGCCTGACAGTCAGTCCCTTGAGAGTGTCAATGTGCAGTCAGTCCCCTTTCCTAGGGGAGGTTTTTCTAGCGTGTTCCTCCTTGGAGTGTGTGAGGGCTCCTGCTGGGGAAGTGGACAGCAAGCAAGGGCACTCTTGGTGGTGAAGGGAGAGAGAGCTGCCCAGGAGTGTTGGTGTGGTGAGTTACATGGAGCTCTACTTGGGAATTGGGTTTTTTTGCTTGCTGTAAGATATGACTGCTTTCCTATTGTTTTCATAGAGTGCACTCCATTGTACTCTGTGTAGCCTCCCAGGAGCAGGTTTAGCTTTTCTATGGAGTGGTCAGTAATTGGGATTGAGTTGTCTGTGTCGAATCATTTGTGTTAGGGAAGAGCTGCTTTTCTAGGAATAGATCAGATGGGCCATTTGTAAGTGCTGCGGGACAGAGTTACTTAAAGCACTGGCTTTAAGTGTGAGGCTGGGATTGGATGCAGCCGCCGCCAAGGCTCCTGTGTCTGAGAAGGAGTTGAGAAAGCCAAGGGCTGCTCTCTGGCCCTCGTGACTCAGTGGCCAGGCTGCTCTGGGAGCCTTTGTGTGAATCTGCCAGCACAGCAGCGACAGATGTCCCCGAGGAGCTTGTGTGAGTGCAGGTGAGATCAGAGCTCTTGAGCAGCCTGGAGAGCCTGGGGATGTGGCCACGGAGCCGCCAGGATATCTGGTGACCTCGGGGTTCCTATGAGCAGAGGGAGCACTAAGATGTGCCCATGGCACCTGTGTAAGTGCCTGTGGCTAAAGGGCTCTTTTGCAGCCTGGAGAGCCTTGGCATGTGGCCATGAAGCCACAGTGCGTGTCTGTGACATCAGAGCGCTTTGGCAGCATGGAAAGGCCTGGAATGGCTGCAGGGGCCAGAGGTGAGTGCCTGTGACATCAGAGCTGTCCAGCAGCAGCAGGGAGACGGAGGGAATGTCACAGGCCATGCCCTGTGAGTTGCTGTGACAGCGTGGCTCCTTAGCAGCGTGCAGATTGCCGGGATGTTACCCTGCAGGCCCTGGCATTGCCCTGGTCGTGTGTGTTGTTTAGGAAGATAGAGAGAGCCCTGGCATGTCCCCCTGGAAGGCCAGGGAGTGGCAGTTGCAAAAGAGCTCCTTAGCACTTAGAGACACGTGGGATGTCCCCATGGAGGCACTGTGAGAGCCCGTGACCTCAGAGGTCTTTGGAAGCTGAGAGAGCCCCGGGATGCCATGGGATGTGAGCATGGGGAGCCTGTGGGCAGGTGTGATCTCCCTGCTTGTGCTGGTGCATCCCCCCCTGCCCTTTTTTCAGGCTGCAGCATGATATGAGAAATGCTGCTGAGGCCTTGGCCTTGACGAAGGCAGCGGGGCTGAGGTGCTGTGGAGCTTCTGAGAAACACTGTGTGCTGCCTGGAAGTGCTATGTTCTAAGGTGCTCCTGCTTTTTTTGCTTGTTGAACAGACTTTGAAATTTGTTTTTGCCTGGATGGCATCACATTGGTGTTGTCCCGCGTTCAGGGAAAGCTGCCGATGAGAAGTGGGGCCAGGCTGAAGGCTTGTTGTGACTAAAGGCCATGCCTTGGGGCCCTGTAAGCAGGGGTGCCAAAGGAGGCCCTGGCAGCTGTGCTGGGCCGCAGCAGCGGTGAGCAGCAAAGTCCCTGTGCGTGGGGCCTCTGCCAGCCGGCAGCTGTCCCGTTTGCTGCACTCGGGGGATCCGCGAAGGAGCACGGCTCCTGGGCCCCCGATCCTGCCGCTCCCGGAGGCCTCAGGCTTTGGCCGCTGAGAAGATGGCAAGGCACGTGAAAGGAGTATTTCAGTAGCTTGGAGGGGAATTTTGCCTCCTAGAGCCTCTTTGTGTGCTTGTGGGAGTGCAGGTGTGCATGCGCTCTCTGCAATGTGGGAGAGGGGCTGCTCTGGTGGATTCAGAAGTGCTTTAGGTTTGTCCCTAAGTTAGGTCTCAAAGTTCCTGCAGTGCTATGGTAAGGCCTGTGTGGATCCTTTGCTGAGGTCTTGGGTTTCAGCTCAGTTCTAAGTGAAGTGTTGTGTAGTTGAAGTCCAGTTCAGTTGAAATGCCCTGAACTGCTGTTCCTGCCCTAAGTTGTTGATTTGAATTTGAGTTATCAAGTGAAATGTTGCTCAAGTTGAAGTGCTCCTAAGGGAAGTGCTCTTGAGCCTTTGAGCCATGTTCTTCTTATCCTGACCCTTTCTCTTCTTTAGAGACACAGCCTCACGCACACGGACAGACAGACAGAGATAATTTGGGTTTGATTTCATTTTGGATTGATTGACTCTGGATTTTTGTTTGTTGCTTTTCCTCGCTGTGCTTTAAGCATGGTGTAAGTAGTAGAGTGAAGCTTGGCAAGGAAGCTTGTCGTGCTGTGGCTTTTCCATGAAATCTTTCTTTCCCGATAGCTTTCCTATGATTCTTGGAGTGATGTAAAAGTGCCTGTGCCATCACATCTCTTTAGCAGCGTGGAGCCACCTGGGATGTCAGCACCGAGGTGCTGGGAGTGAGTGCCTGTGACACCAGGGCTTCTGGGCAGCGTGCGGACTCCTGGCGTGTGCCTATGGCTGTCCTGGGACGGCCTGTGAGCTCAGTGTTCTTTTGAAAGCTGGATAGCTCTGGCGCGTCCCCAGGGAGTTCCTGTGCCAAGATGTGACCTCCTGGCTCTTTGGCAGCCTGGAGATGGCTGGAGTGTGTCCAGGGGGCAAGTGTGAGTGTCAGGGACTTGCCAGCTCTTGAGGAGGATGGAGGGTGCAGGGATGTCCCCATGGAGGCCCTGTGAGTGCCCGTGAGCTGGCGGCACCTTAGCAGCGTGAGACTCGTGGGCTGTCAGCCCTGAGAGCCTGTTGAAGGCCGTGATGTGCGTGCAGAGAGGTTTGTCAAATGGGAGAGTCGTGGCATGTCCCTATGGAGCCGCTGGGGTTGTGTGTGCCCTCAGTGTTCTTGAGGAGCCTCGAGAGCCCTGGGACGGCCCCGTGGAAGCGCAGGGAGTGCCTGTGACATAGCAGCGGTGCCTGATGAGATCAAAGGGCCCTGGGATGTCAGCTTGGAATGGCTGTGAGTGCCTGAGAGCACACGTCTGTCTCTCATGGCCGGAGAGCTGTGGCAGGTGCCCATGGTAGGTGTGTGAGTGCAGGTGAGCTCAGGGCTCTGCAGAAGGCTGTAGGCCTGTGGGCTGTGAGGCTGGAAGGCCTGGGAGTGCTTTGGAGCTGAGTGCTCTGTAGCAGTCGGGAGCCGCCTGGGAGGTTGTAGCAGGATGCTTTGGGCCGGCTGCTTTGCCTTGGAATGTGGTGCAGGCACTTGGAGCATGTGCTATTTGCAAATGTCTCCAGGTGTCTTTCAGAGGGCCAGCGTGTGTTGTTTTGGCCTTGAATTCTGCTGAAAGTCCTTCTGGCAAGGAAGCCTGCATGAAGGTGCTGCTAGTGAGGCAAAGATTTGGCAGCTGAGCTGCTGCCGGGAGTTGCAGGCGTCTGCCTGACAGTCAGTCCCTTGAGAGTGTCAATGTGCAGTCAGTCCCCTTTCCTAGGGGAGGTTTTTCTAGCGTGTTCCTCCTTGGAGTGTGTGAGGGCTCCTGCTGGGGAAGTGGACAGCAAGCAAGGGCACTCTTGGTGGTGAAGGGAGAGAGAGCTGCCCAGGAGTGTTGGTGTGGTGAGTTACATGGAGCTCTACTTGGGAATTGGGTTTTTTTGCTTGCTGTAAGATATGACTGCTTTCCTATTGTTTTCATAGAGTGCACTCCATTGTACTCTGTGTAGCCTCCCAGGAGCAGGTTTAGCTTTTCTATGGAGTGGTCAGTAATTGGGATTGAGTTGTCTGTGTCGAATCATTTGTGTTAGGGAAGAGCTGCTTTTCTAGGAATAGATCAGATGGGCCATTTGTAAGTGCTGCGGGACAGAGTTACTTAAAGCACTGGCTTTAAGTGTGAGGCTGGGATTGGATGCAGCCGCCGCCAAGGCTCCTGTGTCTGAGAAGGAGTTGAGAAAGCCAAGGGCTGCTCTCTGGCCCTCGTGACTCAGTGGCCAGGCTGCTCTGGGAGCCTTTGTGTGAATCTGCCAGCACAGCAGCGACAGATGTCCCCGAGGAGCTTGTGTGAGTGCAGGTGAGATCAGAGCTCTTGAGCAGCCTGGAGAGCCTGGGGATGTGGCCACGGAGCCGCCAGGATATCTGGTGACCTCGGGGTTCCTATGAGCAGAGGGAGCACTAAGATGTGCCCATGGCACCTGTGTAAGTGCCTGTGGCTAAAGGGCTCTTTTGCAGCCTGGAGAGCCTTGGCATGTGGCCATGAAGCCACAGTGCGTGTCTGTGACATCAGAGCGCTTTGGCAGCATGGAAAGGCCTGGAATGGCTGCAGGGGCCAGAGGTGAGTGCCTGTGACATCAGAGCTGTCCAGCAGCAGCAGGGAGACGGAGGGAATGTCACAGGCCATGCCCTGTGAGTTGCTGTGACAGCGTGGCTCCTTAGCAGCGTGCAGATTGCCGGGATGTTACCCTGCAGGCCCTGGCATTGCCCTGGTCGTGTGTGTTGTTTAGGAAGATAGAGAGAGCCCTGGCATGTCCCGCTGGAAGGCCAGGGAGTGGCAGTTGCAAAAGAGCTCCTTAGCACTTAGAGACACGTGGGATGTCCCCATGGAGGCACTGTGAGAGCCCGTGACCTCAGAGGTCTTTGGAAGCTGAGAGAGCCCCGGGATGCCATGGGATGTGAGCATGGGGAGCCTGTGGGCAGGTGTGATCTCCCTGCTTGTGCTGGTGCATCCCCCCCTGCCCTTTTTTCAGGCTGCAGCATGATATGAGAAATGCTGCTGAGGCCTTGGCCTTGACGAAGGCAGCGGGGCTGAGGTGCTGTGGAGCTTCTGAGAAACACTGTGTGCTGCCTGGAAGTGCTATGTTCTAAGGTGCTCCTGCTTTTTTTGCTTGTTGAACAGACTTTGAAATTTGTTTTTGCCTGGATGGCATCACATTGGTGTTGTCCCGCATTCAGGGAAAGCTGCCGATGAGAAGTGGGGCCAGGCTGAAGGCTTGTTGTGACTAAAGGCCATGCCTTGGGGCCCTGTAAGCAGGGGTGCCAAAGGAGGCCCTGGCAGCTGTGCTGGGCCGCAGCAGCGGTGAGCAGCAAAGTCCCTGTGCGTGGGGCCTCTGCCAGCCGGCAGCTGTCCCGTTTGCTGCACTCGGGGGATCCGCGAAGGAGCACGGCTCCTGGGCCCCCGATCCTGCCGCTCCCGGAGGCCTCAGGCTTTGGCCGCTGAGAAGATGGCAAGGCACGTGAAAGGAGTATTTCAGTAGCTTGGAGGGGAATTTTGCCTCCTAGAGCCTCTTTGTGTGCTTGTGGGAGTGCAGGTGTGCATGCGCTCTCTGCAATGTGGGAGAGGGGCTGCTCTGGTGGATTCAGAAGTGCTTTAGGTTTGTCCCTAAGTTAGGTCTCAAAGTTCCTGCAGTGCTATGGTAAGGCCTGTGTGGATCCTTTGCTGAGGTCTTGGGTTTCAGCTCAGTTCTAAGTGAAGTGTTGTGTAGTTGAAGTCCAGTTCAGTTGAAATGCCCTGAACTGCTGTTCCTGCCCTAAGTTGTTGATTTGAATTTGAGTTATCAAGTGAAATGTTGCTCAAGTTGAAGTGCTCCTAAGGGAAGTGCTCTTGAGCCTTTGAGCCATGTTCTTCTTATCCTGACCCTTTCTCTTCTTTAGAGACACAGCCTCACGCACACGGACAGACAGACAGAGATAATTTGGGTTTGATTTCATTTTGGATTGATTGACTCTGGATTTTTGTTTGTTGCTTTTCCTCGCTGTGCTTTAAGCATGGTGTAAGTAGTAGAGTGAAGCTTGGCAAGGAAGCTTGTCGTGCTGTGGCTTTTCCATGAAATCTTTCTTTCCCGATAGCTTTCCTATGATTCTTGGAGTGATGTAAAAGTGCCTGTGCCATCACATCTCTTTAGCAGCGTGGAGCCACCTGGGATGTCAGCACCGAGGTGCTGGGAGTGAGTGCCTGTGACACCAGGGCTTCTGGGCAGCGTGCGGACTCCTGGCGTGTGCCTATGGCTGTCCTGGGACGGCCTGTGAGCTCAGTGTTCTTTTGAAAGCTGGATAGCTCTGGCGCGTCCCCAGGGAGTTCCTGTGCCAAGATGTGACCTCCTGGCTCTTTGGCAGCCTGGAGATGGCTGGAGTGTGCCCAGGGGGCAAGTGTGAGTGTCAGGGACTTGCCAGCTCTTGAGGAGGATGGAGGGTGCAGGGATGTCCCCATGGAGGCCCTGTGAGTGCCCGTGAGCTGGCGGCACCTTAGCAGCGTGAGACTCGTGGGCTGTCAGCCCTGAGAGCCTGTTGAAGGCCGTGATGTGCGTGCAGAGAGGTTTGTCAAATGGGAGAGTCGTGGCATGTCCCTATGGAGCCGCTGGGGTTGTGTGTGCCCTCAGTGTTCTTGAGGAGCCTCGAGAGCCCTGGGACGGCCCCGTGGAAGCGCAGGGAGTGCCTGTGACATAGCAGCGGTGCCTGATGAGATCAAAGGGCCCTGGGATGTCAGCTTGGAATGGCTGTGAGTGCCTGAGAGCACACGTCTGTCTCTCATGGCCGGAGAGCTGTGGCAGGTGCCCATGGTAGGTGTGTGAGTGCAGGTGAGCTCAGGGCTCTGCAGAAGGCTGTAGGCCTGTGGGCTGTGAGGCTGGAAGGCCTGGGAGTGCTTTGGAGCTGAGTGCTCTGTAGCAGTCGGGAGCCGCCTGGGAGGTTGTAGCAGGATGCTTTGGGCCGGCTGCTTTGCCTTGGAACGTGGTGCAGGCACTTGGAGCATGTGCTATTTGCAAATGTCTCCAGGTGTCTTTCAGAGGGCCAGCGTGTGTTGTTTTGGCCTTGAATTCTGCTGAAAGTCCTTCTGGCAAGGAAGCCTGCATGAAGGTGCTGCTAGTGAGGCAAAGATTTGGCAGCTGAGCTGCTGCCGGGAGTTGCAGGCGTCTGCCTGACAGTCAGTCCCTTGAGAGTGTTAATGTGCAGTCAGTCCCCTTTCCTAGGGGAGGTTTTTCTAGCGTGTTCCTCCTTGGAGTGTGTGAGGGCTCCTGCTGGGGAAGTGGACAGCAAGCAAGGGCACTCTTGGTGGTGAAGGGAGAGAGAGCTGCCCAGGAGTGTTGGTGTGGTGAGTTACATGGAGCTCTACTTGGGAATTGGGTTTTTTTGCTTGCTGTAAGATATGACTGCTTTCCTATTGTTTTCATAGAGTGCACTCCATTGTACTCTGTGTAGCCTCCCAGGAGCAGGTTTAGCTTTTCTATGGAGTGGTCAGTAATTGGGATTGAGTTGTCTGTGTCGAATCATTTGTGTTAGGGAAGAGCTGCTTTTCTAGGAATAGATCAGATGGGCCATTTGTAAGTGCTGCGGGACAGAGTTACTTAAAGCACTGGCTTTAAGTGTGAGGCTGGGATTGGATGCAGCCGCCGCCAAGGCTCCTGTGTCTGAGAAGGAGTTGAGAAAGCCAAGGGCTGCTCTCTGGCCCTCGTGACTCAGTGGCCAGGCTGCTCTGGGAGCCTTTGTGTGAATCTGCCAGCACAGCAGCGACAGATGTCCCCGAGGAGCTTGTGTGAGTGCAGGTGAGATCAGAGCTCTTGAGCAGCCTGGAGAGCCTGGGGATGTGGCCACGGAGCCGCCAGGATATCTGGTGACCTCGGGGTTCCTATGAGCAGAGGGAGCACTAAGATGTGCCCATGGCACCTGTGTAAGTGCCTGTGGCTAAAGGGCTCTTTTGCAGCCTGGAGAGCCTTGGCATGTGGCCATGAAGCCACAGTGCGTGTCTGTGACATCAGAGCGCTTTGGCAGCATGGAAAGGCCTGGAATGGCTGCAGGGGCCAGAGGTGAGTGCCTGTGACATCAGAGCTGTCCAGCAGCAGCAGGGAGACGGAGGGAATGTCACAGGCCATGCCCTGTGAGTTGCTGTGACAGCGTGGCTCCTTAGCAGCGTGCAGATTGCCGGGATGTTACCCTGCAGGCCCTGGCATTGCCCTGGTCGTGTGTGTTGTTTAGGAAGATAGAGAGAGCCCTGGCATGTCCCGCTGGAAGGCCAGGGAGTGGCAGTTGCAAAAGAGCTCCTTAGCACTTAGAGACACGTGGGATGTCCCCATGGAGGCACTGTGAGAGCCCGTGACCTCAGAGGTCTTTGGAAGCTGAGAGAGCCCCGGGATGCCATGGGATGTGAGCATGGGGAGCCTGTGGGCAGGTGTGATCTCCCTGCTTGTGCTGGTGCATCCCCCCCTGCCCTTTTTTCAGGCTGCAGCATGATATGAGAAATGCTGCTGAGGCCTTGGCCTTGACGAAGGCAGCGGGGCTGAGGTGCTGTGGAGCTTCTGAGAAACACTGTGTGCTGCCTGGAAGTGCTATGTTCTAAGGTGCTCCTGCTTTTTTTGCTTGTTGAACAGACTTTGAAATTTGTTTTTGCCTGGATGGCATCACATTGGTGTTGTCCCGCGTTCAGGGAAAGCTGCCGATGAGAAGTGGGGCCAGGCTGAAGGCTTGTTGTGACTAAAGGCCATGCCTTGGGGCCCTGTAAGCAGGGGTGCCAAAGGAGGCCCTGGCAGCTGTGCTGGGCCGCAGCAGCGGTGAGCAGCAAAGTCCCTGTGCGTGGGGCCTCTGCCAGCCGGCAGCTGTCCCGTTTGCTGCACTCGGGGGATCCGCGAAGGAGCACGGCTCCTGGGCCCCCGATCCTGCCGCTCCCGGAGGCCTCAGGCTTTGGCCGCTGAGTAGATGGCAAGGCACGTGAAAGGAGTATTTCAGTAGCTTGGAGGGGAATTTTGCCTCCTAGAGCCTCTTTGTGTGCTTGTGGGAGTGCAGGTGTGCATGCGCTCTCTGCAATGTGGGAGAGGGGCTGCTCTGGTGGATTCAGAAGTGCTTTAGGTTTGTCCCTAAGTTAGGTCTCAAAGTTCCTGCAGTGCTATGGTAAGGCCTGTGTGGATCCTTTGCTGAGGTCTTGGGTTTCAGCTCAGTTCTAAGTGAAGTGTTGTGTAGTTGAAGTCCAGTTCAGTTGAAATGCCCTGAACTGCTGTTCCTGCCCTAAGTTGTTGATTTGAATTTGAGTTATCAAGTGAAATGTTGCTCAAGTTGAAGTGCTCCTAAGGGAAGTGCTCTTGAGCCTTTGAGCCATGTTCTTCTTATCCTGACCCTTTCTCTTCTTTAGAGACACAGCCTCACGCACACGGACAGACAGACAGAGATAATTTGGGTTTGATTTCATTTTGGATTGATTGACTCTGGATTTTTGTTTGTTGCTTTTCCTCGCTGTGCTTTAAGCATGGTGTAAGTAGTAGAGTGAAGCTTGGCAAGGAAGCTTGTCGTGCTGTGGCTTTTCCATGAAATCTTTCTTTCCCGATAGCTTTCCTATGATTCTTGGAGTGATGTAAAAGTGCCTGTGCCATCACATCTCTTTAGCAGCGTGGAGCCACCTGGGATGTCAGCACCGAGGTGCTGGGAGTGAGTGCCTGTGACACCAGGGCTTCTGGGCAGCGTGCGGACTGCTGGCGTGTGCCTATGGCTGTCCTGGGACAGCCTGTGAGCTCAGTGTTCTTTTGAAAGCTGGATAGCTCTGGCGCGTCCCCAGGGAGTTCCTGTGCCAAGATGTGACCTGCTGGCTCTTTGGCAGCCTGGAGATGGCTGGAGTGTGCCCAGGGGGCAAGTGTGAGTGTCAGGGACTTGCCAGCTCTTGAGGAGGATGGAGGGTGCAGGGATGTCCCCATGGAGGCCCTGTGAGTGCCCGTGAGCTGGCGGCACCTTAGCAGCGTGAGACTCGTGGGCTGTCAGCCCTGAGAGCCTGTTGAAGGCCGTGATGTGCGTGCAGAGAGGTTTGTCAAATGGGAGAGTCGTGGCATGTCCCTATGGAGCCGCTGGGGTTGTGTGTGCCCTCAGTGTTCTTGAGGAGCCTCGAGAGCCCTGGGACGGCCCCGTGGAAGCGCAGGGAGTGCCTGTGACATAGCAGCGGTGCCTGATGAGATCAAAGGGCCCTGGGATGTCAGCTTGGAATGGCTGTGAGTGCCTGAGAGCACACGTCTGTCTCTCATGGCCGGAGAGCTGTGGCAGGTGCCCATGGTAGGTGTGTGAGTGCAGGTGAGCTCAGGGCTCTGCAGAAGGCTGTAGGCCTGTGGGCTGTGAGGCTGGAAGGCCTGGGAGTGCTTTGGAGCTGAGTGCTCTGTAGCAGTCGGGAGCCGCCTGGGAGGTTGTAGCAGGATGCTTTGGGCCGGCTGCTTTGCCTTGGAACGTGGTGCAGGCACTTGGAGCATGTGCTATTTGCAAATGTCTCCAGGTGTCTTTCAGAGGGCCAGCGTGTGTTGTTTTGGCCTTGAATTCTGCTGAAAGTCCTTCTGGCAAGGAAGCCTGCATGAAGGTGCTGCTAGTGAGGCAAAGATTTGGCAGCTGAGCTGCTGCCGGGAGTTGCAGGCGTCTGCCTGACAGTCAGTCCCTTGAGAGTGTTAATGTGCAGTCAGTCCCCTTTCCTAGGGGAGGTTTTTCTAGCGTGTTCCTCCTTGGAGTGTGTGAGGGCTCCTGCTGGGGAAGTGGACAGCAAGCAAGGGCACTCTTGGTGGTGAAGGGAGAGAGAGCTGCCCAGGAGTGTTGGTGTGGTGAGTTACATGGAGCTCTACTTGGGAATTGGGTTTTTTTGCTTGCTGTAAGATATGACTGCTTTCCTATTGTTTTCATAGAGTGCACTCCATTGTACTCTGTGTAGCCTCCCAGGAGCAGGTTTAGCTTTTCTATGGAGTGGTCAGTAATTGGGATTGAGTTGTCTGTGTCGAATCATTTGTGTTAGGGAAGAGCTGCTTTTCTAGGAATAGATCAGATGGGCCATTTGTAAGTGCTGCGGGACAGAGTTACTTAAAGCACTGGCTTTAAGTGTGAGGCTGGGATTGGATGCAGCCGCCGCCAAGGCTCCTGTGTCTGAGAAGGAGTTGAGAAAGCCAAGGGCTGCTCTCTGGCCCTCGTGACTCAGTGGCCAGGCTGCTCTGGGAGCCTTTGTGTGAATCTGCCAGCACAGCAGCGACAGATGTCCCCGAGGAGCTTGTGTGAGTGCAGGTGAGATCAGAGCTCTTGAGCAGCCTGGAGAGCCTGGGGATGTGGCCACGGAGCCGCCAGGATATCTGGTGACCTCGGGGTTCCTATGAGCAGAGGGAGCACTAAGATGTGCCCATGGCACCTGTGTAAGTGCCTGTGGCTAAAGGGCTCTTTTGCAGCCTGGAGAGCCTTGGCATGTGGCCATGAAGCCACAGTGCGTGTCTGTGACATCAGAGCGCTTTGGCAGCATGGAAAGGCCTGGAATGGCTGCAGGGGCCAGAGGTGAGTGCCTGTGACATCAGAGCTGTCCAGCAGCAGCAGGGAGACGGAGGGAATGTCACAGGCCATGCCCTGTGAGTTGCTGTGACAGCGTGGCTCCTTAGCAGCGTGCAGATTGCCGGGATGTTACCCTGCAGGCCCTGGCATTGCCCTGGTCGTGTGTGTTGTTTAGGAAGATAGAGAGAGCCCTGGCATGTCCCGCTGGAAGGCCAGGGAGTGGCAGTTGCAAAAGAGCTCCTTAGCACTTAGAGACACGTGGGATGTCCCCATGGAGGCACTGTGAGAGCCCGTGACCTCAGAGGTCTTTGGAAGCTGAGAGAGCCCCGGGATGCCATGGGATGTGAGCATGGGGAGCCTGTGGGCAGGTGTGATCTCCCTGCTTGTGCTGGTGCATCCCCCCCTGCCCTTTTTTCAGGCTGCAGCATGATATGAGAAATGCTGCTGAGGCCTTGGCCTTGACGAAGGCAGCGGGGCTGAGGTGCTGTGGAGCTTCTGAGAAACACTGTGTGCTGCCTGGAAGTGCTATGTTCTAAGGTGCTCCTGCTTTTTTTGCTTGTTGAACAGACTTTGAAATTTGTTTTTGCCTGGATGGCATCACATTGGTGTTGTCCCGCATTCAGGGAAAGCTGCCGATGAGAAGTGGGGCCAGGCTGAAGGCTTGTTGTGACTAAAGGCCATGCCTTGGGGCCCTGTAAGCAGGGGTGCCAAAGGAGGCCCTGGCAGCTGTGCTGGGCCGCAGCAGCGGTGAGCAGCAAAGTCCCTGTGCGTGGGGCCTCTGCCAGCCGGCAGCTGTCCCGTTTGCTGCACTCGGGGGATCCGCGAAGGAGCACGGCTCCTGGGCCCCCGATCCTGCCGCTCCCGGAGGCCTCAGGCTTTGGCCGCTGAGAAGATGGCAAGGCACGTGAAAGGAGTATTTCAGTAGCTTGGAGGGGAATTTTGCCTCCTAGAGCCTCTTTGTGTGCTTGTGGGAGTGCAGGTGTGCATGCGCTCTCTGCAATGTGGGAGAGGGGCTGCTCTGGTGGATTCAGAAGTGCTTTAGGTTTGTCCCTAAGTTAGGTCTCAAAGTTCCTGCAGTGCTATGGTAAGGCCTGTGTGGATCCTTTGCTGAGGTCTTGGGTTTCAGCTCAGTTCTAAGTGAAGTGTTGTGTAGTTGAAGTCCAGTTCAGTTGAAATGCCCTGAACTGCTGTTCCTGCCCTAAGTTGTTGATTTGAATTTGAGTTATCAAGTGAAATGTTGCTCAAGTTGAAGTGCTCCTAAGGGAAGTGCTCTTGAGCCTTTGAGCCATGTTCTTCTTATCCTGACCCTTTCTCTTCTTTAGAGACACAGCCTCACGCACACGGACAGACAGACAGAGATAATTTGGGTTTGATTTCATTTTGGATTGATTGACTCTGGATTTTTGTTTGTTGCTTTTCCTCGCTGTGCTTTAAGCATGGTGTAAGTAGTAGAGTGAAGCTTGGCAAGGAAGCTTGTCGTGCTGTGGCTTTTCCATGAAATCTTTCTTTCCCGATAGCTTTCCTATGATTCTTGGAGTGATGTAAAAGTGCCTGTGCCATCACATCTCTTTAGCAGCGTGGAGCCACCTGGGATGTCAGCACCGAGGTGCTGGGAGTGAGTGCCTGTGACACCAGGGCTTCTGGGCAGCGTGCGGACTCCTGGCGTGTGCCTATGGCTGTCCTGGGACGGCCTGTGAGCTCAGTGTTCTTTTGAAAGCTGGATAGCTCTGGCGCGTCCCCAGGGAGTTCCTGTGCCAAGATGTGACCTCCTGGCTCTTTGGCAGCCTGGAGATGGCTGGAGTGTGCCCAGGGGGCAAGTGTGAGTGTCAGGGACTTGCCAGCTCTTGAGGAGGATGGAGGGTGCAGGGATGTCCCCATGGAGGCCCTGTGAGTGCCCGTGAGCTGGCGGCACCTTAGCAGCGTGAGACTCGTGGGCTGTCAGCCCTGAGAGCCTGTTGAAGGCCGTGATGTGCGTGCAGAGAGGTTTGTCAAATGGGAGAGTCGTGGCATGTCCCTATGGAGCCGCTGGGGTTGTGTGTGCCCTCAGTGTTCTTGAGGAGCCTCGAGAGCCCTGGGACGGCCCCGTGGAAGCGCAGGGAGTGCCTGTGACATAGCAGCGGTGCCTGATGAGATCAAAGGGCCCTGGGATGTCAGCTTGGAATGGCTGTGAGTGCCTGAGAGCACACGTCTGTCTCTCATGGCCGGAGAGCTGTGGCAGGTGCCCATGGTAGGTGTGTGAGTGCAGGTGAGCTCAGGGCTCTGCAGAAGGCTGTAGGCCTGTGGGCTGTGAGGCTGGAAGGCCTGGGAGTGCTTTGGAGCTGAGTGCTCTGTAGCAGTCGGGAGCCGCCTGGGAGGTTGTAGCAGGATGCTTTGGGCCGGCTGCTTTGCCTTGGAACGTGGTGCAGGCACTTGGAGCATGTGCTATTTGCAAATGTCTCCAGGTGTCTTTCAGAGGGCCAGCGTGTGTTGTTTTGGCCTTGAATTCTGCTGAAAGTCCTTCTGGCAAGGAAGCCTGCATGAAGGTGCTGCTAGTGAGGCAAAGATTTGGCAGCTGAGCTGCTGCCGGGAGTTGCAGGCGTCTGCCTGACAGTCAGTCCCTTGAGAGTGTTAATGTGCAGTCAGTCCCCTTTCCTAGGGGAGGTTTTTCTAGCGTGTTCCTCCTTGGAGTGTGTGAGGGCTCCTGCTGGGGAAGTGGACAGCAAGCAAGGGCACTCTTGGTGGTGAAGGGAGAGAGAGCTGCCCAGGAGTGTTGGTGTGGTGAGTTACATGGAGCTCTACTTGGGAATTGGGTTTTTTTGCTTGCTGTAAGATATGACTGCTTTCCTATTGTTTTCATAGAGTGCACTCCATTGTACTCTGTGTAGCCTCCCAGGAGCAGGTTTAGCTTTTCTATGGAGTGGTCAGTAATTGGGATTGAGTTGTCTGTGTCGAATCATTTGTGTTAGGGAAGAGCTGCTTTTCTAGGAATAGATCAGATGGGCCATTTGTAAGTGCTGCGGGACAGAGTTACTTAAAGCACTGGCTTTAAGTGTGAGGCTGGGATTGGATGCAGCCGCCGCCAAGGCTCCTGTGTCTGAGAAGGAGTTGAGAAAGCCAAGGGCTGCTCTCTGGCCCTCGTGACTCAGTGGCCAGGCTGCTCTGGGAGCCTTTGTGTGAATCTGCCAGCACAGCAGCGACAGATGTCCCCGAGGAGCTTGTGTGAGTGCAGGTGAGATCAGAGCTCTTGAGCAGCCTGGAGAGCCTGGGGATGTGGCCACGGAGCCGCCAGGATATCTGGTGACCTCGGGGTTCCTATGAGCAGAGGGAGCACTAAGATGTGCCCATGGCACCTGTGTAAGTGCCTGTGGCTAAAGGGCTCTTTTGCAGCCTGGAGAGCCTTGGCATGTGGCCATGAAGCCACAGTGCGTGTCTGTGACATCAGAGCGCTTTGGCAGCATGGAAAGGCCTGGAATGGCTGCAGGGGCCAGAGGTGAGTGCCTGTGACATCAGAGCTGTCCAGCAGCAGCAGGGAGACGGAGGGAATGTCACAGGCCATGCCCTGTGAGTTGCTGTGACAGCGTGGCTCCTTAGCAGCGTGCAGATTGCCGGGATGTTACCCTGCAGGCCCTGGCATTGCCCTGGTCGTGTGTGTTGTTTAGGAAGATAGAGAGAGCCCTGGCATGTCCCGCTGGAAGGCCAGGGAGTGGCAGTTGCAAAAGAGCTCCTTAGCACTTAGAGACACGTGGGATGTCCCCATGGAGGCACTGTGAGAGCCCGTGACCTCAGAGGTCTTTGGAAGCTGAGAGAGCCCCGGGATGCCATGGGATGTGAGCATGGGGAGCCTGTGGGCAGGTGTGATCTCCCTGCTTGTGCTGGTGCATCCCCCCCTGCCCTTTTTTCAGGCTGCAGCATGATATGAGAAATGCTGCTGAGGCCTTGGCCTTGACGAAGGCAGCGGGGCTGAGGTGCTGTGGAGCTTCTGAGAAACACTGTGTGCTGCCTGGAAGTGCTATGTTCTAAGGTGCTCCTGCTTTTTTTGCTTGTTGAACAGACTTTGAAATTTGTTTTTGCCTGGATGGCATCACATTGGTGTTGTCCCGCGTTCAGGGAAAGCTGCCGATGAGAAGTGGGGCCAGGCTGAAGGCTTGTTGTGACTAAAGGCCATGCCTTGGGGCCCTGTAAGCAGGGGTGCCAAAGGAGGCCCTGGCAGCTGTGCTGGGCCGCAGCAGCGGTGAGCAGCAAAGTCCCTGTGCGTGGGGCCTCTGCCAGCCGGCAGCTGTCCCGTTTGCTGCACTCGGGGGATCCGCGAAGGAGCACGGCTCCTGGGCCCCCGATCCTGCCGCTCCCGGAGGCCTCAGGCTTTGGCCGCTGAGTAGATGGCAAGGCACGTGAAAGGAGTATTTCAGTAGCTTGGAGGGGAATTTTGCCTCCTAGAGCCTCTTTGTGTGCTTGTGGGAGTGCAGGTGTGCATGCGCTCTCTGCAATGTGGGAGAGGGGCTGCTCTGGTGGATTCAGAAGTGCTTTAGGTTTGTCCCTAAGTTAGGTCTCAAAGTTCCTGCAGTGCTATGGTAAGGCCTGTGTGGATCCTTTGCTGAGGTCTTGGGTTTCAGCTCAGTTCTAAGTGAAGTGTTGTGTAGTTGAAGTCCAGTTCAGTTGAAATGCCCTGAACTGCTGTTCCTGCCCTAAGTTGTTGATTTGAATTTGAGTTATCAAGTGAAATGTTGCTCAAGTTGAAGTGCTCCTAAGGGAAGTGCTCTTGAGCCTTTGAGCCATGTTCTTCTTATCCTGACCCTTTCTCTTCTTTAGAGACACAGCCTCACGCACACGGACAGACAGACAGAGATAATTTGGGTTTGATTTCATTTTGGATTGATTGACTCTGGATTTTTGTTTGTTGCTTTTCCTCGCTGTGCTTTAAGCATGGTGTAAGTAGTAGAGTGAAGCTTGGCAAGGAAGCTTGTCGTGCTGTGGCTTTTCCATGAAATCTTTCTTTCCCGATAGCTTTCCTATGATTCTTGGAGTGATGTAAAAGTGCCTGTGCCATCACATCTCTTTAGCAGCGTGGAGCCACCTGGGATGTCAGCACCGAGGTGCTGGGAGTGAGTGCCTGTGACACCAGGGCTTCTGGGCAGCGTGCGGACTGCTGGCGTGTGCCTATGGCTGTCCTGGGACAGCCTGTGAGCTCAGTGTTCTTTTGAAAGCTGGATAGCTCTGGCGCGTCCCCAGGGAGTTCCTGTGCCAAGATGTGACCTGCTGGCTCTTTGGCAGCCTGGAGATGGCTGGAGTGTGCCCAGGGGGCAAGTGTGAGTGTCAGGGACTTGCCAGCTCTTGAGGAGGATGGAGGGTGCAGGGATGTCCCCATGGAGGCCCTGTGAGTGCCCGTGAGCTGGCGGCACCTTAGCAGCGTGAGACTCGTGGGCTGTCAGCCCTGAGAGCCTGTTGAAGGCCGTGATGTGCGTGCAGAGAGGTTTGTCAAATGGGAGAGTCGTGGCATGTCCCTATGGAGCCGCTGGGGTTGTGTGTGCCCTCAGTGTTCTTGAGGAGCCTCGAGAGCCCTGGGACGGCCCCGTGGAAGCGCAGGGAGTGCCTGTGACATAGCAGCG
>JAWUZG010000762.1:0-246400 GCA_036785705.1 Acanthornis magna
GGGGCAGTAGGCAGAGGGAGGTGTGGGGGGAAGAAAGGGAGGAAGAAGGACGGGGACGATTGAGGGCAGGTGAGGGGGAAGCTAGGGGGAAGGTAGCATGGAGAGGGGGCAGGGGGAGCCGCAGTGCGGGGGGGCAAGGAAGGGTGTGGAGGATGGAAGGGGAGGATTGCGGGCGGGTGGGGGGAAGTGGGGGGAGGAAAGGGAGCAGGGACAGGGGGCAGCCGGGGTGTGGGGGGAAGGAAGGGTGGAAGGAGGAGGGAGAGGGTGAAGGAGCAGCGTAGGGTTGGGGTGTGTAGGGGGATAGGGAGGATTGCGGGGGGTGGGGGGGACCGGGCCGGGCGGGTAGGGAGGGGAGGGCTGGGGGGGGAGGGAGGGGAGGGCTAGGGGGGAGAGGGAGGGGGGGGTTAGGGGGGGGTGGGAGTAGGGGGTGGGGGAGGGGAGGAAAGGGGGGGAGAAACGAGAGGTATCGAGAAAGAGAAGCCTAGAACATAAGAAGACATAGAGAGGAAGAGAGATACAGAGCCCGGCCCGGCCGCAACATCCCGCACCGAGCGCCGAGGGCCAAATGGAGGCGCGGGGCCATTCCCGGGGCTTAAATCCCATCGGTACCGCCCCGACCCGCCCCGCCGCTCTGGGGCCGCACCCCCTGAGCCGGCCCCGCCCCGCACACCTGTGCTGGCCGCGCCCCTCGGCCGGCGCCCATAAACCCCGGCCGACCGACGCCTGCTCCGTTTTGTGCGGCGGACACTCAGCCCGGGATCCTGCGAGATCGTTGCGCCGGGAGCTGCGCGGAGCCCCAGCCCGGGGGCTGCTCCCTGCGCTGCGCACAGCCCGAGGCGCCGAGCTGGGACCAGAGCTCTGCTCCGGCTCCTGGCCGTGTCCGCCGGGGGTCCCGGGCCGTGCTGCTTCTCCCCCGGCAGGCAGGCTGCAGAAGCCGGGGCCGAAGGAGCGAGGCGCTCTTGCGGCAGGGATGGGCACCGGCATCGCCGCGGGCGGCACGAGCTACGTCGGGAAAGGCGCCGAGGCCGCGGCCGGCGCGGGGCTCCGGGCACGGTCCCGCTGTGGCTACGAGGAGCCGGGGCTCCGCCGGTGGGCGTGCTCGGGAGAAGGGCGGCGGCAATTCGCTCGTAAGTGACTTTGCTGTATTGCTGCTGGAAGCGGCCCGAGTCTGTCCGTGCCCACCCTGGGACAGCCCAGAGGCCGATGCCGCTGCCGATGCTCCTGTCCCGCGGCCCCGGCCGCACCCGCCGCGGCTGTGCAAAGGGGGCCCCCGCTCCGTCAGCCCCGAAGCCACAGCACCCCCGTGGCTAGAGCATCGCCGGGCTCCCCCTTGCCCCTGGCCGCACAGCCGTGCGACTGCCGCACGCACCGCCGCGGGCGGGAGGAGCCGCTCCGGGAGCTGCGGCCGGGGCCCCGGGCACCGTTCCGTTCCGCTCCGGCCGCTCCTGCGACACTTGCCAGCTGAGACCTGATGCTCCCCGTCCCTTTTCCTTGCTACTTACGCTCTGCAATGGGTTAAACCTGTTTTGAAAACGCAGCTGAAGCTTTTCCTCCTTCTTTCCAGATCCCGGCATGTTGTGAGCTCGAGAGGGGTGCTCATGCACTGTCCCTTTGCGGGGAGAAAGGAGCAAGACAAGTACCGAGGCTTCGCTCGGTCCGCGGGGAAAGCTCTTCGGGAGAGTGTCTCGGCTGGTCCCGCCTGCAGAGGCTGTTTGCTGCGGGTGAGTGTTTCCAGCCCACAGGGACGGCTGCTGCTGAGGCCGGGGCCGCTTTTGGGCTCCGGGGCTGGATGGAGGCCTCGGCGACTCCCGCTCACTGCCAGGAATGTTCCTGGGCGATTCCTCCGTGTGTCCCAGCTGGCCGGGAGTGCGGGCTGGGAGAAGGCTGGGAGCCATAGCAGGGGGACCAGCGCCTCTTGTCCTTTGTATTGGCAGGGGAGGAGCTGTGCCCGCAGTGTCCTGCCCGTGGCACGCAGCGTGCAAAACACACGTGCCGGGGGTGGCACTGGGATGCCCGGGCAGAGCTCAGATGGACGCGGAGAAAAGGCTGCCCGTGGCTGCTCGGCCATGCGCTGCCCTGAACAGGCGCCAGGAGATGCTTCACCCTCGGACCGAGCCCAGCGACACCCCAGAAACACCCCAAGGAGCAGCTGGCACCTGCGAATGTCGGCACAGTGCGTTCGCGAGGGAGGGGCTCGGACCGCAATTCCTGGAGCTCCCCCACCCCTGTCAGGTATCTCCCACCCGCCCCCAATGCCTTCCCTTCCAGCCTGAGGACATCACCCGTCCGCAGTGCTAAAGCCAAGGCAATCTTCCCTCACAGAAATGAAAGCCTGAGTAACAGCCCTCGGAGATGCCTTCAAACGAAAGGTTCGAGGTGAAAGAAGTTTGGTTTGGATGAAGTTTGGAGCTTTTCAGGGAGCCAGCTGGAACCGCAGAACCGATGGAAAGCTTTCACACGCGGGTGGCACCGGAGGTGTGCTGAGGGGAGGGACGTGCATCCCTTTCCTCGGGGAAAAGAACTGCCAGAGGCCACTCCGGAGGCTCTGAAATGAAATCAGCTTCTGCAGAGAGAGCTGTCCTCCCCGGCCCACAGGGGCTGCCTCAACACAGGCTGGGAGCGCACCCAGCCACCACCTTCTCCTGCTTCAGAATATCAACTGGAGCCTGACCTCGGCGGGGGCGAATCAGCTGAATTCCGGGGAGCTCTGTCGAGTGCCCCCCAGGGACAGCCGTGGGGCTGGGGGATGAGGGTTACAAATAGCAAATTCTGTGGAATAGAAAGCTGTCCTCGTCCCAGTCCTGCTGAGCTTCCTTGGAAGCTCCGCTGGTTCCGGACCCAGCTGGCGTTCAAGCGGCAGCTCTGCCTGGAAATACCCACGCTTCATGAGGTACTGTGAGGCTAATCCGGCAGGAATTCAGCAGGGAATTCGGGGCCGTGGGTGTAATTAATCTAAACCAGCAAAGCCGATCCTGAAGCCCAAATGAGGATGTGGGCACCACAGAGAGAACAATCTTTGTGCTTCCCTGTGAGCCAAAGCCCCTGAGCTGGGAATTTCCGGGAGTCAAACAGATGGAATCACACCAACCACAGCAGCTGGCATCACCCGGAGGGACAATGCAAGTCCCAAACAATTCCTCCACAATCCACCCTGGGGGAAAAGCCTGCATGTTTCCCCCGAGAGCTCTGACTCTGCTTCTCCTACCAGCTCCTGAGCAGTGTCAGGGCCACCGTGAAGCCTTTAAAATAAAAAAAACCACCAGATCCCACACCGTGAGTAATCCAAAGAAAGAAGTGCATCTTTGTCATCGAAAGCTCAAAACTCTCAAAAATTCTATGACAACAAGGTAATGGGATTCCCAGAAATCTCATTCATGCTCTCGGTTTCATTTTTTACCTATTTACCATCCCTCGTTTGGCAGTGTGGTGGTTTTGCTTCGCCCAGTTTTTGCCTGTGAATAGGGTGGGTTACAAAGATGGCTCCTGCATGTCCTGAGTAAAGATTCTGGAAATTTCTCCACCATGTCCAGCAGAGCCAATCTCTGATGGCTCTGAAGATGATGGACACTCCGCTGGCCAAGTCTGGGCCAATTAGAGATGTTAGTTATGCCTCTGTGAAAGCATATTTAAGAAGAAATCAAAACAATGTGAGCACACACTTCTTTTTAGCCAGGGAAGGAAGAGGAGGAGGAAAAAATATGTGAGGGGAAACACCATGGAGGTAGCAAGGTCAGTGGAGAAGGTGGGGGAGGAGGTGCTCCAGGCACCGGAGCTGAAAACCCTCTGCCGGCTGTGGTGAAGAGCATGGGGAGCAGGTGGTCCATGCAGCCCATGGGGTCCATGAGGTACAGACCATGGGGAGCAGTGGTCCCCCTGCAGCCCATGGGGTCCATGATGTACAGACCATGGGGAGCAGTGGTCACCCTGCAGCTCATGGGGTCCATGAGGTACAGACCATGGGGGAGCAGGTGGTCCCCCTGCAGCCCATGGGGTCCAGGGGGTGCAGAGAACCCCCCACAGCCTGTGGGGAGGTGCCCACGCCAGAGGAGCAGGTGATGCCTGCAGGAAGCTGTGTTCCAGTGGGAGTCCCAGCAGAGACTGAGAGTTGCAAAGACCTTGCAGGAGAGAGAAAGGCCTTGCTCCCGGGATGGAAACAGCCTGGCCTTGGCTTGGAATTCTGCAGCCTCGCTGGAATAATCTCAGACTGCAACAATTGGGCGCGGGGCTGCTCGTGAGATTGGACCCACACCAAAGAAGTTTGCAGAGTCTCTCGTGGGAGGGACCCCCATGGCTAAGTAGAGGATTCTTCTCCCTGATGGACTGACCCTGACCAAAGGAAACCCCCCACCCTGCCCCCACCCCAGAGCTGTTGGTTGGAAGGAAGGAGGGAGGGGGTGAGCTGAGAAATGACCTTAATAGGGAGGGGAGTGAGGAGAGAAACAGCATTTGTGGCAGAAGAATTGTGGCGTTGGACTGACTAAGAGAAGCCACATACCTTGACCCAGCCCGGATCTGTTGGTTGAATGGAGGGAGGGGGCGAATAGAGAAACAGTGTCTGGAGTAGAAGAATTGTGATGGACTGACCTAAGGAAAAACCCCACACCCTGCCCCTGCCTGGGAGTTGTTTGTTAGGTGGAAAGGAGGGAGGAGGTGAACTGGGAAGCGGTGCCTTAAGAGGGAAAGGGGGGTGAGTGAAGAAACGGTGCCTTAAGAGCTTATTTTTACCTCTGATTTATCCTCCGACTCTGTTAGATTAATCAATCATGTTTTTTGCAACTTTAAGTTTCCCACCTGCTTTTGCCATCTCCAGTGCGGCCTATCAGTGATCTTATCTCAACTCCTAAGTCCAGTGTTTTGTGTTGTTTTCCCTCTCCTCTGCATAGCTGCGGCAGGAGAGAGCAGAGAGAGCAAATGTCGTAGGTGCCTGGCAGTTAGCCAAGGTCAAACCCACGACAGGCAGCTTGTAAAATTTATCCTGGAATTCGGAGGTCGAGCAGGGTTGGCTTTGGATTGGCCTTTGCCTCAGCAATTCCCTCAAAAATGCCACCTCTCTCCTCTTGACATCCCCTCACATTTCCCTACACAAACAGTTCTTGTGTCCCCTCTAAGTTACCCCAGGTTTTCAGATAAATGAATGATGTGACCTGTGCCTACCACTCACGATTCACCCAACCACAATAAGGACCA
Organism: Acanthornis magna; assembly: GCA_036785705.1. NCBI lineage: Eukaryota > Metazoa > Chordata > Aves > Passeriformes > Acanthizidae > Acanthornis > Acanthornis magna. The sequence goes on from JAWUZG010000762.1 coordinate 5,188, forward strand.
AAGGCTGGTTTGGCTTTAAGAACTCAAAATAACTTTGAAGCAAAATACATCACCTTTTCCTTGTTGTTTTTTCTCTCAGATGGTGGACTTGCCTCTGTGGATGTGTGCTGAGCTCTCTCTGCAGGGAACTGTCAGACCTTAATGGCTGTGAGCTCCTGTTTTTCTCACTGGGGAATTAAAAAAAAGAAATTAGAATAATTAGAAAAATCCAGCTAAAAATCTCACTTCTGTTCTCCCCCATCCTCCCCCCCAAGTTATCCCAGTTTTTCCCAGCTAGGAGCTTCAAGGAATTGAATTCAGGCAGGGGAAATGACATCAGGGAAGAGCTGTAAATTCAAAGGCAGAGAGAGAAGATCTACCAGCAAAGGGCAGAAAAGGGGGAAGGTTTCAGAAGGCTTTTCTGCGGTCTAAGTAATAATTCTTTCCGATTTCCACCACAGCTCATTGTTAGTTACCCCTTTTACATCCTCAACAAGACCTTAGTACAATCAAGGAGATCTTGCCTTGAGCTCACCAGGGCCAGAAGCTCAAAGGACCTCCCTGAAAACCCTTCAGGGCATGCGCTGAGGCTCCTCCCGGTCCCTAGAATCCGTGGAGCATCGCAAGCATCGTCCCTTGCGGGTCACCCAAAATCGTCACCAAACCCATCAGGGTAAAGGAAACCCTCCAACACTCTCTTTGCAGGGCTGGCAAGTCAGGGATTCCTTGACTCTGGCCAGGGGGTGCAGCGAGTCCTTCCAGCCACGCGTACAGGCAGTCAGGTCACACAGCTGTCCTGGGCTAGGATTGCTCCAAATTCAATCAGTCGCTGTCCCTCAGACACTGCTCTGTCCTGGCCGTGGGATCAGAACAAAATAACAAGGCACGCCTCCAGAAGGAAATACTCCAACACGCCCTTTATTCATCCCAAATACTTTCCCCAAACTATGCACTACCTATAGAGGGAAAAAAAAAGAGGGCAGAGGAATGAAGGCCAATTAATTCCTATGTAAGGAACGTTGATTATTGCAACACACTTCCAGGAGAAAAACATTTCTGCCACTCTAACAAACACACTGCCTAGAGTACTAAGCTACCCAAACACACTCAGGCCACTTCAAAAAAGACTTTGTATTGTGTTAAGTTTGTTCAAGACATATCACTCGGAATCACCAAAATCTGCTCAGGTTTGCTGCTTCAGGGATGACTTTGCTGCACAGTGAACCTAGTGGACCCCAGACATAAACACATTCCTCTCCACATATGATACAAACACCTATTGTTTGGCTACTAAGCTTTTTCAGAAGCCTGCCATGTGTAGCCAAGGCTGGAAATCCTCGCTTAGGATTTGCCAGGAAGCACATGCCACACCTGTACGCCCATTTCTGTGATGCGTCAGTCAGAAATCGTGTAACCCAGGAACTTGCTCCTCACTGCACCACTTAGAAATGCGTAAGAAAAGAAATACATAAACGATGTAGAAATACATTAAAAAAGCCAGAAAAATACCTAACCAAACAACAAAGCACAAAACAGAGAGCTTAGTGCAGCAGCATCTTAATATTCTGCCCGGTGATGGACAGAACGAAGGAGAAAAGCTGTTCTGCCAGTTCTCCTCGCTCTGGACCAAGCAGTTTGAAGCAGCCAATGTTGTCCTCACCTGCAGCTGTGGCAGCTTCTCTCCTTCCTTTAGCCTTGCCCCGACCTCTGAGGGACCAGAGACACCACACAACCCAAAATTGCCAGCACCCGCACCCACCACTGCTACGGACACCTTCATCTTCCATCTGTGGCCAACCAGAGCCCAGGATGTTTTTGCTTTCCTGACAGACGTGGCAAAGTTCATTCCCATTTGCCGAAGCAGCAGACACCTCGTATGGCCCTGGAGTCAGAGCCCCTCTGGCACAAGAGCCCAAGCGAAGACTCGAGGGGAGAATCCAATGGCAAATTGAATCCCAGATTTGCAATGAAGGCTTGCTTTTGGCACGTTTCTTTTTGCTTTTGGGACAAAAGAAAGGCCTGTGGACAATGTGCATCCACGGGAAGAGCCCACACTGAGGACTCGGCTTTAAAGGTGTTGCACTTCATGTTACACACATGGAATTGCTTTGGGATTTGGCATTTCCTGCACCCACACAAACACATTAAAAGAATTAAAAACAGAGTCCTCAAGCTCAAGTATTCCAATTCCATTTCTGTGGTGTCACTTGACGTACCAAAATCCATAGCAATACTTAAAAAAAGGAAAAGCAGCTTTTTTCCCGCCTCACTTTCAATTTTCCAGTTTAGGGGTCCTCTTAAGAACAGGTTAAAGTGAAGAAGAAGAAAAGCCCAAGACTACTATCAATGAGTGTACCAAACACCTGATTTCCATAGAGTTTCTACACAGAAGAGATTTTCTTTCCACCTGATGGCTATTCTAAGAAAAGAAATTTGTACGTGTAAAAACCCATCCGGTAGGGGCAGGGGTTTCTGAGCCCACACCTCACAGGGAAAGGATCACAGGAGGAGTGGCGCAGAAGGATCCAAAAGTGCCCGAGAGAGGTTCACGGTGACTGTGTTCGGTAGGAACATCTGAAACCAAAGCGCTCTGCAGCTGCCCCGAGCCTGGAGTCCACAGAAACAAAACGAGCTCCCCCTCCCGCTTCACCTTCTGCCTTCCTTCTCTATCAAAGGGAGAAGCGCACCATGCAAGTGATAGTAGAGGAGACGGGAACATCTGTCCAGTGGCCCCAGGGTGGCTGCCACCAGGCTCATTCCCTGCTCTGGCTGATGGAACTCTAAGCAGCTGGTGCGGCATTTAAGGAGCAAAGCCTGGCTTTGCCCCTTGCTGTTCCACTCCCAGCCGCGTTTGTACAGCAGGAACATTGCTGGCTTCACGTGTGATGCCCAAAGCAGCAGCTCTGGGAATGCTGCCGGAAGCCAGAGCACCCTTGCCTGGTCAGACACCAACCTGACTAGTCAGCCTCGCTCCTCCGAGCTCGGGTAAACCACAAACCACTCAAAACCGGGTGTTTGACACCCAAATGGGACCCATTGCCGAGGTCGAGTGTCCCACGCTGCATTCCCGAGCGTTCCCAAGGCTTTCTGACACGAAACTACAACTTCCCGGCCCAAGGATCCTCGACCTCGGAACGATATCCTCCGTAAACCTCGCCGCATCAAAGACCGGCTGCTTGTAGCGTCCGCAGTAAGGCATTGCGCACAAAGTCTCAGGTCCCTCGCTCCCAGATCCGCAGCAGAGCATGGGGCACAAAGGGCGTGTGCCTCGGAACAGCATCCTCGGTAAAACTTGCCGCCTGAAGGACCGGGTCGCGTGTGACAGCATCCTCAGCGCAACAGACACTTTCCCTTCTCACGCACCACCCCTTTTCCAGCCCTGTGATCCCTAGCCGGTAGCCAGCGACTCCAGGAGCCCGACATTTAAGGTGGGATCAATGTTCACAATAAACATTGGCTCCTTAAGGACAGAGTTTGTCCCCCTCTGTAAAGCCCAAGGGGAGAACAAGGCTCCAAAGGCACCTCGGGATGCTTCCAGCGCCTGCTGCTGGAACACTGTGCAGGGCTTTGTACGGGGGGGGTCGAACCTTTACGCAGCTCTGTCCTGGGGGACCGAGGGTGGCAAACCGGAGAGACGGGTGGAAGCAAAACAAATGGCTGATCTAAACGAAAACACACCGAAAGCCCTCCCCCAGAACTGCTCTCTGCACTGCACAGCAGCTGGAACTGCTGGAGCAGGGCACGACGTGTGAAGGAACACCGCAGCCACGACATCCAAGCCAGCAAAAGCAATCACTATGTAGAAATAGTTACTCACCCAGTCCAACGACCGAATCTCTGTGGCTCATCCTCAAGGGGTGACGCTGCTCCGGGGAGGAATCTCCACACAGCCCCTGAGAACTGGGCTCAGCCCCTGAGATAAATGAGCAGAAGGCAAGGGGTTAACGAAGCTTTTCGGACACTGCCCTCAGAGTGCTTAGACAAAACGTCCGTTAGTGTGGATTTTTCAATCAAGACAGCTTGTCCCCACGTTTGCAATAGACTTTCGTTTGCTATTTTCTCAAACGTTTCTCTTTTCATAGCTTTTTCTACTAGAAGTGTTTAAACAAGATTTCACACGAGCTCTGCACCCTGCCATGCACCAAGCCCTAAGGAACAGCTGCATATCCTCACGCTCATCCAAGCTGAGTCAGGATTCTCATTTCTCAGACTCTCACCTCTGTTTTCACGACTCCCATCACGACACGGATGGCTGTTTCCACACACGAATTCCCAAAGTGTCTCTGCTCCCAGTCACTGCTCCTCTCCCCCCTCATCCTTCACCCCTTTTATAGGCAAGGCTCTGCCCAGGACTCAAAAGGAGGCTCCCAGGTGCCTCCTGAGACCCGAATCATCCCAGGTGGGTCAGGAGATCAATAGAAAGAAACTCGTTCCTTTTAGGGAAAGGAACTCTCTTCGTCCCCATTGCCCCTTCTCTCTCCTGTTCCTGCTCCTGAGGCAGAGCACACAGATCAGCTGGGGTCAGGGGGAAAATGTCAAGTCCAAAACCGAACCAAACCTCTTTTCCTGTCGGTTTCCATCAGGACCGTTCAGGTTTTCCCACTGACCCTGGGCCGTAGCTGCGGGAGCAGCTTCCCCCTGCGCCCCATGGGAGCGGGCACAGGGACACGCATCCCGCTGCTTCCCGGAAAACCGAGCTCACCCCATCCCGTCACAAGCTGTCGCAGCTGGGAACGCGTCCCGAGATTTGTTCCATGAAACGTGATCCCAGAGAGCCTCAAGTCCCGGCACAAACTCGTCCCACACAGCACTCGGGTGCCAGGTATCGGTGCCAAAAGGACGCACGTCCCCCTGCGGATCCCACCCGACGCAGGTGCCGCCTGCGCAGCGCTCCCTTCCCTCCTCTCACCTGCGGGCACCGTTCGCTCCTTCGCAGCGTTGCTGCCCGAGCAGAGGGCATTTGCCCCATCCCTGGCTCGCCACAGCTCGTTCCTGGCGCGGCTGCCCCCGGCACGGCAGGAGCAGGGCGGCCGAAGGAGAGCAACCTGCGCGTTCCGCGCCGCGGGCCGTGGGCAGGGCACAGCCGCAGCCTCCGGCGCCGCACCTGCCCCGGGGCCCCGCCCCTGCGGTGCCGCCCGTGCCTCCCGCGGGGCCGCCTCTTCCTACGGCAGCAGCTCTGCTTGGGCATTGCCGCTGCTGCCAGGGAGCAGAGACCGCGTGGGACAGGAGCCACCCGTTTGCTGATGGGACTCCTTGAAACGGAGCGGAATCCTGCGACAAATGAAGGCGCTACAGGTGGAGCGATGGCAGAGGAAATCTCCTTCCTGCCAGTTCCCCACGGGAACAAAAGCAGCTCCCAGTTGTCTCACGCTGGATAAACAGGGAAAGGCAATTCTGTGTCCTCTCCTGCTTAGGATTTTCACTGTCCCAAAACGGGACCCTTTGAGGCTTTAGGGCGATTGGCATGGGTCAGGGATCTGCTGCCGTGGCAGGGCAAAAGATGGAGCCGCTGGTGGTGATTGAGACAGACCTGAAGAATTAGAGGTTCATGGGAAATTATTCAGTGCACCAAAATGATAGCGATTATCAGCTTGGTCGGTGTCACATGTAGAGCTGGGACAATGACCCTAAACACCCCAAAAAGGTAAAGAGACTCTGAGCCACACTGTGATCAGGCCCCATAGGGGCGATTTATTGGAAACGCCAGCAAGGAATAACAGGAATTGCTGCATTCCCTGGCTTACAGCTTGGTCCCACCTGTCCACACTACTGCCCTTGGGAGGTGCTGCTCTTCCAGCAAGAAACACCTTTTCCTGTGTCCCTTAAAAGCCTCCTCTGAAAACCTCGATGCTGCCGTGTTTCTCCTCCAGCCGCGTCCTTTCTCCTTCCGTCTCTCCGCTCCCTCGTCGGGCGTGCGGCTCCGCTGCTCCGCGGCGTTTCCGCAATTAATCTAATTGCTGCTGAGCCTGGCCGGGCCGGCTGGAGGGGCCGCAGGGATCAGGGCAGGGCGGGCCGTGCCAGCGCCACGGCGCGCTGCAGCTGCTCGTACGACACGAACATCACCACGTTCCAGGAGCCCAGGCGCAGGAAGGACGGGACGAAGCTGTGCCGGGAAAAGCAGTGCTGAAGGGGACGTGCCGGGGACATCGCCATCCCCAAAGCCCCGCGCGAGGCTTGGCATATTTGGGCTTCGGTGCCGCGGGTGCGTGCGGTCACCACGGTGAAATTGCGGGCGCTCGGTGGGGTGTCCGCGACTCACCCCTTGTAGAGGCCGGCGGGGCCGTCCTGCAGGAGCAGGGCCAGGAGGCAGCTCAGGGCGTTGCGGTACTGCCCGGGGCTGGCGTTCATGTAGCGCGTCTTCACCACGTCCACCGGCGATGCCACCACCGTGGCGCAGAACCCCGCGCCAAACGCCGCCACAAAGTGGCACGGGAGGTTGTCTAGAGGTGGGAAAGAGCCGGGGGTTGGATGCTGCGGGGACAGCGATGGCAGCTGGCCACGTCCCCCCCGCGCCATCCTCACCTGTCATGAGCTGTGCCCGCAGCAGCGCGTCCTTGAGGAGGTCGTAGGTGACGAGCTCCCCGCAGTTGATGATGACATTGCGGGCGATGTTGGGCAGCGTGCCTGGGCAGGAGGGCAGTGGCATTGGGAATGCTGGTCACAGCCCCTCCTGGAGCAGCCCGGGCAGGTGCCCCAGCCCTGATGTCCCCATGCCTCTTCCCCTCCTCATGCCCATTTCCATTTCTCTTCCCGCACCCATCCCTGCCCGCTCCTACCTCTCCAGAGCCCGGGGATGCCCTCCTCCCTGGCGATGGTGCGGTAGGCGTCCATGGTGCTTTTGTACCGGCGGGCACTGTCCGACAGCACCCTGCTGGCCTGGAACCGGACCTTGACCACGTCGGTGGGCTGGGCACAGGCCACAGCCACAGCCCCCGTGGTGCAGCCGGCCAGGATTCGTGCGGCCACGCCTGTGTCTGGAGAGGGTAGGTATTGGCACTCGTGGCCCTGCAGGGACCCCCAGCCCGGCAGGGACCTCAGGCCCAGCAGCCTGTGGTGCTGCGCAGAGTCATCTCGGGGGGTTGTGCCCCCAGGGTGAGTTTCTCCCCCAAACCGGGGTGCGTCCCTCTGGGAGAGGAGGGTGCATCAGGAGCGGGGTGCGCAGGGATGCCCGGGACACTCACTCTCAGCGCCCTTGGGGGTGTAGAGCTCCTTCACGGAGTCGTAGAGCCCAATGCTGATGGAGGTGAAGCTCATCTGGCGCTGCAGCCCGGCCACCAGCCCGCTGTAGAGGCTGCGAGCTCCCTCCGTCCTCACCATGGTGCTCAGCGTCCCCAAAACACCCTGGTACTGCACGGAGCTGATGGTCCGGGGGATCTTCACCTCGCCCTGGATCTGTGGGGTGCCAACCCTGTCACCTCACCTTCTGCTCCCTCCCAAGCGCCGCCAGCGCTGAGGCAGAGCTGGCGTGGGGCGTCCCACATCATGCCACTCCCTCTGCCCACGGGGTTTTGGGGTCGGGGGATCGTACCTGCAGCCGCACTTTGGCGGTGTCCAGGGGGTAGGTGAACAGGTCAGCGATGCAGCCGGCCAGCCCCGCACTGACGAACTTCATGGCGGCCGTCGGGGGCACCTCAGGGGGCTTCAGACCCACCATGGTGGCAGAGGGGCTGGAAGGAGAGGAGGGGTTTGTGGGGGAGCCGGGATGGTGCCTCAGGACGGGGCTTCACGTGCATGTCCTATTCGGCGATCGAGGTGATGATGATGTGCCGTGGTGGCTCCCGATGGCTTTGGACAGCCCCAAAAACCACATCCTGCCCTGTCTCCTCGCTTCTGCCCCGGGGAAACTGAGGCACAGGGCTTGTTCAGCACGGCATTCTCACCAATGCCCACCCTTCCTTATCCCACCCCAGCCATAATGGGTTCTTTCGGGGTGAGATTATCTCCCCCCGAGTGACTTGCCCGGAGCGGTGTCCCTCCGTGGCCTCACCGTAGGGACGTGGGCACAGTGTCCCAGCTGCTGCCTGGCACAGGCAGTGCCCTGAGAGCCTCTCCCTGGCCCCATCCTTATATAGCACCCAGGAGGTCATTCCAGCCGCCACGGATCGGGTGACAGGAAAACAGCGTTCCCCCGGTGGCATTTGAGTTGATGGCACCGGGTCACCTGGCACCCGTCATCAGGCGGCTGTTCCAGCCCTCTCCCCCCTCACAGGGCTCAGGGAAGGGGAGCGGGGTCCTGCCCAGACCTCCTGCATTGCACTGGGGAGGAATGCCGATTTTCACCCTAAAACCACTCCGGGAAGGATGAGATGCAGAAAACCCTCTGGCCGAGATCGAACTCAGGGCTCAGTGCTGTGACCTCCTTTGTGACAGCGATCCCAGCCCAGCTGGCATCCTGCCCCAGGTTTTGTTGGGATGCCACCAGGAGAAAGCATCCTGCATGTCACTTCTGTCCTTCCAGGGAACACTGCGTGCCTTTACCTCCCATGCTGACCCAGCAAGGGCAGGGAATGGGGCCACAGTCACAGGGCAAGTTGTGCCAGCAGCAACTGACACATTCAGGGTGTCCCCTGCGAAAATGAACACTGCAGGAGTGGGAGAAAGAAGGGATGCTCATCCTTTGACTGCTTAAATCCTCAGTTCCATGCACAGTTTGAAAAGCAGCTCAGAATGGAAGCGACTCGTCCCACGTGGGCTGTGCCTCACGGTGAGAATCAATTCCTCGACCTTTCCAAGTGCTCCTGGCCACCCCAGCTTCCAGCAGCATTTCTTGGACTTGGAAGCTCACGTGGCAGAGACTCCTGTCCCCTGCTGAGGAAAGTTCCTGCCCTGCCAGAGGGATATTCTGCACAGGCTGACAAGAAACCAGGGGAATTTTATTGAAACAAACACTGAAGAGAGCAGTACAAAAATAACAGAGCTCTGCTGGCATCAAAGTCTGTTCTCTGAAAGGTGTAGAAAAATAATTTAAACATAAATCTAGAAGTCTCATCTCTCTAGTCACTCCTTTTGTACACCCACCAGATTATACAGTGCCCTCGGCCTTGCCGTGTTTGCCTTGGCTGGAAAGTTCACACGAGCACTTTGGGCACCTGTGGAGACAGAGAATTGTGCTGCCCACCAACCATTTTTGCAAGGGCCATTGCACAGGAATAAATCCTAGAACCAGGCTACCTGGAGGGCAGATAACAGGTCATGGGTTACCCACAGAGGTGCGTCTCATTGGGGACCTGCCCCTGCAAGATGCAGCTCCCTCTGGGTGACCACAGGCTTTAAGCCCTTCTAAATAAGGGACTTTAATTAACAAACCAATCAGGCAAACTAAAACGAGCGCACGAAAGCTGTGGCTTCCACCTCCCCTGTGCTGGAGGGCTCAGCCTTTGCCATGGCTCAGGAAGCTCTGCTCTGGAAGGTCTCTTGCCAACACTATTCCTTCTTGGAGAGCTGAGCAGAGAAGATCCTGGCGATTCTTTTGGCTTCCTCTTCCGAGAGGTCAGGGATGGGCCTGGGGCGATTTGGCCTCCGGTAAGGGATGCCTCCAGGCACTGCTGCACTCCTGCTCTGCAGAGAGAAGGGAGAGAAGGGACCAGGTGTGAGCTCTGCCCTGCACTTGGTTTCAGGTCATGGCAAGCCCGGGCTGTGCAGCAGGTGACAAGCTCCTGGATGCACAGAAAATCCGCCCCAATGAGAAAGATGCAAAGCCCGGAATGGGGCTCTGGTGTGTGACTTCTGAACTTGTGGGCATCCACTCTCTGCCAAAATCTCCCTGTATGAAGCCAAAGGAATGAGACTGATGTGTAGTCCCTGGGACCTGACTACATTTTGGATTTCAATTCTTATTTCACTTTATACTTAGCAGAAACCTGAAGGCCAAATCTCCTCACAGTGGAGAGGAAATGCTCTGTCACAACAAATATAAGCCTGCTGATAGAACAAGGCAGGGAATAAATTTAAACTAAAAGAGAAGAGATTTAGATTAGATATTAGAGAGAAATTCTTCCCTGTGAGGATGGGGAGGCCCTGGCACAGGTGCCCAGAGAAGCTGTGGCTGCCCCTGGATCCCTGGGAGTGTCCAAGGCCAGGCTGGACACGGCTTGGAACAACCTCGGATAGCAGAAAGTATCCCTGCCCATGGCAGGAGTGTGGGACTGGATAAGCTTTAAGGTCCCTCCCAGTCCAAACCATCTGTGATTCCATGATAAATCAGATGGGCTGGGCTCAGCTGCCTGCAGGGATCCCAAAGCAGCATCCCATGAGAGGAAAAGCCCTGGTTTAAGCAGTCTTATCTCCTCTCTGCTTTGTCAGCAGCTTCCCGGCAGCCTGGCCTTGTCCCAGATGTTCCCACAGCACTAGAAGACAAATAATTTCAGCATAAAAAGAAACACACATTTCTCCCCAACCGTGTGAAAAACACACGGGCCCTGTCTGTGAAGCACCAAGAAAAGCAATCCTGCTCTGGCAGCCTTCAGAGGAGGAAGCTGTGGGGCCAGGATGGGGTTTTGGAAAACTGATCTGCTAGTCTGACCTTTCACCTACATCACTGGTCTGCTTCTCTGAGCCTCAGGACAGGTCCCCTGAGGTCACCAACTCCCTCCCGAGACAAACAGCACCAGGATCCTGTTCTGGTGCACTTTGATATGCACTGCTTACGGAGGGAAATGGCTTTCTTGGGAATAAGGGAGTCCTCGTGTTTGGTAACCTGTGCATTACAGGTTCAGGTGGCAGCCTGCAGGTCAAATACTTTAAAACACTTCCTGTCTCTATTGCACTGAAATAACATACATGGATAATTAGGAGAATCATTGCTTTGCTCTTCTTTCTCAACAATTCTCCATGATATATTCCCTAAACCAAAACATAAGCAGCCAAGAGAGATTAAACGCAGACCTGGCCACAGTAGAAGCTTAAAAAGCAGCAGAGAGAGATGCTCGCTGGCCAAAGCACCTCTCTTAAGGGGCTGTCCGCAGACCAGGACAGGAGCTCCTTCTTCCCACATTGTTTTCTGCCCCTCTGTCCAAGAAACAGTGGAAAGGTCAGGAGTGGCTGGCGAGGGGCAAAGACCAGACTCTGTGCTGATCCCTGAGTTCAGAACAGCATTTGCAAGCATCTCGTTAGGAAATTACCACAATCCGCCAATTAACCCCATTTCGGAGGTGCCTGAAACTGCATTTCCTGCCACCGGATGGCGGCCCGGGAGTAGGGAGGGGCGGCTGGGCTGGGGGCGAAGCACTTGGGTGCCAGGTATCGGTGCCAAAAGGACGCACGTCCCCCTGCGGATCCCACCCGACGCAGGTGCCGCCTGCGCAGCGCTCCCTTCCCTCCTCTCACCTGCGGGCACCGTTCGCTCCTTCGCAGCGTTGCTGCCCGAGCAGAGGGCATTTGCCCCATCCCTGGCTCGCCACAGCTCGTTCCTGGCGCGGCTGCCCCCGGCACGGCAGGAGCAGGGCGGCCGAAGGAGAGCAACCTGCGCGTTCCGCGCCGCGGGCCGTGGGCAGGGCACAGCCGCAGCCTCCGGCGCCGCACCTGCCCCGGGGCCCCGCCCCTGCGGTGCCGCCCGTGCCTCCCGCGGGGCCGCCTCTTCCTACGGCAGCAGCTCTGCTTGGGCATTGCCGCTGCTGCCAGGGAGCAGAGACCGCGTGGGACAGGAGCCACCCGTTTGCTGATGGGACTCCTTGAAACGGAGCGGAATCCTGCGACAAATGAAGGCGCTACAGGTGGAGCGATGGCAGAGGAAATCTCCTTCCTGCCAGTTCCCCGCGGGAACAAAAGCAGCTCCCAGTTGTCTCACGCTGGATAAACAGGGAAAGGCAATTCTGTGTCCTCTCCTGCTTAGCATGTACATTTTCACTGTCCCAAAAAGGGACCATTGGAGGCTTTAGGGCGATTGGCATGGGTCAGGGATCTGCTGCCGTGGCAGGGCAAAAGATGGAGCCGCTGGTGGTGATTGAGACAGACCTGAAGAATTAGAGGTTCGTGGGAAATTATTCAGTGCACCAAAATGATAGCAAATATCAGCTTGGTTGGTGTCACATGTAGAGCTGGGACAACGACCCTAAACACCCCAAAAAGGTAAAGAGACTCTGAGACACACTGTGATCAGGCCCCATAGGGGCGATTTATTGGAAACGCCAGCAAGGAATAACAGGAATTGCTGCATTCCCTGGCTTACAGCTTGGTCCCACCTGTCCACACTACTGCCCTTGGGAGGTGCTGCTCTTCCAGCAAGAAACACCTTTTCCTGTGTCCCTTAAAAGCCTCCTCTGAAAACCTCGATGCTGCCGTGTTTCTCCTCCAGCCGCGTCCTTTCTCCTTCCGTCTCTCCGCTCCCTCGTCGGGCGTGCGGCTCCGCTGCTCCGCGGCGTTTCCGCAATTAATCTAATTGCTGCTGAGCCTGGCCGGGCCGGCTGGAGGGGCCGCAGGGATCAGGGCAGGGCGGGCCGTGCCAGCGCCACGGCGCGCTGCAGCTGCTCGTACGACACGAACATCACCACGTTCCAGGAGCCCAGGCGCAGGAAGGACGGGACGAAGCTGTGCCGGGAAAAGCAGTGCTGAAGGGGACGTGCCGGGGACATCGCCATCCCCAAAGCCCCGCGCGAGGCTTGGCATATTTGGGCTTCGGTGCCGCGGGTGCGTGCGGTCACCACGGTGAAATTGCGGGCGCTCAGTGGGGTGTCCGCGACTCACCCCTTGTAGAGGCCGGCGGGGCCGTCCTGCAGGAGCAGGGCCAGGAGGCAGCTCAGGGCATTGCGGTACTGCCCGGGGCTGGCGTTCATGTAGCGCGTCTTCACCACGTCCACCGGCGATGCCACCACCGTGGCGCAGAACCCCGCGCCAAACGCCGCCACGATGTGGCACGGGACGTTATCTAGAGGTGGGAAAGAGCCGGGGGTTGGATGCTGCGGGGACAGCGATGGCAGCTGGCCACGTCCCCCCCGCGCCATCCTCACCTGTCATGAGCTGTGCCCGCAGCAGCGCGTCCTTGAGGAGGTCGTAGGTGACGAGCTCCCCGCAGTTGATGATGACATTGCGGGCGATGTTGGGCAGCGTGCCTGGGCAGGAGGGCAGTGGCATTGGGAATGCTGGTCACAGCCCCTCCTGGAGCAGCCCGGGCAGGTGCCCCAGCCCTGATGTCCCCATGCCTCTTCCCCTCCTCATGCCCATTTCCATTTCTCTTCCCGCACCCATCCCTGCCCGCTCCTACCTCTCCAGAGCCCGGGGATGCCCTCCTCCCTGGCGATGGTGCGGTAGGCGTCCACGGTGCCGCTGTACCGGCGGGCACTGTCCGACAGCACCCTGCTGGCCTGGAACCGGACCTTGACCACGTCGGTGGGCTGGGCACAGGCCACAGCCACAGCCCCCGTGGTGCAGCCGGCCAGGATTCGTGCGGCCATGCCTGTGTCTGGAGAGGGTAGGTATTGGCACTCGTGGCCCTGCAGGGACCCCCAGCCCGGCAGGGACCTCAGGCCCAGCAGCCTGTGGTGCTGCGCAGAGAGTCATCTCAGGGGGCTGTGCCCCAGGGTGAGTTTCTCCCCCAAGGGCGGGGTGCGTCTCTCTGGGAGAGGAGGGTGCATCAGGAGCGGGGTGCGCAGGGATGCCCGGGACACTCACTCTCAGCGCCCTTGGGGGTGTAGAGCTGCTTCACGGAGTCGTAGAGCCCAATGCGGATGGAGGCGAAGCTCATCTGGCGCTGCAGCCCGGCCACCAGCCCGCTGTAGAGGCTGCGAGCTCCCTCCGTCCTCACCATGGTGCTCAGCGTCCCCAAAACACCCTGGTACTGCACGGAGCTGATGGTCCGGGGGATCTTCACCTCGCCCTGGATCTGTGGGGTGCCAACCCTGTCACCTCACCTTCTGCTCCCTCCCAAGCGCCGCCAGCGCTGAGGCAGAGCTGGCGTGGGGCGTCCCACATCATGCCACTCCCTCTGCCCACGGGGTTTTGGGGTCGGGGGATCGTACCTGCAGCCGCACTTTGGCGGTGTCCAGGGGGAAGGTGAACAGGTCAGCGATGCAGCCGGCCAGCCCCGCACTGACGAACTTCATGGCGGCCGTCGGGGGCACCTCAGGGGGCTTCAGACCCACCATGGTGGCAGAGGGGCTGGAAGGAGAGGAGGGGTTTGTGGGGGAGCCGGGATGGTGTCTCAGGACGGGGCTTCATGTGCATGTCCTATTCGGCGATCGAGGTGATGATGATGTGCCGTGGTGGCTCCCGATGGCTTTGGACAGCCCCAAAAACCACATCCTGCCCTGTCTCCTCGCTTCTGCCCCGGGGAAACTGAGGCACAGGGCTTGTTCAGCATGGCATTCTCACCAATGCCCACCCTTCCTTATCCCACCCCAGCCATAATGGGTTCTTTCGGGGTGAGATTATCTCCCCCAGTGTGACCTGCCCGGAGCGGTGTCCCTCCGTGGCCTCACCGTAGGGACGTGGGCACAGTGTCCCAGCTGCTGCCTGGCACAGGCAGTGCCCTGAGAGCCTCTCCCTGGCCCCATCCTTATATAGCACCCAGGAGGTCATTCCAGCCGCCACGGATCGGGTGACAGGAAAACAGCGTTCCCCCGGTGGCATTTGAGTTGATGGCACCGGGTCACCTGGCACCCGTCATCAGGCGGCTGTTCCAGCCCTCTCCCCCCTCACAGGGCTCAGGGAAGGGGAGCGGGGTCCTGCCCAGACCTCCTGCATTGCACTGGGGAGGAATGCCGATTTTCACCCTAAACCACTCCGGGAAGGATGAGATGCAGAAAACCCTCGCCCCAAGGCTCCACAGGCGAGTGCCTTGGAGGCGGTGCAGCACTGAGCTCTTTGTGCAGGGCAGGGCGCATCCCTCAGCCCGACACAGAGCACGGGGCCACAGTCCATCCCGGACAGCTGCCCAGCTCCCAGCGGGATTGCCTCTGCCCAGGGGAACGTGTTCCCCAGGCTCACGTGGAGCAGGGGCCAGGGGAGCACCTCGGGGTGAGATCCACCACCAAAGCCATGACGCCCTGCGGAGCGTGGCACGGCCCTGCGGCTGCCCGGAGGGACTTTTCCTCATGGCCGAGATCGAACTCAGGGCTCAGTGCTGTGACCTCCTTTGTGACAGCGATCCCAGCCCAGCTGGCATCCTGCCCCAGGTTTTGTTGGGATGCCACCAGGAGAAAGCATCCGGCATGTCACTTCTGTCCTTCCAGGGAACACTGCATGCCTTTACCTCCCATGCTGACCCAGCAAGGGCAGGGAATGGGGCCACAGTCACAGGGCAAGTTGTGCCAGCAGCAACTGACACATTCAGGGTGTCCCCTGCGAAAATCAACACTGCAGGAGTGGGAGAAAGAAGGGATGCTCATCCTTTGACTGCTTAAATCCTCAATTCCATGCACGGTTTGAAAAGCAGCTCAGAATGGAAGCGACTCGTCCCGCATGGGCTGTGCCTCATGGTGAGAATCAATTCCTCGACCTTTCCAAGTGCTCCTGGCCACCCCAGCTTCCAGCAGCATTTCTCGGACTTGGAAGCTCACGTGGCAGAGACTCCTGTCCCCTGCTGAGGAAAGTTCCTGCCCTGCCAGAGGGATATTCTGCACAGGCTGACAAGAAACCAGGGGAATTTTATTGAAACAAACACTGAGGAGAGCAGTACAAAAATAATGGAGCTATGCTGGCATCAAAGTCTGTTCTCTGAAAGGTGTACAAAAATAATTTAAATATAAATATAAAAGTCTCATCTTTCTAGTCACCCCTTTTGTACACCCACCAGATTATACAGTGCCCTCGGCCTTGCCGTGTTTGCCTTGGCTGGAAAGTTCACACAAGCACTTTGGGCACCTGTAGAGACAGAGAATTGTGCTGCCCACCAACCATTTTTGCAAGGGCCATTGCACAGGAATAAATCCTAGAACCAGGCTACCTGGAGGGCAGATAACAGGTCATGGGTTACCCACAGGGGTGCGTCTCATTGGGGACCTGCCCCTGCAAGATGCAGCTCCCTCTGGGTGACCACAGGCTTTAAGCCCTTCTAAATAAGGGACTTTAATTAACAAACCAATCAGGCAAACTAAAACGAGCGCACGAAAGCTGTGGCTTCCACCTCCCCTGTGCTGGAGAGCTCAGCCTTTGCCATGGCTCAGGAAGCTCTGCTCTGGAAGGTCTCTTGCCAACATTATTCCTTCTTGGAGAGCTGAGCAGAGAAGATCCTGGCGATTCTTTTGGCTTCCTCTTCCGAGAGGTCAGGGATGGGCCTGGGGCGATTTGGCCTCCGGTAAGGGATGCCTCCAGGCACTGCTGCACTCCTGCTCTGCAGAGAGAAGAGAGAGAAGGGACCAGGTGTGAGCTCTGCCCTGCACTTGGTTTCAGGTCATGGCAAGCCCGGGCTGTGCAGCAGGTGACAAGCTCCTGGATGCACAGAAAATCCGCCCCAATGAGAAAGATGCAAAGCCTGGAATGGGAAGGGACCCCTTCCACTAGCCCAGGCTGCTCCAAGCCCCAATGTCCAGCCTGGCCTCGGACACTCCCAGGGATCCAGGGGCAGCCACAGCTGCTCTGGGCACTCTGTGCCTGGGCCTCCCCACCCTCACAGCCAGGAATTGCTTCCTAATATCTCATACCCCTAAAGTGCCCGGCCCTCTGAAGCCACAACACTAGAGCAGTCTGTTTGCTCCCAAAGTCAGGAAAGCAGGTGTGCTTGGAAAACACGCCACTGGCATGTTGCTCCGGAGGCAAGCAGCTAAAATACACCTCCTCCCATTCTCCTCCCCTTGTCCAACGTCTATGATGAAGTGGTGGTGTGTGTATTTATCCTAATGACCTTCCTAAAAATGAACTTCGGGCTGTGGGAAGGGTTTAACAGCAGTTCTTGCTGCTATCTTACATGTACAGGTGTGAATCAGAATGAGCAAGGTTTAAAAGCACTGTTAACACTCCCAGCTCAGACGGATGGCCAGAATCATAGAATCATGGAATAACTGAGGTTGCAGAAGACACGTAAGGTCACGGAGTGCAACTGTTCCCTCAGCACTGCCAAGGCCACCATTAACCCGTGTCCCCAAGTGCCACATCCTCACGGCTTTAAATCCCTCCAGGGATGGGGACTCCACCACTGCTTTGGGCAGCTGTGCCGGGGCTGGACGACCCTTTGGGGGAAAAAATTTTCCTTAATATCCAACCTCACCTTCCCCTGGCAGAGCTTGAGGCCATTTCCCCTTGTCCTGTCCCTGTTCTCTGAGCAGAGCCCGATCCCCCCAGCTGCCCTCTCCTGTGAGGAGTTGTGCAGAGCCACAAGGTCCCCCCGAGCCTCCTTTTCTCCAGGCTGAGCCCTTCCCCAGCTCCCTCAGCCGCTCCTGGGGCTCCAGACCCTTCCCCAGCTCCACTGCTCTTTTTTGGACATCAAACCTTCCTTTGATCCATCTCACAGGTGGTTTCTGACTGTCACTTTTATCCTCCTGCATAGTTTCCAGAGCACACATCTGAACTGTGTTTACACCATTCCTCGCTCCAGGAATAGGGTCAGGTCAGAGCCCATCCCAGGTTTCTAGCACTCTGTCTCTCAGACTCCAAGTGTCTGGTGCTCAGCCAGGAAGCACACGTGTTCCGTGGGGAAGATGCAAGAGGAAAGGAGACTCGTGCACTGCAGATCACGCTTCAGTGGCAGTGACACTGGAACCAGCTGAGGATTATCCAGCGCCTGTGTGACAGGGGCTGGACTAAGGCAGCTTCATGAGCATTTCATAGGTCATGGGGGTGGGCACGGCCTCTTCCAAGGTCAAAGGATTCCAGTCCTGGAGGCAGAGAATGTTTCAGCGCCGTGGCTCAGCGAGTTTGCCGGCAGTTTTGTTCGTGCACAGGGGTGGAGGGCAAAGAGATCTGTGTTAACAGGCTACAACCTACCCTGGCAGCAGCCTTGCCCCTGCTCCTGCTTTCCAGGCAAGAAATCAGCAGATCGAGCAGAAACAACACAACCGAGAAAGGATGTTTTGGCTCTTGCTGCCATTGGCATTTTTGGAACATATAAAGCTTGTGGTTGTGAATATGCCCAAGGCTCTGTTATTTCAAATTCAGAGAACCAGACTAAGCCCAGGTTTAGAAACTGACGTTCCAAAGGCCAATTAAAACCAAAACTCTGAGGAAGCATTTGTCTGAACCCTATGCAGTGGTAGCAGTGAAGAACTGATTCTTCACAGGGGGGGTTTGATGCACAAGGCACAACCGAATCCTCTCTCAGCACAGCCTACAAGGACTGCGGCAAAGGATTAGCGCCAGCTCATCCTGGAATTAAGCTGATTTCAGATCAAAATATCCAGATAGTGCCTTGCTAATAGTCTACCAAATTATTAATGATTTTCAGGGCTGTATTTCCAGGCACTCAGCTCAGAGCTGCAGAGAGGGGATTCAAGTAAAGCTGGTATTAGAATTAAAGCACAGGCTTCCCTGACTTTAGGGCTACGAGAGCCTGTCTGAGTCTGTTTCGATTCATCAAGCAAACTGTCTCCAGTGACATAAATGTTCCTTAATGTGTTTTTGTTTCATGGGTCATATGGAGAGGAACCAAGATATCATCTTACGTGGGAGCGATGAACGAACAGCCTAGCTGCTGCAGCACCCAGAGCCACATTGACATCCACAGCAAAGCTGGGGCTGGAAAAGGATCATGGAATCCCAGAATGGTTTGCATGGGAAGGGACCTTAAAGCTTCTTCCATTCCACCCCCTGCCATGGGCAGGGACACCTTTTCCTATGCCAGGCTGCTCCAAGCCCTGTCCAGCCTGGCCTTGGGCACTGCCAAGGATCCAGGGGCAGCCACAGCTTCTCTGGGCACCTGTGCCAGGGCCTCACCTCCCTCACGGGGAAGAATTTCTCCCCAATAGCCAATCTAAATCTCCCCTCTTCTAGTTTAAAACCGTTTCCCTTTATCCCATCACTATCCCTCCGTGTAATCTCTCTCTATCTCTCTTTTTAATAACCCCACTTTATGAACTGAAAATAAGGTAAATATGTAGGCCTTGGAACAACTGAGCCACAAACTTCTCATGCAGTAAATAAAATCTTCATGCACATGAAAAAGTAAAACCTCAGCAATCCCCAGCTCTGGCGCAGGAGAAGCAATCACTGCAGTTATTCTGCTGCTCCCTGGGTCGCAGACCTGTTACGAGGTACCTCTCCAGGAACCCCCTCCTGCTGCAAACGCCCTCATTTCATCCTGATCTGAGAGAGACACATTGAAGCCATAATTACAAGTCAGAGCTCCTCAGAATCAGGCACATGCCCTGACATCAAAGCACAAAGAGGTGTGGAGTGAGAACCTGCCACTTCCACTGACCCCCACAGAGTAACATTTCCTGAGCATATTGAACAACTGGGCAATAAAAAGGCACAAGGATCACAGACAACACAGCCATGGCCTTTAAAAACCATCTCAGAGAGAGAAGAGGTATCAGGAACATTCCCCTGACATGATTTGGGAGCTGTCACCTCCAAGCTGAGTGCTGGCAGGCAAAGGGAGAAGCTTTGCTCCTGCTTTAAGGAATGGACTGAGCTGGACAATAAGGGAAAGGACATCCCATACTTACTTTTGGAGATGTGGAAGGGTGAGAAGAAGTGCTGAGCAGTCTCATGGAGGCTTCCATCTCCTGGGGTGGAAGGAAGAAGTTGGGAACAGCAACAGGATCAGATCTGAGCAGAACTGTCAAGGAACTACCTTTGGCAGTGTGCAGTCACACAGAGCTCCACACGCGGAAAAAGCCTCAGCTGTCAACAGATCCCAAATAGCGAATCTTTTTTGTTTTAATCAATATTGCATTGTTCTGAACACTTGGTTCTCTCACCTGGGCTCACAGAGTATCGGACACTGATTTGCTTTAAGACAACAGCTCACAAATTTGTAGAGGACTTCATCCTGCAAAAATTCCAACTTAATCCGAGATTTGGAATTCATGCAAGAAACATTGGGAAGCATTTTAAAAGCAAAATAAAGCATGTCTCTTTTAATACAGGAGAGACACAAGAGCTCTAACACATGAGGGAAAATCACACTGAGAGAAAATGCATGCAGAAGCCTCAGAACTAGCCAAAACGAAGTGACTCTCACAAATCACAAAATTTATTGGCTACAAGCGGCAAGGAAGTTATCACTACATTGTGTGAAACAGTGTCATGGGGTCCTCCAGCACCTTCCCAGATCACCAGTTCTGGATACATCTTCCAGGGAAGAGCTCCACATAGCAAATTTCTCTTTCTTGAGGCCAGGGAGATTCTAACTAAGCAGGAAGAGTCATTGAATGCAAGGAGTGCTTAAGAGAAAAGGATACAAAGTGGTTTTTGGTTTGATGGCGTTTTCCGACCCTTCCGTTGGGTCTTCACTGCTGTCATCAGGGAAGCTCTCGCTATTTCTTTCCGAGCCAGCTTGGGCTGACACACTCTGAGCACAATTCTCATCAGAACCACTTCCTTCCTTGCCTTGATGATCTCCATTTACAGCCTCAGCATTTACCTCCTCCTCTCTCTCGGTGGTTTCTCGATGGGTCAAACCCATGTCTCCTGGGCACGGCAGCAGTTCCTTGGAGCCTGCACGGGACTCTGCACTTCCCTTTATGGGTTCAGTGCTCAGTGCTCTGTCCCAGAGGCTCTGTCCAGCAGGCTGGGGCGGCTCCTTCCCCGCCGTTCCTGTGCTGCTGTCAAAGGTCTGGAAGTCCCCTGCTGCCGCCCAGGGACTGCTCCCACCCGCGTGGGGGCTCACGGGCGGGCTCAGGGCGCTGAACACGCTGCGGCTGTCCCCTTGCAGGATGGACAAGGTGCTGCTGTTCCCTCTAGGGAAACAATCTGCAGCTGTGCAGTGCTGATCTTCAGGCCTGGGCTCCAGAGCGTGCTGCTCAGCCTCCTGCCCTGTTTCAGAGATCACGCTGGACCAGGGGCTCGTCCTGTCCGTTACGGTCATTATTTCATTGAGAGCTCGTGGTTCTATAACGTCTTCTTCGTATTCCTCTTCACTCTGTGGCTGGGTGGCAAAAGCTCCTTCGCTGTCCTGGACATAAGCCCCTGGACGCTCATCTTCGGGGACGATGGGGCCGAGGAGCTCGTGCAGCATGTGTCTCTCGAACACAGATCTCCCAGCGCCGCACGGCTGCTGAGGGTCACTGCCAACGCCAGGCGAGTGCGACTGCGGCTGCCCTTGAGGAACTCCGGCTCCTCGCTCCTTCCAGCTGGGTACACCCACAGCACCTGGCTGCCTGCTGCTGTCCTGGGGCACGTGAGCGGCTTCTTTGCTCTCGGTAGTTATGGTCTGCAAGTCTGGTTAACAGAAAACAGCATCAGTAAATGCGTGGAGCAACGATTCAGCTTAGTTCTGATTTCTTTGGGTTTTGGGCAGAAAGTTCTATATGGCAGGATGGTTAGGAGCTAAACATGCACAGCTTTGCAAACACTCTGCTGATGTGAGCACGCTCTGCTGTTTCCCACTGACAAGGCCAGAAAAGCAGAAATGCCAAGGAGAAAAAGAAGCATTAAGGATGAAATTAATGGGAAATTTTACCAATTCTTTAAAAAGCCACTATCACTTATTTTGCTTCCCAGTGAGCAGATCCTATTCACTGCTTGCATCCTCTGAGAATTGAGCTCACCAGTATCAGGTAAAATGGCAAACTATTTTGAGGCAAGTCCTGCTCCAAGGGAATGGTGTGGGACAGTTGGAAAACAATGGAAAAAGAGAAGGAAGAGTCTGAAACAGACTGTGGAGGAAGGCATGTAAAAAAGCAGTAAAAACAAGGATGTGCTAAGGATGAGAAAAGAAATTAAAAGACCAAAACCTTGGAGAATAAAGAGGGGGGGAAAAAAGAGGAGATTGAGGTGGTGATAAAAGAATGGCAAATTCTGACATAATAGGGATGTGCCCTTCAACTCCATCTCTTGGAAATGCTGCTTCCCCGTGGGAAGCCACGAGCAGAAAAATCACAGAATAACTTTCCAACTGGCAGCAACTGTAGCTCTGGGCTCCAGTTTATTCTCTTCTCTGGTAAGTTATTTTAAAAGCATCAGCAGAGATTTGATTTCCTTGTCATTTTGCTACTCGCAGTGACAACTTACCGTTGATTAGGCTGCTGACCTGCAGCACCAACTGACTAGATTTTTCCAAAAGATGGCAGCCTTTGGGATCCACTTCTCTGCTCATCGAGCCCTGACGGTCACTCTCCCATTCCTCATGGCTTGGTTTGGATGTGAGGAAGTCAGGAAAAGACCTGGTCAGCTTCTGACTGAAGTACCTTTGAACCTCATCCAGCTCACTCAAGTTTTTCCTGCAAGCAGTGGTAAGAAATTTGGTAAGAGGGGGAAAATAAGCCTGTGGCAGTTGGGTTTAAGTTGGACCATTCTAGTCAACTACGTGCAAATACACAAATAAAAGATTAAAGGTTTTCATTGAGAAACAGATCAGAAGGCAAGTGTTGAGGTTGCTCTAAGCAAGAGGATAACATTCAAGAACAAATCCCAGCTTGGCTAAGAAACTTAGGCTGGAAGCTAAAATAGAGCTAGTTTTGAACTTAGTTAAGGAGCTGGATTTGAGATGACCTTCCAATAAAAATCATAAAGCCAAGAACATTACTTATGTTAATATTACTAACTGACTTATGGCTGAGCTTGATAAAAATCTGAGGATTTCTATGTGTTTAAGATCTCAAGATTTTAAGATACATTGATTGTGGTAGCAGGGGGAGGAATTAAATACCTCGGGAAGTCTCTTTCATTCCTATATTCCTACAGATAATAAATACTATTCTTCTAAATTTATACCTCATCTAAACCTAGAATCTAGTCAAGAGAACAGTGCTTCTAGCAAGAAGAAAAACATCCTGTTGGGAAAGGATTTACTGCCCTGTGCACCCCAAAATGCTGACAGGCTTGTTCTTGTGCCTGTGGAAGTCACCTGGAGGGACTAGTGGCTTCACGGCACCTGTGGTGCGACAGACGTACCGGGATGCACAAACCCAAGCATTCTCTGCAGATTTGGAAACACTGCTGCTGCTGCTGCTCCCCTTCAAGCACAGTGCTGCAGCACCTCAGTCCTGCTGTGGAGCTCCCACCCAGCCCCTGATTTCCAGCCTCGCCCTATCCCGCTGTAAACGGCGCCGGAATCTCTTCGTGGGCCATCGCACTGTGCCACCTCCATCTCCGTAGGACCGATCCTTCCCGTCCCAGCCCCTCCCTGCTCCCCAGGCCGGCACTGCCCGGCTGGCCCCAGCCCCGCTGTACCTGAGCGCGGCGAGCAGAGCAGCGCGCGAGGCCAGCGCCGCCGAGTCCAGCGCGGCCGTCCCCGCCCGGCGCGCGCTCCCTTCCGCCTGCTGCAGGCACTCGTGGAACCTGCGCACGTTCTGCAGGTGCTCCTCGTGCCGAGGCGTGCGCGTGCCAGGGGGGATAATCCTGCCAAAAACACCAGAAACCAGCTTGGAACCTCCAGCTGGGCCAAACCTGCCAATTGAGAATATCCCATGTCTGGAAAGCCATTAAAGAGCCACCGATGGATGAAACTGGCTCTTTCCAATGTCCACAGGAATGTCATTTACTGTTTCAGATTTATACCAAGGGAAAGTAATGATGTGGCTGGCAGGGAGTTTCCATGCCTGCTGGCAGCTCCCAAGCCAGTTGCTCAGATCCCACAGCAGTGGCCCACAGTCCCTCTGAACTTCAAAGGCACGTGGGAAAAGCATCATCCCTGCAGGCTAAATAAACAAATAATGAACTAAAACACTCTTTCCCTCATTTTAAGGGTCAGAAAGCAGGAATTACTGCAGGATGTCTCACTGTCTTACTCCTGGAATATGCAATACCACAGCATTTCACCAGCTGTCGTTCACTGGTAATGGACAGGAGTTAAGGCAAGATAAAGGGGATGCATCAGGAATATTCTATTCTAATTTACACTTATGAAAAATAAAATCAAATACAGGCACAACCCTTATTCTTATCAGGGCCTGGAGCAAGTACCCGCCAGTTTTAACAGTGGCATACTTAAAACCCTAATTTACAAGGGTGCAAATGAAACAAATCAGGAAATATCAATGACAAGGAAGGGGAATGTCCACTAATTTTTAGGCCCAAACACAGTGGACACACTTTCACAGGGTGTGCTATTTTTTCAGTAGAATCAATTTGCTTTAGAGAGGTATTTCTGAGACCTGAAAATGATCAAAGAAGTTGTCAGCCTGTGGACTTACTGCTCTCGAGCAGGAATGCTGACTTCCTTTGATGAAGAATTCAACATCTGCTTGGACAAATTTGTAGAATTACTAGGAAATGTTGGAAAGCTGACCTTCACCTGGAACGAAAAGGAGCACTGTACATGAGTCTTTCACAGCAAGAAAATAAGAAAAAATAAAAGTATTACTCTGCTGATCTAACAAAAACTCAGGCTTTCCAAATAGCTCTAAATTTTCAAATGATTTCCCAGCCCTGAGTCGAAGTACCGTTTCACAACACTTTCATTTCAGACACTTTTGTTAATTCCCTCCACACTGTCAGAGAGTAAATTGATGGAAAGTAGGTAAGGGCTCCATAACATGCGTGTAACACACCCCAGCGTATCTGGGAATTCTGGAGAATAAAGAAAAACCCAGGAGAAATGATAAATATTGCAGAAAAACAGATTCCTGCCAAATTAGATGTTTCCTAACTAAAGAAAAGCTGAATCTGCTCTGTATTTTTGAGCATCAGCTGCCACCCAAAGCAACAAACAGAACAATGCCATGCTCCCAGACATCCAAATCCACACAATATTCTCCTAAGAAAAAATCCCCAACAGCCATGAAGCAACAACAGAACGAAGGCCATGGGGATGTTCATGACTTGGTTTGAGTGCTGTAACTAGCAGTGGCCTGCAGCTTCCATGGAAACCTGGAGCAGAATTCCTAAGGAATTCAGTGCTTCTGGAACGTTTGCACAGACTGGTCCACGACAGTGCAGTGAATTTACTGTGAATTTGCTCAGGAACCTGCAGTGCTGATTCTTAGGAATCCAATTCAATGTGAGAAGAGGAAACGGAAGCACATACGGAAGAACTTTGCGGCTGGCTCCGGGCCCTGGCCTGCCTTTCTTCTTTGAGATGATGGATGCTTTGGAGAGGGGACACTGCCACTTTGAGCTGCCCTCGGCACTGCCCGCTGAAGTCGGCGATGTTGTACCAGCCGCACACGAGCTGGAAGCCAGAAAGGAGAGGAGAAAGGTCCACGGATGCAAATCCTATCACTCGCTCTGACTCTGGGGGACAAGGATACAAAGCACCAATTCATCGATGGGAATACTTTTCAGGAATGCTAAAACACAGCCCTTGAAATATGTCTTGGAAGTTGACCCGAGGTCCAGAACAATCCTATCCAGTGGGGGGATATTATTTGGATTCCCTCAGTTGCATTCAGCTAAAAATGTCCCTGCAGAAAGCCCAGGGCAGGGAGAGGGATTGGCAGGAGAATCACTGCACTCACACAGTACTGTGGGTACACAGGAAATTCATTTTTGAAGCAAAAATCAGACAGCTGAACTTCAATATACTAGAAGAAAGAACTAAAAGTATTTGGTTACAACTGGCTGGGCACACTTTTAACCCACTGCAGTGGCAACAAACAGCACATGAAGGAAGCAGCTAAGAATTCCCTTCAGCAGGAAAATCCAACCTCTAAAGCACTGTCAAAACAACACCAGAAAGAATATGAATAAACCAAACTTCGTAAGATGATTAATGGGGAAAAGGAGGACACCAAGGGCCAGGAAATCATTAGGTATTTATCTCTAGCATTCTTCTAGTACACGGCAAGAAATGTCATTACAATTCTACTCTCCAGTTAACTTCACCAAATTTATTTTCCTTGCATGTGAAATACAAGCAACCTGAGGAAGGAGATGCAGAAAACACACTCCTCTTAATATTGCACTACAAACGTTACCTGCTTTATGCCACACTTTGAAGACCAAGGTTTGCTGTGGATCCAGAAGAAGCTCTTTGGATAATCTGTTAAAGACAGAAATCATAATATTTTATGCAAAGCAGGAAAAAGTAGTAAAATGCTTCTGAAGTTTCAATGCCATTTTATCTATCCAGACAAATCAGCTTCTTTCTGGACTGATGGGGGCAGGAACAAACCAAACCCCAAAATTACTGAGCCTCAAAGCATAAATATCTTTACATGGTTTGGGCTTCCGCTTATTCAAGAAGTATCTCCCTCTCCTCACTCTTGCTGTACATTTAAAAGACAGGATGAGGAAACTGCGAAGGAACAAAAATACAGTTTATTTAATGATTCAATAACGCAGTGACAGCAAAGCACTGGGGCTATGGTTGAAAGCTGTAATGTTCGTAGTTCATTCCTGGAAATAAAAAAAAACCAGACGGAAAATCAAAGCGTTAAATGTAGAACAGTTTTTAAGTTTTTCAAAGCGATTCAGATATTAGAAACACTGGAGGAGACATAGGACTGGAGCACACAGGTTAATTCCTGAATACTGCCATGCACGACTTGATGGGCTGAGGTTCCTTGGAGCAGTCAATTCTGTTTTAATTTAAGCTCAGATATCTAGGTCCGAGCGAAAAAATCGCAAAGCACATGTCCTTTTCACACCTGGCCTGGCTGTCAGACCCAGGGGCTGTCTGTGTGAATCCCCATCTCTCACCTTGCTGGCTGCTGGAAGTCCCAGACTGGCGAGTCCGTGTTTTCTACCACTGCAGTGGTCACTGGAGCGTCTGCACCAGCAACAGCAAATGACACGCAGCTGCTGGGGGCTGTCACCTCCCGTTCTGTCAGGGGACTTCCTGGAATGATACGGAATTAAATACAGATTTTTTAATTAACAACAACAACAACAACAAAATCTAAGGCAGTTCAGCAATTAAAACCACATCATTAGCAAAGAAATCCAGCGTCTAGAAAATACTCCTTTTCACTGGTGGAGCTGATAGCATGTCGTATTTACAATGGAAGCAAATATGACCCGAACCTTTTACAGAGCAGAAACTGGAACATTCGAGGGAGAAACAGAAAAACCATTTGCCCAAGGTCATCTAAGAAGTCAGAAGCAAAGCTAGGAATAAAACCCAGGTCCTGAGGACCCCATTCCAGTGCTTGAGCTACTCTCCATGCTGGGCCACCTGTTTGGCAATCACGAAGAATGAAATTGCTTCCTGAAACCAGCTGGTATTTGTTTCAGTGGATCAGCTGCCTCTCAATTAGTTACTTCTAAAAACCCCCTAAAAAAAACAGGTGAAGACAGAAATATTTCAATATTTCTGCAATACTCAAAAGAAACCTCCTCTATATCATCAAAAACTTTGCAATAGCAAACAAAGTGCATCAGTTTTCCAAAGACTATGAATTCCAAAAGATACTAGAACCATAAAAATCCATCTACAGGGCTCAGAATCTTTTAGAATTACATACCCTTATGGCTTTTGTTTGACTCTTAGATGTGTTATCAGGGGAACAAAAGCTGAGTACAGTGAGCCAGCTGTACAAATTGATCAGGTGCTAAAAATGCGAATTTGCAGGAGTCTTTGAGATAGGAGTTTAGTTATTTAGTTACTATCTTGGGGTTTAGTTATACAGTCAATGCTTAACTTGGGGTTTAGATATCCAGATGATGCTTAATTTCAGAATTCAGCTGTCATCTCCAGCAGGTAACATTATGTAATTTGTATTTTGGATTTTATTCATTAAGGTAGGCTGAACAGTTCAATCTCCTGCTCTCCCTGTACTTCCACAGCGACTGGGGTTGCTGCACCATGAAGCCAAGTTCAAAACCCATCCCTGCCATTGACTTCGCTGGAATATGAACAGATCCCAGAGGAAAACACAGAAACAGAAAAAGGAGAAAGAAAAAACAAGGACAAAAAAGAAAGGAAAGAAAGGGGGGCAGTGGTGACATTACCTTTTAAACTGAGATGCATTGCTCTTTCCACAAAGATATTGACAGCCACTGTGTTTTCCAGAAACATCACCTCTTCTTCCTGCGGTTTGGCACTGCTGAGCCCCGAGCCTCCAGGCTGCGCTTGCTGTCGCTCAGAGATCTGCTGGCTCGGAGCAGAGCCTTCCCCCGCGCCTTCATCCTCAGTGCTGCTGCGCTCCTGGGCGCAGGGCAGCCTGGGCACAGCAGCAGCAGCGCAGGCCAGGCTGATGTGAACGCGCACGGCGGCTCCTGCCAGGTCTGCAGCATTGCAGCGGAACAAGGGATAAACGCCTGCAGGAGAAGCCACAACCACGGGCTGAACGAGCCGAGGGAGAATCAGGAGCTTGGCAAACAGCTGGCACTGTGCATTACCGCACAGATCTCACGTGAGCCCAGCAGGATTAGTTCTGATTTTCAGTGTCATTGCCAGGCGAGTTATCACGCAGATGGACAAGCTTGGAAATACTAAAAACCATGACCGATGCCCCAAACTGGGTACACCTTCATTTTCCCCCAGTAGCTCAGATTAAAGCACATCAGCTTGCCGAGAGCACTGGGAACAGTGACTGCATCATTTCATAGACATATATGGAGAATACAGCATATACCCTGCATTAAAAATCTGTTTTAACTCTTGTTCTTTCTCCCCTCCCTGGCTGCATCTAAAAGAAGAGCCAACCTGTCTGCAAATCTGGTGGCTGATGAGCACCATGGAGACGACAGAAGCCATAAACCAAAACACAAGTTCCACCTCAATGTGAGGAAGAACTTCTGCCCACGGAGGGGCAGAGCCCTGGAACAGCTGCCCGGAGAGGGTGTGGAGTCTCCCTCTCTGGAGACATGCCAACCCCACGGACGTGTTCCTGTGTCACCTGCTCCCGGGGACCCTGCCTGGGCAGGAGGGGGGACTGGGTGACCTCCAGAGATCCATTCCAGCCCCAGCCATCCCAGGATTCTGTGACTCTGTGCAGGACAAAGCGAAGCTGGGAACATTTTGTTTGAAGTGACTAGAGAAGGAGCCCCATTAAATTGCCAGTGAAGAGGACAGAGATGTGACGCTGTGTTTCAGGAACTCACCGCTCACACTCACTGCTCTCCTCGATCTCTCTGCTAACGCTGCCAGGCTGACGTAGGCAGATCCGATCAGACGATCTGTATCAAGTGGTCTTTCCGCCTCACTTTCCTTGCCATGTGCCCACCACACCTGGATTTCCAATTTCTCCTCTCTGAAGAACCACAGCAGTCCTTGGCTCCTTCTGAGAGTCACCTTGCTGGGTTTCCTGAAGGTCACCGTCACATTCTCTGCGTCGTCGCTCAGTTTTGGCCGCTTCAGCCACGTGCACGTGGCGTCCTGGTTGTACAGCCTGTACCTGAGGTAGCAGAAGGTGCTCCTGGGCAGCTGTGTCTGTCCTGCCAGCAGCACGCAGCGCAGGGGCAGCCACACCCTCGGCGTGGCGATGGTCACGGTCACCGGGCTGGCGCTCTGCTCCCAGTCACCGCTCTCGTCCTCGCTGTCCTCGTGCACGTCCTCACTGCTCCAGCCCAGGAGCTTGGCAGCCTCCAGAACGCGCTCCCTGTCACCCTGACGGGCGAAGGCCACCGAGAGCTCCAGCCCTCCCACAATGGCCTGCACGGCGCCCGTGCAGCGCGGAGCCGTCGGATCTGCGCAGAGGGTCAGGGGGAACCAGCCTGAGATACCTTGGGGAGGAAAGATCATGTCAGACTTACCGCACCTTTTGGAAAATGTCAGTGAAGCACGGTCACCTCTCCGGCCCTCAGTCAAGGATGAGAACTCCAAGTGTTTATTTCTCATTTGGAATTTATGAAATGATTTCTAATCTGAAAAAGCAACAGGTTACTGGCCCTTCAAAAAACCTCAGCAGTTCTGATCCCAAAGGATTTTCGTTTCATTAATGACACTCATTTTACAATGAAACTACATCCCATGGATCTCTAATTATAAAATTATGTATTCTCATTCCTTTCCTACTCTCCTCCCATTAAAAACAACCCCAAAATTTTGGGCTGGAGAAAATGAGAACTTGACTGAAAGTAAAGCAGAAATAATCAAGGCAATAATGAAAACATTACTATTACAAGGCATAATAATCCCAAACTGATGCTGATAGAGGAGATCATTAGTGGACAGATATATGAATAATTTTTCCACAGAAATTTCACAGAATATTCTAGAAGTGGAAGGGACCCAAAAGGAGCATTAAGGTATTTTAAAAGTAATTTTAAAAAAAAGTTAATCTTACTACTTTCTTATTGTCTAAGACTTTTGTTTCCAGCTTTGCCATCTGAAAAGAAGTCACTGGTCCTGCACTAAACACTACAACTCATGGACTTGACATCCTTTTTGGACTTTCCATCTAGAAAATAAACAGCACTGAATAAAATCCTAAGGAGTTTATGTGCTGGTTTTAGCTGGCATGGAGTTAAATCTCTTCACAGTAGGTGCAGAATGTTCATTCAGCCACCAGACATCCTACACCCTGAAAACAGATTTGCAAACAACAACATTCATGTGACTTTCCTAGTACAGGATTTTTACTGAACACGTGGGGAGCATCTGAAAGAACTTTGGTCTAAAACAACCCAGAAAACCCAGAAAACAACCCCCCCAAGCAGAATGAAAAGAGTTTTCAGGAATTGCAATAGCATTTACCCAGAATGTCAGCAGCACAGCACTGCTGTATTACCTGATCTTCTTGTCAGCAGCTCTCTGCTTGGAATCGTGACTGTCCCAAGAAGATAATCTCTGGATGCTCTATCAGCCAATTTGTCAGCGGCTGGAAAAGAAGCAGTTTTGTAAACACACCGAAGTGGAACACAAGGTTTGGAAGTGATTGACTGGAGAGCAGCTCGGACAGTTGCTGGAGGTGCTCTCAGAGTACTTCCTTGGAGAGAAAGCTCAAATGCCCCAACAGCAAATGGCTCAGCTGTCTGCTTGAAAACACTTTTAACCCTTTCCGATTCGTCTCTTCTTTTAAGATGTGATCTGGATCGCTGGCAGGCTCCAAAACTCTTTGCACAAGGGGAACAGGCTCTGCCGAAGTCACTTTCAGTAATTACATCGATTAGCAACTGCAGAGTTCCCTGGGAACAGGCAAATTCAGGCTGCACAGGGCTCTGAGCAGCCTGACCTGCTGAAGATGGCCCTGCTCATTTGCAGGGGCGGTTTGCAAGTCCCAACCCAAACTATTCCATTATTCTAGGGCCATTTCTTTCCCTGTGCTAAACCCAAAGGGACTCCTGCACCAGCGTTCAGTCCTTGCAGCCACACCTGCTGTCCTCACCCGACTTGGTGCTCTGATGGTAGACAGAGAACACAATGCTGGCAGACTGCAAGAGCTCCCCCAGAGAAGAGGCCTCTCCACTGCTTTTCTGAACGACGAGGTGACAAAGGAACTCCAGGTGCTGCTCAAACTCTGGGCAGAAAGTGCAGGGCACGGCTCGTGTGCGGCGGCTGTGTGCCCGGGGCAGGAAGGACAGCAGCACACCCACGTAAGCGTTCACTCCCACCCCTGCGTAGTACTGGACACAGGGGTTCTTCTGTGCCACAGCTCTTCATTTCACATGTGAAAAGAGAGAAAAGAAGGACGAGAATGCATCTAAAGCGGGAGGAATCTAGGAGCCAACATGCTTAAAGCCAAGCTGAAAAGATGGGACTAACAGCGAATGCTCTAAGCCAACATGGATGTGCTTCTGGCAGCACAGCACTTTCAGCTTTTCTTTCCACCCAAACACACTAGGAGCCGATACGAAATGGTGAGAGGAGCTCACGAGGTCCTTCACTGGTGGCTGTGCTCTTCTCTGTGGTAGAGAAAGTGCTCAGCACCTTTAAGAACATACGGTAGGGTAGAAAAGCTTCCCAGAGAGCCTGCTCCAGAAAGAAGCCAAAGGCCAAGCCCAATTATTTGTACGGACAGTACTGACCAGCAAAAGGAGGCGAAAGCAGCAAATGGGAGAATTTACAAGTAAAGCAGACCCAGGTTTACTCAGGTCATACACCTGAAGGATGAGGAGTCTGAGGTCATTCCATTCCCTTGACTTCCCCAAGCTCCATACGACAGTGGATCCTCACCTTTCAGCATCCACTTGAATTAAGAGGGATCAGGGGCTCCCAGCAACACTGAGAAAGGGTCAGAGCATGATCTCTGGAATGACAGGAGCCCTCCCTCTTAGGCAATTTAGAATAGCCCTCTATTCTAGCCCTTTCCTAACTCTTCACAATCACATCTTCTGGAGCTCTGTCCAGCTGATACCACGCAATTGAAGCAGAAGCCTTATGCTGGAAAGGGACATGCTTCATTTCCTAGTTAGTTTATGGAGGTTTTCACAGTGAAATGCAAGAAAAGAACCTCAGCTAGCTTTTAAATAGCATCAGCAAGACCTGGATCCAATGCCCAAGCAGGTACCATCTGATATCAGCCAATTTTTTATATCAGTCTTTGGTGCAGAAAAATGTGGAAATGTAGGGAACCATGCCCTTCCAATCCTGATCCTTCTGCAGAACAAATGCTACCACCCTGCACTGCAGCTTCAGGGACCAGAATAACTGCTGATGGCCTTCATGAGATTATTGTCACTTTGGAGCAGAACCCACTTCGAACCATGCTCTCTGCAGATGGAAAGCTGGCCAGTAAAAATTTGTTCTAATCTCATGCCTCAGCCTGCTGCCCCCAGATAAAGGTGTTTAAAGTGAAACACAGTCCTTTTTGAGTTAGGCTTTACCTGGCTGCTGCTTGCAAACCAGCTGCCCTGTGGATCTGTACAGAAAGGGAAACAGCTTGAGCAGCTATTCCTGCTGCTGTTCTCAAGGATCGTCGGTACCTCACACTCACATCAAGCAAACCTGGATTAAATGAAAGAAAGGAAGAAAAGAAATGGTCAGCTCTTCATGCAGGTACAGCCGACATAATCAATATTTAGCTACACCTATTAATACAAACTTGCTCTATTAACGAGAGTTTTCCTAAAAGAATGGGCTCAGTGTCGTCCTCATGTGGTGAAACCCTGGTACTGCACCCTGCCGGCAGCACAGGATGCGCTCAGTGTCTCCCTCCTGTGGTGAAACTCCGGTACTGCACCCTGACAGCAGCACAGCAGGGGCTCAGTGACTCTCCTGTGGCGAAGCACAAGTACAGCACCCGCCTGCACCACAGACACGCTCAGTGTGTCCCTCCTGTGGCGAATCCCTGGTACTGCACCCACCAGCACCACAAGCTGGCTCAGTGTCTCCCTCCTGTAGCGAAGTGCTGGTACTGCACCCTGCCGGTAATACAGGACGCTCTCAGTGTCTCCCTCTTGTGGCTGTCCCCTGGCACTGCACCCGCCAGCGCCACGAGATGCGCTCAGTGTGTCCCTCCTGTGGCGACGCACGGGAATTACACCCTGCAGGCACCACCAGATGCACTCAGTGTCTCTCTCCTCTGGCAAAACCACAGCACTGCACCCTGCCGGCAGCACAAGCCGTGCTCAGTGTCTCCCTCCTGTGGTGAAGCACGGGAACTGCACCTTGCCGGCACCACAGAATGCGCCCAGTGTCTCCGTCCTGTGGCGAAGCACAGGAACTGCACCTGCCAGCACTACGGGACGCGCTCATGTTTCCCTGCTGTGGAGAATCCCTGGTACTGCACCCACCAACACCACAAGCTGGCTCAGTGTGTCCCTCCTGTGGTGAAGCATGGGAACTGCACTCTGCTGGCGCCAGAGAGATGTGCTCAGTGTCTCCCTCCTGTGGCCAACCCCCGGCACTGCATCTGCCAGCACCACGCGATGTCCTCACTGTCTCCCTCCTGTGGACACACTGCAGTACTGCACCCTGCCGGTAATACAGGACGCGTTCAGCGTCTCCCTCCTGTGGCGCAGCCCCGGTACTGCACCCGCGAGCACCACAAGGCGCGCTCAGTGTCTCCCTCCTGTGGCCATCCCCCGGCACTGCACGCTCCCGTGGGCGCTCCGAGCGCTGCCCGAGCTCCAAACACACCTCCCCGGGCATTCCAGCACCGCCTTTTCATAGAGCTGCAGTCTCAAGATCTTCCAAGAGCTGCTGCAACAAACAACACTATTGCTTTCTGCTACTGCACGTGCATCTTACAAAACAACTGAAGCACACTGACCTCCCTGGCCAGTCCCACCTTATTTTACTGCCACTTTTTCCCAAGAAGCTGCCTCAGAATTCCTTGTGGTCTTCCCGGAGCTGATGTTTGTTGTATTCCAAACAAGAGACATCTCTAGTTACCCGATGTAGCTCTTCTTCAGATCCTCCTTCCCCACCTTACACGGGAAGCTTAACTACATGCTGGGGCTTCCTGGCAGTGTAGCAGTTAAAAACACAGAGAGGGCTTTTGAAAACTTTTTGGGCATTTGGGGGTCGCCCGGGTTTAATCACTCATTTTTCACTTGTTATGGTGATAGTGAAAGCTGGGAGGAAAGCCACTCCTGGTCAGTTTCACTTGCCAACACAAATACATATTTTTATTTGCCCTGGAAACAAAGACTTTATTTTTACGGAATTTTACACAGAATCAGAGAATTGGTTTGGATGGAAAAGACCCATCAAATCATGGAGTTCAACGGCTCCTCCAGCACTGGCAAGGCCACCACGATCCCATGTGCCCAAGTGCCACATTCACACAGCTGTTAAATCCTGCCAGGGATGGGAACTCCACCGTGGCCAGGGCAGTCCGTGCCAGGACTGGACAGCCCTTTGGGGAAGAAATTTTCCCTAATATCCAACCTAAACCCCCCTAGCACAGCTAGAGGCCATTTCCTTTGTCCTTTGCTAACACACCATCAAACACTGATGTGCTGCTCTGAGGTTTCCCTACCTGAGCCTGGCTTTACCACATGAAGTGAAAGCCCACAAGCCTTCCTCACCTGAAGAGCGCAGATGAAATTCCTCTGAGGAATCAGTCCGGGGGACCAAGGGAAGATTAAAGGTTTGTACCCCGATTTCTTCATGATGCTGCATAGTCACCATGGCACAGAGCCGTGACAAAGGCAAGGCCCCTTTGGCAACCAGCTGGTCTCGGACATTTGGGTAATAATACCTGGTAAGGCAGAAAAAATCAGCGTCAACATTTCCCTTGCAACTGCACAGAAGTCGACCTTAATTTGAGCCTCCTTAAACCCTAATTAGTGTCCCCAGCTAAGGGAGAAGCTCAAGTCAATCAATGTAATTCCACAGAAGAAAAGAACCAGTCAGTGCTTAAGTAGCTAATGCTACAAATACCTATTTGCACTAACAAGTCACCAAGCAGGAACTCTACTAAAAAATGGCATCCCAAAGGAAAACAAGAGAAGGATGTGGCGCCAAATATTCCCCGCTCTCACTTCCCCTCAATAAAATGAAAATGCCTCTCTTGCAGAACAGATTGGTGGTACCAGTTTGTGAGTGTAAAAAGTGACTCTAAACCTTTTGTAAGTGCAGTGCTTGGCTTCAGCTTCATCCTAAAACAAATTCTGGCACTGTATCTTACAAACAGGCCATAGTAATTCTCACGTGACTTTGCAAATTTTAAAAAGCCTGACTTGTTTACTACAGAATGAACAGATTATTGTCTTTTTCTACAGCTATTTGAATTTATGACTTCCGCTCTCCATTACTAATAATAATCTTCAGTAGCCAAAGAAACAATTTGAACTTACAAAACACTTTCTCTTATTTCTCTTGTAATCGGTGACTTGTATTAGGGAAAAAAGCAAAGCCAGCGCAATGAAATTAGACTTTCAGGGTGCTATTAAGTAACATTTAGATGTGTCAACCATTTCAACACTACTTTTAGATTGTTGTGCTGATTAAAAGATGGCAGAAAGCAAACTAAGAACACACACGTTCTAAGCAAGTTATAAAGAGAGAGGATTAATTAGGAGTCTTGGCGGGGAAAAAGGCTCACAGGTCTTAAGTGCAGACACTCATCACCAAACGTTGATGAGATTACCAATTTTTTTTAGCTATTCTTAAATAATATGATGGAATATCCACCCCAGAGCTGGAGATTTTCCAAGATCACATCGATCTCCACCTGCGTTGCTGTGCCGTCTACAAAGAACGGGATGTTGTTCTGTACCTGCACCAGACTTCAAACTGGATTCCTCCTCCTGCTGCTCCTGGTGCCGTAAATGCACTGACCAGGAGCCTCTGGACTGGGACACCAGCAGGAACTACCAGGGAATGATGCTGCTCGTCGGTAAAGACGGGATCAGGGACACACAGAGTGGTAGCTGTTCGAAATGGCTTTAACGTGATGCCTGTGAGTAAAGCAGAGTTGGTTAAAAATGGTTGCAATTGTGGCTTTCGATCTTGTTGTGCTTGCAATTCTTCAGGAGGCAGGACCCATGGACAGGGAGTGAAATCCTCCTGGGAGAAGGCTTGCTCTTCTGAGCTTCATTTCACAAAGCTTTTATAAGCAATCCATGCAGCCTCACGACCCTGTGAGCCACAGGCTGGGAGCCACTGCTAAAAAGGCACTGCAAAAATCCCACAGCACCGACTAGGGAACAATGCTACCGACCATAATTTTTCAGTGGGAATAGATGTCAGTGATTCAAAGCATTCAACATTATGTTCTTTCCTACAATTGCAATTATTTAAATACTCTTTTATAATCTGAGAAATGGTGGGTTTAGATTGGATATTGGGAATAAATTCATCCCCGTGAGGGTGGCGAGGCCCTGGCACAGGTTGCCCAGAGCAGCTGTGGCTGCCCCTGGATCTCTGGAAGTGTCCAAGGCCAGGCTGGATGGGGCCTGGAGAAGCTTGGTCCAGTGGAAGGTGTCCCTGCCCAGGGCATGGGGTGGGACTCGATGGCTTTAAGGTCCCTTCCCACCCAGACCATTCCATGTCAGACCTAGTGATCTAAAGCAAGCAGCCCTTCAGTTGGTGTATCCATGAAAATCACAGAATTGTTCAGGTTGGAAAAGCCCTCTGAGATCGCCAAGTCCAACTGCTAACCCAGCACTGCCAAGGCCACGGCAATTCATGTCTGCAAGTGCCACATCCAAACACTTTTGGAACATTTACAGGGATGGCGACTCCACCACGGCCCTGGGTCCCATCTTCCTTAGGCAGCGAGAACAAGACTAAACAATATTTCCTTAAAGCAATGCTCTCAATAAGGGAAAATGACAAAACAAACTCACCATCCTCGTGCCATCCAGGTCCTTGCAGCGCACCACAGCCAGGCTCCTGAACTGGGAAATAGTACTGGATGTAGCAGTCGGCCTCTCCCCACACCGTGGACTGCAAGGGCATGAGTCCCTTCACGCCCTGCACGTGGATCTCAAACACATGCTCCATCAGGTCTTCCCCACTGGGGTCTAACTGCTAAAAAAACAAAAAGGGAAGCCACGTGGAAAGGATGACTTCAGCAAACTGGGAACATTTCCACAAGCTGCCCAGGGAAGTGGCTGAGTCACGCCCAGAGGTATTTAAAAGCCACGTGGGTGTGACATTTGGGGACACGGTTTAATGGTGGCCACGGCAGGGCTGGGTTAGTGCCTGGACTCGATGAGCAGAGAGGTCTTTTCCAGCCTAAACAATTACATGTGAGAAGGATCCAAGAGGCCTGAGATAGGGGGCAGAACAATTGCCTTCCATTTTCCTCCTTAAAGTTCACAGAAACATTGAAAGCCTGAAAGAAGTACTTTTTTTTCCTTGCAAAACATAGAAAAAGCATAAAAGTTCCTACCTATCCAACTCAAAGGCAGTGGCAAAACCACCACAATAAGGCTGTGAGAATTAAAATTCTCTATGATTTTGCTGGTTTGTTTTCTTTTACTGGACTTGTGAAGATAGAAGCAGTGGATATGCAAGGCAAAGAAAAGGGCAATCATGTCAAGACTGGTAAAGCAAGCTGGCAAAAAAGAGTATAACTCTGTGCAGAATTTCTAGAATATGACAGAACTGGCTACAGCATCAAGAAGAGATTGGGGATCACTCATCTGTTAATGAACCCACTGGTAAAACCCTTTTCACATGTCCTCAGCAGTGAGAATGGGGATTTACTGAACAAGAAATACCATTGTGGGTTTCGTAGGAGGACGGTCCAGGGAGTGGGGCGGACGCTGTGTGACAGGAGGTGCCATTCCCTCTTCAGCTTTCAGCCTCTGCAGTGCCACCACTTGAGCAGCTGACCCCATGGCCAAGATGACCCTGAGGCTCCCGCTCGTGCTGCCGCTGAAAACATCGACCACGGGCACGTGGCCGTCCACGGCCACCACCGGGTACTGAGCCTGCAGCAGCAGCTGGGAAACCCTGGCATCTCTGCAGAACAAACGGAGAGCAAACAGAACAGCCCCAGCGTGAGAGTGAGCAGCTGGGTGGGAGCAGCAGCACACAGAACTCGTTTTGGATGGCATTTTCAGTGCTGATAAAACCCAACCTATCGCCATTCCTCCGAAATTTGTCTCCATCACATCCATCTTCACACAGCAGAGATCCATGAGCCACTGAGGGCAAGAGGTTCTTTTCAGCAATGACAAAGGACAACCTCCCAAAACCTAACAGGGCCTCAGCTCTGAGCCAGCCTAGAGATCTGTGAGTGAGGGGATCTGTGAGCTGTGCAAACTGACAGCAATCCTACAGGATCTCTGCAGAGCAGAACTAGGGGCAAACCCAATCGGTCACAGTCTTGGAAAATCACTGATGGAAAGCCACACTTCATTTTCCTGTGTAGTCACTTGGATTTCTTCTGGTTTTGTTCTGTCACAGGACCACAAGTGAAGCAGGCACCGACCCCGATGCAGCACAGTGACTTTATTTCTCACGCTCTATCTGCACTTCTGGACAAGGACAGTGTAACTCACACCCTGCTCTCTGTAGGAAAGGGCTATAGGAAGCTTGGCAAGGCAAAAATGCCTTTGGCTATAAAGGATAACTAAGAACCCTCCCACACAACCCTCACACGCCATCCCCGACTTCTTTTTCTGAGCTTCAGTTAAGATATTTCCCAATCCAATAAAATATGGGGGGGGGGAAGTTTACTTGAACGAGATGTAAAACTGATGCAGAGGGAGTTTCACTAATCCCAGCAATTTGTCACAGCCAGGGCTTCCCAGCTTGTTCCATGCTTCAATAATCATTACATTGTTCTTCAGCCGCTCCAAGTGTCTGGAAGTCAATGAAAAAGGCATCACCTGAAAGCATTTAAAGCAGAATTAGTACACAGAATACACTGGAAAATATTGGCTAAGTACAGAACATTCTGGTGTGTCTACTTTATTCCAGTCTAAAGAATTCTGCTTCTTAGAGACAGAAGTTGAAAATTCAATGTGCATTGGACAGAGCCAAGCAGAGATGTTTCTCTGTATGTAGAGGTAACTTCACTACGAAATGTATTTGTCAGTGGGGAATACCACGCTTCAATCAGTGTGAAATGGAAAATGTGTGACTTGCCTGAGAAAAAAGAAAGGCAGGCTGCGTTGTGCCCCAGACGACAGCGGATCTCGTTGCCTCCTCAGTGCTGAGCAGTTTGCAGTTTAAATACACATTGCAAGAACTGGGGGGCCCAGAGCCCTCAGCTACAAAATCCTTGCCATCAGGCACCATCAGCAACATGTGCAGCAACAGCCCATCCTCCTCAGCTGGGGCTCCGTGCGATGCCACATTCTGGGCTGCAGGGGCTGGCACAGTGTGTGGCAGCTGTGCTGTGCCCCTGCTGCCCGCTCCCGGCTCCTGGCAGTCCTCAGGGCTCCTGGTGGAGCAGAGAGGGCTTTCTGCATTTCCACTCGTCCTGCTGGGCTCCTGCAGCTGCTGCTGGGGACTTCTCCCGGCCGTGGCTGACCTGGCAACGGTGTGC
Source organism: Acanthornis magna (assembly GCA_036785705.1). Classification (NCBI taxonomy): domain Eukaryota; kingdom Metazoa; phylum Chordata; class Aves; order Passeriformes; family Acanthizidae; genus Acanthornis; species Acanthornis magna. The sequence goes on from JAWUZG010000762.1 coordinate 44,856, forward strand.
GCAGAGTCCTTGCTGCTGGCTGCGAGCTCCAGGGACACCTGCAGGGCAAGGCAGAGCAGGCTGGCCAGATGTGCTCCCTCCAAAATCAAGGGCTGCAACAGAAACTCAGGAAAACCCAGCACACCTCTTGCTCGAGAACTCACCCTAAGGCATATGCTGGCTACAAGTTACAGCTGGCGCTGTAAAACAAACTACATGTGGCTTTATGAAATGAAGACCAGACTGGAGTGCAAACCCACACAAAATTACAGATGAATCGTTGAATGGGCTGGGTTGGAAGGGACCCTAACGCTCACCCCATTCTTAACTCTTCACCTGCTCAGAAGTGTCAAATCTCTCAAACTGCAAATGCTTCTCAGTCAGAAGCTGAGCAAACTGGTAGGAACTTTGGCTGGAGAAGGTAATTCCTGAAGTGACAAGGAGAAGGAACTTCAGGCCTCCATGGCAGGAGAGACCTCAGCTCATGTCACATGTGAAGCAGAAGCCAAAGCTCCAAGCCCTGCATATGTGCCACTCAAAATCAGCCTGTAAAGTGGTTTCTGTGCTCAAGTCCCAGCTTATTGACAACTTCCCTAGACACGCAGGAGTTTCAAAATACTTCTCCAAACCCCAAAGGAATAAAAATGGTTCATGTTATTTTATACTGGTCTTGCAAACCTTTGTATCTGAGACCCGGCAAATTAAAACAGAGAGAAAAGAGGAGATAAAAATGAGAGTGTGCAGCCAAAGTTAGTAACAACTCAAGCTCGAGATGGTAAAACACATACCTTTAACGTTCCAACTTGCGTGTGATCTCCCTCTCTTTCCACAGGTATTTCCCAGCTGACACTGAGCAGCTCAGCCTCAATCACCCTGCGGAGCTGAAATGCTGCTGAGCCGATGGCCACTGGCTGAGGGCAGGCAAAGAATTCATTTTTGCAAGATTTCTATCAGGTTTAAAGAACTTTTGTGAAATAAAAGCTTTCTGGGAAGCCATGAGCAGCCACTCACCCTCCCCACTCCTACAACATTAGTTCTACCAACAGGGATTTGGAAAATCTCCTTTACTTCCAATTTCAAGTCTCACTAGAACAACAGTAAGACAAATTTTCCTGGAACCTACTGTAAACAATTCCAGATTAATGCAAAAATTGAATAGCCTAAATCCTAGTAAATAGCAAAACTACCATGCTGAAAGATGCTATATATTACCCCATTAAAAGAAAAGCAGACATCCTTGGTGTTGATTGAAATAACATAGGCTGGTTAACCCCTCTCACCAGCTTTATCAAAGGCAGATGGTTACGCGAATAATCTTATAGAAAAGTACTTTTTTCCCCCCAAAATGCACGAGTTACACCAGTTTTTCACAGCTCACATTACTCCCCTTACACCAGGCAGTGTAAAGATATAAACTGCATCCACATGAGCTCATTCTACACTGCTAATGGAGCCGTGTTCTCACTCAAGGATAATGTTTGTAATTGATCCAATGTGCTCAAATAGCAAGAGGTCAGTCTTAAGGACGAGGGAAGGACAATTTTTTTTTGCCTGCCAGTCTCAAACTAAGAAAATCCTTTATGGAGTGACAGGAGTGACAAGCCTGAACAGTGAATGGTCGCAGCCCCAAGGCTGCCAGAGCTCCAGGAGCATTTGGACAACGCTCCCAGGGATGCACAGGGTGGGATTGTTGGGTGTCTGTGCAGGGCCAGGGGCTGGACTGGATGGTCCTTGTGGGTCCCTCAGAATATTCTGTGACTCTGTGAAGACTGAACAGCAATCAGTTCAACTACCTACAAGTAATGTCATTTCCCTTCCTAATATCTGGCTGTCTGCATTGAGTGTCTTTGGGAAATGGAAATGCAAAGAATTTATTTGCTTTTCAATGCACAAAGTACCTTTTTCTGTGTGCTTTTTCTCATGTAGATTTTAAAAGCCAGGTCAGAGCCCCACCAGTGCTCTACCATCGTTCCTCCGAAGCTCACAGGGAACACAGACCGTTGCTGGAATTTCACCACTGGAAGGAAGAGAGAAACAACAAATAGCCAAAATTACCTGACATAAATAAACTTTCCCCTGGAGAACGCTCTGTTACACACACAATCATTTAATTCTGCACTATTTATTAACACCAAGGCCAAAGTGAACTGGTTTTCATTTTCCAAGGCCAGGAAATAGCAGGAGGCCAGCAGGACAAAATTAAGATTATAAATTCATAAATATTAATGAGTAAAATAATAATTAATATAAATAATTAATAAATTACTAAAGAAATTAATATATTTTAACATTATAACAGCATTTAAAGACTTCAGGTGACACCAAGTCTCTGCCATTCCAGCATGCAGTAAGACCTGCCCTTCTTCAGTGGGAGAATTCTGTCTCATATTAAATAACATAGCTCAAGATAGTCCTTGAGAGAGTTAAAGCTGAGCTGCAAGAAAAATCACAGCTTCATGAGAGAAGGAATATCTGCAAGAAGAGATGGAATGAACTGGCATTCAGTCTGGAAAAGAGTACAGGAAGTACAATAACAGCGTTCATGATGGATAAGGAAGTATTCTTGTGATGACAAAAATGCAGGCTACACATAAAGAAATTTCCAACTGGATGCCCAGCACTTCTCCACCTTGTCTGGGATGGCTATGGAATTTTTCCCATTAGGCATCTTTAATAAAAGAGATAAAAGCTCTCAGAAAGGGCAACGCTACGGTGGATTGACTTGATGTCCTCTTCAAGTTATTTTCAGCCCAATCTATTTTTGTAGGTCCCAAAGGGCTGGACTCTACACAAGGCAAAGGGCAGGAGGATGGGTTAGTTTTGAATTACAAAGGTTGGATCACAAAAGTTCAGAAGAAACAGATGTTTTGTCTGGTCACAAACAGAGAATTTACAAGAGAACTCAAAATCTCTCAAATGCCACTCAGAAAGATGCGAAGCCAATGAATGACCACATGGGAGAGGCATTTGGAAGTCACCCTGGCATTCCAGTTTCTGGAAAGACTGGGCAGAGAGGATCTTGCTCATGCAGCATTCTCTGCTCAGTGGGAACAGAAACAGAAATTATTCTCAGGGCTACAAACACTGGTGGCTCTCAGTACAGAGATTCATGTGTGCTGATTTGAGCACAGGACTCAACATCCCTTGGATCCAGCGGATTACCTGAGCTATTGGAGATACTACATGCCATACTTCAATATCTGGAAAATTATTTATTTGAGGTGTAAGTATCTCTGACATTTCTAAAAGTACTTGATCATCCTATTATTGCAGAAAGAATATTGGCTTTATGTTCAAATGAAGGAACGGGCTTACTAACTTGCTCTTTCCCTAGGAAAAGAAACTTGAAAATCCCAGTATGAATAATTCTTGGAAAAAACAAAAAAATTAAAAAACCACTTGGCTTCCTTCTCCCTAAGAGGACCATTCCCCCACCTGCAGCACGGCAACTGTGTGAGCAGAGGCGCTGCTAATCATACTGTGATCTTCAGGCAGCAGAGGAAATACGTGCAAAACACTACTAAATAATTTCTAAGAGATGGAGTCAACAAAACTAAATCTAAGGGGGGGGGGGGAAAGGATGCTCTTACCATCATCTGTGATTTTACTTGAAGCCACTCTAATTACTTCTGTAGTTATGGAGAGCTGTCCTTTATTGTCCTTGGAGACTCCCACAGGAAAGTGGTACTCCACGAAGAAGGTACTGTCAATAAAAAAGCGAAAGGGTGATCACAATCCATCGAGAATCTGATGTAAGTCATGAAACTGAACACAGCAGGCAAGTTCCAGGTTCACACCAGATTCATCTAGTTTACTGCAACGCTATTTTCTTTGTGATAATCGAAACACCTATTCTGTGAACTCCTTCCATAGCTTGTACATATGCCAGGTTCTCCCCCAATAAACCCCCTTCAGTTTCCAGTGTACTGTTAGGCACAAAGTACATTTGTACCTCCCCAAACCCCAGGAAAGGCACAGCCTGAAGGGAGCCCACATCAGGATAAATCAGTCACATCTCTAACTTTCCAGGTTTATGGGATACGATTTCCTGAGAGGAGCAGAGAAATGGGAAGGCCCCAGAAGCCTGGAGAGTTTGGGCAAGCTGGACTGCACAAGAGACCCCAGGGAAATGTCCTTGAAGGCACAGTAAACAAACGAGGAAGAAACAATCCCCCTTACCACTTCTGAACAGACACGGGCCGTGGAGGTTTCCCCAGGAAACCTTTCTTCCTTGGGGAAATTGGGATGCTCTCAGGAGGGATTTTCAAGCTTTCAACGATGACTCTGGCCAGGTGCATCTGCTGCAGCAATGCCAACCTGTCTGCACCCAGGGATGTGGCAAGAGCTGTTTCGGTGTGGTGTCCTGCAGGAGCAGTGCAAGAGCAGCTGGAGAGAGAAAACCAAGGCTCAGGACTGCAGAAACATTCTTGGCATGACCACGTGAAGAGAAAATTGTCGCTTGGTGGGACGATACTTAAAAACTGCCCAAGGTCCACTAAAATACACATTTTTAAATATTTTTTTTACAACAAATTTGGTGGTCTCTGTAATTCCCTAACAAAAGTCTTACATTATTTGGGGTCCATAATTGAAAAGAAAAACCAACCCAGAAAGCACATGCTCCATGTTGCTGATCTGAAAAAATCTCATCCTAACTCTTCAAAAGAAAAGCTTCATTTAATGCCATATACAAAAGAAGGGAGATGATACAGTTATACAAAAGGACAAGTCTCTGCTGCAGAGGAACAGCAACAGGATTTTTGCCATAATTTTAAATCTCACTTGTGTAATTTGCAAGACTTGACTTGCAAATGATTTTGTGTTGGAACCACTGGGGTATGAATTTTACCTGATGTAAAAACAGCAGTGTTAGTCAGAAAAAAAAAAATCAGAAGTAATTGTTTGAAGTTGAATTACAAAAAACAAAAAAAAGTCACAAAACCTTCACACTAACTGTATTGCACAAGTTTGATAACTGGATCTTTAGGGACACTTCTATTGGTTCCATCACGAAAAAAAGGGAATTCAATTTAGATGAGGACAGAGCAGAAGTCACTGATGTAACTACCTGGTTTTAGTTTCTGGCACGTTCTGATCAAAGGCATAAACACTCTTCTGCAGACTCACTGGACCCACTTTCTTGAGAGTTTCTGTCTTGGATGCTTTTTTTGAGGATTGAACATCATCATCACTGAGGAAATCACTCAAACTGGAATCAGATTTCTGAAGCAGAAATAATGCATTTAAATAAGGAGCTAATTATCATTGTCAAGAGAGATCCATAATGGTCACAACACATGAATGGAAAACAACTTGTGCATTGCATCACTTGAAACAATTAAAACGGTATCAAGATTTTTCAGAGATTTAAAAAACAAAATGTCTTCCTGGACAGCCTCAAACCCAGCAATTTCCAAACTCGATGTTTGACTTCGTAGTCTTAACAACGTTCTTTTAACAATGTTAATTTTAAGCAACGTACTCACGTACTCACAAGCTTTTGTACAATACTTAATGCTTATTCAGCTTTAAAACACTGAAATCTGTAGTTTTTTTGACCACACAAACTTCTGTCTTTCTGCACATTAGGGAATGCACATTTTCCCTTGGATCCCCACTTACAGGAGCTGTGTAAAAAAGCCTCTCCAGCAGACTCTGGTCGTAATGGGGATCACCAAGTTCACTGTCATACATCTCACTGCCGAGGGAGAGAGAATCCCACAGGGAACCTGTTCGATCCCAAAAATTCCCCGGAGAGAAATCAGCACTGTGGGTACAAGAGACAGAATCACACCTTAGGGCTCCAAGCTCTGCGGTCAATCTCTAAGTGATGTGGACAATACTGCCTATTTTACCCTGGATTTGGGCTATTTTGGTTCCACACAGAGCCAACTGTGCCAAAGATCTCTGGAGATCATCTAGCCCAACCCATGCTCAAAGGGAAGGGATGCAAATAAAAAGCTGTCCAGTTGGATTTTGGGTATCTTGAAAGCTGCAGATTCCACAACCTCTTTGGGCAACCAACTCCAGATCTTGATGACTTTCATCATAAAATATACCTATTAATAACTGCCTCTAATTTTTACCCTTCACTGCTTTATAAGTTTTGGAATGCTTTAAGATACCAGTGAGACTTAAGGACAGTTTAATTAAAAACCAACGCATATCTGAGTAGGCATAAGTACAAGTATCTTTAGATACAAGTTGGGGTTAGTTTGTTTAAGGCTTTCCTCTGTGCTGTGCGTTTAAAACCTTTTTATGATCTGCAAACACTTCAGCGTTATCCACTGACAAACCACAGTGAAAAAATAAATGCAAGGCACAAGAAACATGAACTGAAATTCTGAGCCATATCTGACCCAGAAGCTGTGTGTTCAGGGTGCTGATGTGGACACATCATTTATGCTGAGAGGAAAAGGTCCACTTAATATTTGGAGAAAGATTAAAAATAGCTGTAATTTCTCACTAATTTTAATTTACAGAGTGTTTCTTCTTCAAAGAAACCTGGTATTTATGTACTCACTTTATGTAATATTTTAGGACACAACAGTTACAACTATTAAATAACTTAGTTATAGCAAAGATTGTGGTTGATCTTTCTGACATCACTTTTACACCAAGCGCCTTGGAGCTATCCAGGTTGTCATGCCTTACAGCTGAGCTATAAAACACCTCCATCACTTGCATACGATTCACTGGTTGCATTCCCAAAAACGTGGAGAACTTGAAGAGTCAAGAGACATTTTTCAGTACAAAATGATCAGATGAGGACAATTTTGCAGTAGCCTCCAGTGCATCACACTCACCTGCCCAACAGTAATTGGATTGCTCTTTCCTCAGAGTTTAGGTCAAGCTGCTGATCTGAAACTTCAGGGCCAAAGTGATGGGGATCTTCAGGAGTGAGCACCAAACCTGGCTCCAAGCCTTTTGGGCTCCTGGATAACAGCGATGGAAGCAGAGAGCAGCAAAAGGACACAAATAAGGACATTAAGGCACGCTCAAGATTAATCCACTAATTGGTCTCTCAGCTTTTTCTGGGAAGCCCAAAATAATCTACTTTTACACAAATATGAATAGCATGAGCAGAAATAACTGAAACTCAATTTGCAATAGCATCATTGACTGTCAAAGACAATTACATTACTTTCTGGTTATCACAGAACAATAGGCTACATTCATATTTTTCCAGAGGAAAAGCAAGAAATTGAAGTTTCTTTTCTCCTAAGAAAAAACCATGCATTTAGGTCACCAATTACTTACATTTATTTGAAAATCTGTTCTTTGTGATGCAGTGCCATTTCACTTGCACTTCCTTGCACTACTCTTATTCCCTACCAACATTTCGTATTTCCTTGTCAATTAACTCTGAACTAAATACAAATATACTAAGAAACAAAATTAAACTCAATTACTTAAATCAAGGCTTACTTCATGAAGATTAAAATAAATTCACAAAATTTAGGCATTTATTCACAGGTAGAAATTAACTTCCCATTTGAATAATGTGCTGATTTCATCCTAAATGGATCCTAAAACACATCCTATGAATCTCAGTATTTACAGTTTTCTGGATAAAGTCTCTAAATTTATAGTTTGGAGCTTGAATCTCACTTCCCCCATTCCAAACTCACTTTGTTGTTGCTTTAAAATCATCTCTCTCTATAAAATGAGACTTTTTATTCAGTTCAATCTCCATGTCTGGGCTGGACTTCATTGCAGAAACAACCATGGCATCACGGAGTTTACTGCCTTGATCCAAGAGAGCTGGGAAATAAGCAGAAGGATTACATTTCAGCCTTCAAATGCAATTTAAAAGAAATGTGTACACAACAAATGTGTTGGCTACAGTCAAGAAACTTCTGTTTTCTGCTGTTGAAAAGAGATCTTGATGCACTGGGGATTAAATATGTTTCATACACCAGAAAACAGCTCAGCGGGGAGTGAGTGACCCTCCGTCAGTCTCTCCCTCAGCTGCACACGGAACTCGTCTGCACACACCGAGTCAGGTATTGGAAGGGCATTATTAGGATACAGAAGCAGGACTGATTTAGGGAAGAGTAGTTTGCCTCTTTAGGATGTCTAATTTTCAGCCACCTCTGTAAATATGAAACTCAAAAGACAGCGCTTATGGAAATGTGCCCTACTCCAATGCTTATTTCAATCCAGCCCAGGCAGCAGTGGTTTTTAAGTAAATGCCTTTTTGGTATAATGCAGCAAGAGGGTGTGGAGTCTCTCTTTCCCCTCAGAAAATCTCATCTCCAGACAGGCACACGAAATATCATCAAGAGCTGTTTGCAGTGACATCTCAAAGATGAAGCCAGTCGCACACAAACCTGACAGCAGGTCTTTGGTAGCTGGGTTGTGCATGGAGAGCACCCGGGCGTTCCTTCTGGGAAGCGCTTCTGGATCGCTGCTGGTGGGAAATGACAGGGGCTCATTTAAAAGATTCATTTTCAGGCATTCATCCGGGACAATTGCACGGTGATGAGAAGCAGAAAAGGTGTCCTTCATGTTTTCAGAGTTCTCTGGGTAGAGCAAATGGTTCCTTCCTCTAGTGAAAAATGTAAGGTTATTTCAGTAACAACACAAGTGGGTGGGTAAAGGGATTCAAAACTCTGCAAATTCTCCCTTCAGGATGTGCTCCAAAAAGAAACATGACATGTTATTTTAATGATTGCTCACCTGCAACTTAGACCATCAGACACACCGACACAAACTGCAAGCAAAAGATTTTTTTAAACAAAGCTTTAAAAAAGATCTTTCTAACAAGAGCATGTTGGGACAGGACAAGGGGGAATGGATTCAAACTGACAGAGGGCAGGTTTAGATTAGATATCAGGAGAAAGTTCTTTGCTGGAGCCGAGAACTTTGTGGTGAGACTCTGGCACAGGCTGCCCAGAGAAGCGGTGGCTGCTCCATCCCTGGAAATGTTCAAGGCCAGGCTGGATGGGGCTTGGAGCAACCTGGGATAGTGGAAGGTGTTCTGGCAGCAGGGTTGAAATGAGCTGAACCTTAAGATCCCTTCCAACCCAAATTACTCTATGATTCCACGATTCCATGATTTGAGGCACCTCTTGTGTGAACTTGCATGACTTGAACTAAGTCAACATAAGATGCAAATTTATATCAGACAAGAAACTGCCCCTGCCACCTCAGAAACCTTCAACATTCTGGATTTCATATAAAACATATATTCAAAAAGATCAAGCATTCCATAATTCGCAAGTGTACAGCCATTGCTTAAAAATTCTGTGTGAACTGCAAAATAAACCACGATTTTGTCATGGGGAGAAAGAAGTTACCTAGGAGTTGTGGCTTTGCTGTTGTCAACAGACTCTTGGTCATCAACAGCCACTGGGGTGTGCCTGGGCTGCTGGGATGGAGCAGGAAGCTGGCACTTGCTGCTCCCCTGAGCAGCAGCGTCCAAACTTCCCTCTGTGGTCGGGACAGAGCTGCTGGTGTCATACACTTCTGGCAGAGGTTCTAGAGCCAGCGAGACCTGAAAGAGATGTGAAAATATTGCTTTGTTCTTTTCTTAATTAAGTGCAGTAAATATTGCATTCAACTTCACTTGCTGTGCTATGGAAAACTGTTGCTTTCCTACATAAAGTAATATTTATATTATGCAGCATTTATATTATGCTGTCACATATTACAATACTCGTTTCTCATTCCATGTTTTCAAATCCCAGACAACTATCTTTCATCATCAATTTTCCAGAGCTAGGACTGCAAGGCAGAACTTTCTAAACTCTAGATGCCAAAATCTACAGTTCCAGCCCAGTGAAGTGTTAGAACCAAATACCCACTTTTAAATCCACTGTTAGCAGTCACTCTCAGTATAGAGATGACCACTTTTTCCTCATTAACCTCAACTACCGCACTAAACAAAACAGACTCAACACTACCAGTATTTGTTTTTTCATTTGTTCTCTTAGCTCAGAAATGCCTTGGACAGAGAGCAGGCCCGCAGTGTGCCATGTACAGCTGGATCCCGCACCTGATGACAGCAGTGTCACAGCACATCATTTGCAATAACGAGCTAAGACATCAGCGCTACCTGCAGCTCTCCGAGCTTATCCGATGTGGGTGACAGCACTGGGAAATACCCTTTGATGGGATGGCTGGGAGAGAGCTGGGACAGTTTGGTGATCTGCGCTCTGCCGAGGGGAAGGTGGTCGAGCTTGGTCAGCACCTCCAGGACAAGCACGCCCATATCTGCAGAGATCAGGAACACCTCCAGGTCAGTCTCACGGTCATGGCTCACACTTTTGGGCTACCATTGCAGAGATGCCAGAGGGTAACGTTGTGTTGGACAAGGAAACAACGATAACGAGGCAGTGGGGAAAGAAGGGTCATTACAGACATTATTACCGGTAATAAACTACAATACAGAAGTACAAGATTAGCAGAAAAGGAATGCTCGCGACAAGACAAAGCTAAACGGCTTCCCACGGCTAGAGGGTAGCGCGTTCCCACGCCTGCCCACCCCTCCGCGAAGAAACCCCGCCTGATGCCCACCCTGGCACGGCCTAAGCCTGTGTCCCCCCGTCCCGACCCGACGGAATGCGCTGCCCGGGTGTCGCAGGGCGAAGCCAGGTACCTGCCAGGTATGCGGCGAGCTGCCGCGGCCCGCAGCGCACGGCGAAGCGAGCGCTGCTCCTCCCCGCGGGCTGCCCGGGCCGCGACAAGGGCTGCAGCACCGTGCCGCCGGACGTCTCGCCCCACCAGCGCAGGCGGACCACGGCGGGCGGCTGCGGGGCTGCCCACAGCAGCCGGGACACGGTGCAGCGCAGGAAGCAGCGCGGCGGGCCCTGCACGAGCGGCGGCAGGCTGGTGGCGGCGGGAGAGTCGCCGGGACCTGCGGGGACGGGCGGAGTCAGCGACCCGTACATCAACCCGAGCACCCGCGCCGCTCCCCGTCCCGCTCCAGCACTCTTCTGTCCCCCCCGTGTCCCCCCGAGTCCCCGCTCCGTCCCGCTCCGCACCGGCCCTCCGCCGCATCCCGCCCGCGCCTCCCGCCCGGTAACCGCCGCGGCGCGGGGGGACTGCAGCTCCCGGCATGCCCCGCGCCCCGCAGGAATCGCGGCGCCGCGGACTACATTTCCCGTGGTGCCAAGCGCGGGCGCGCTGGTGCCGCGTGGCGGCGCTGTTGGGGGAGCCGCTTCCGGCGGGGCGGGGCGGGGCGGCGGGGGCGGCTCGGGGGTCCCGGTGTTCCCGGTGTTCCCGGTGTTCCCGGTGTTCCCGGTGATCCCGGTGTTCCCGGTGCTCGCGGCGTGTCCCTCGCTGTCATGTCGGCCCTGGAGAAGCAGCTGCATCTGGGCCGCCTCCCGCCGCGGCCCCCTTTGCCCGGCGGCGGCGGCCAGTCCGGATCCAAGATGCGCATGGGGTAGGCGGGGGAAGGGCAGGGACGGATGCGGGATCGGCGGTGGGGGCGATCTGGGGGGAGAGATTACCGCGGAGCGGAGCCTCTGGAGGGAGGGGGGCTCGTACCGGGGGTCTGGGGGCCCGGGTGGTCTTTACCGGGGAGATCCGCCAGGAGGGACGCGCGTTGTTGCGGGCTCTGGACGGAGGGAATGGTCACTATGGGCGATCTGCACGGAGGGGAGCTCGTACCGGGGGATCTGGACACAGGGAATGGTCATCGGGGTCTGGAGAGAGGGGGGCTTGAACCGAGGGAATGGCCATTACTGGAGGGGTCTGGAGCGAAGGGGGGGCTCATATTGGGGCATCTGGGCAGAGGGAATGGTCCTTACTGGAGGGGTCTGGGGAGGGGGGCTCATATTGGGGCATCTGGGCAGAGGGAATGGTCATTCCTGGGGCCCTGGAGGGAGGGATGGTCATTCCTGGGGGCTCTGGAGGGAGGAGTGGTCATTCCTGGGGGCTTTGGAGGGAAGAGTGGTCATTCCTGGGGCCCTGGAGGGAGGGATGGTCATTCCTGGGGGCTCTGGAGGGAGGGTGGGTCCTGCTCCCCAGTGCTCCAGGACAGTGACAGCTGGATCAGGCTTTTCCAGCCGCAGCGGCAAAGGTATCACTGCCCAGGGAATCCTCAGAGGGAAGGTGGCAGGTGCTGGGATCGACTCTCCAGCCCCTTTCTCTCAGTCCTTTGACCATCAGTGCTTGGAGGAAGGGTCAAGCACGATGTCCAGGTGGTACCTCAGAGTGTGGCTCGGGGAGAGGTGTATGGAAATTCTCAGGAGTTGAATTCCCAAGCTGGAGTTGGACTTTGATCATCCTTGTGGTGGATCCCTTTCCAACTCAGAATATTCCATGGTTCTGTGAAACAGGACTTCTCAGTCACAGGCACCCATGAGAAGTAGGTGAGCTCTGCCAAGTGACTTTAAGCCCTGCTTAAATCTGCATTTCCAGATGATGGAAAAATGTGGGATACTCCTAAGTCTTTTAAGCGGGAGTTGCGAGCACATTTTGGGAGCTGTGGGAGAAGTTTGACCAGTGTCTAAGGGTGTAATGTATTAATTTATATAATTCTTCCTCTCTTACCGTGCGTGGGAGGGGTTTTGAATGCTGTTAGGGAAATGATTCTAAAGGAAACTTTATTTTCTGTTGTTCTATAAAACTTTTTTCTTTTTCAAATGCTTTCAGAGAGCACTGATACAAAATCCGGTGCTGCGCTTAAGGATCAAGAATTCCCCTGGAATTCTTCCCCTTGGAAGCAGTGGGGAGTCGTTCATGATCATGTTGCGGTTGCACAGCACAGCTGTATTTTTGATTTATCACTCTGCCACCCAGTAAATCCCTTCACAGGTGATGTTCCTGTTGTGGCAGGCGCTGCACGTCCAGCATGGAATGGCCTCATCCAGAGGGCCGTGGGGCTTGTGTGAGAAAGAAACGAGAGGAAGTGGGATAGAAAGTTTAGCTTAAGATGAGTTTATCCTCATCAAAGTTCAGTTCAGTGCGAACAAGTGCGAGATTGCACCTGAAGAGAATTCCGCAAAAAGAGAATGGGATTAGTTGTACAAGGAAAACCCAGTGTGATTTGCAGTGCTGGCTGATATGCAGGGCTGCACTGAAGTAGTCCTTTAAAATTCAAACTTTTACCGGGAGCAAAAATAACGAAACTTCGGGAAACATTTATTTGCTGCATTAAGCATCTCGCATTTATGAATGCGGTTTATTTCTGCGTTCTCAATTTCTTGAATTGGAAGCCAGGCTGTTAAAATGGGTTTAAACTTAATATCAAAGAGTGCCAGCAACTTGATTTTTCCATGGCTAAATCCTCTGACTGGTGTGTTGGGCACTTTCTTTTTATTCCCTTTTTTTTTCCACCATGCAGGTCATCTTAATGTGACTGTGGTGTGGCTGAAAGGAGATCTTGAGAAGCAGAGGGTCAAGCATGTGAGATTGCTACAGGAAAATAGAATTTACTGAGGACTTTCTAACTGAAATAAAGTCTTACATTTTTTGTAATAAAATGGCACCTGTTGCTGCATTTAAATATGTGAAAATAGACTTGTTTCTACCTTCTTCTTTACAGTTTATTCTTTTTGGTTTTGCTGTTTTTCACTGCAGTCACTTCCTTATGTCTCTTTATGGGAGAGTCTTATTTGAGAAGTCAAAGTGGCTGAAGCAAATCGAATCATGGAATTGTTCAGGTTGGAAAAGCTCTGAGATCGTGGGGTCCAACCGTTCCCCGGCACTGCCAAGGTCACTATCCCATGTCCCCAGGTGCCCCATCCTCATGGCTTTAAATCACTCCAGGGATGGGCGCTCGCCACTGCCCTGGGCAGCTGTGCCAGGGCTGGACAGCCCTTTTAGGGAAGGAATTGTCCCTGATATCCAGCATGGCTCCTGTGACATAGTCTGGACTGGGTTTTGTGGGAGCATGGGATGTGCGCTTAGAATTTCATTGTATTTCACAGCACGTGCCATTGATTCCTGCTTTGCTAGCACCGTCCTCTCCTCCCCGGATTTAAGTGCTCTCCACCAGAATTGTCCAACGAAATGGTGGTTCCAAAAGGCCCTTTCCAAAGGAAGCTGGAGCTTCTCTTTGGCTTGGGCAATATGTGAGACTCAGCCCCTGGGAGGACTTCAGTGTCCATTTCTTTAAGGAGCGCTCATGGCTAAGGCTGTGTTGGGAATTGCCTGTGCGTTGCAAATGATTCCCCCAAACTGCTCGACTGAAATGGAAACGCGATCAGGCTTTATGGCCTGATTCCGTGTTCTGTGGGGAAATCACGTCACGGAGTTTGCAAAGTCACTGGTGGAGCAAAAGGCGCCAGACCCACAGCAGCAGATCCCAGCAGCTGTAGGCAGCAGCTGCTGCTTTTCCTGCCGCGTTTTCTGCCTTTCGTTTTGTGCTAGTAGCTCATTCAGACTTAACCACCCGGATGGGATTTAAAAATGAAAGTCAGTTTGCTGTTCCTTTCCAGTGTGTGAGTAAAAATCACGTACAATCTCTGAAGATCTTTTAATTAGCTAGAAGGGCTTGATTGGATCAGATCTGTGTAATTCGATCATGGCAATTCCAACTCATTTTTTCCCCTTTTAATCCATTTTTTTCCCCTTGGAATCCTTTTAATAAAGAAACATTATGTATTCAGCGTCTCTAAGGCAGAACTTAAGATACTGTCCTTGTCAATTTTTAGAATTTCTAAATACAACTTGTCAGCCGTGGCAGTTCTTACTTGTGGATGATGTTTGATTTGGTTGGGTTCAAATATGATGCGAGAATGAAATCTCTTGATTCATGCACTTGTTCTATATTTGCTTTAGTAGTTTTAAATAGGGGCTCTCAGCAGAAAAAGGACTTTCTGAAAATGGATGGTTCCTTCTGCTTGGTGCAACCTTTTTTTTTCCTTTTTTTTTTTTTTTTTTTTTTCATTTTAGGAAAATACCTGAAAGTAAACCCCTTCAAAAATTGGGGAGAGATTTGCTGAGCCATGTGGGCGTCCAAGGGATCGAGGATGTGATAAAGAGGACAAACTGCACAATAGGATAAAACAGCTGCAGAGGGTGCCCAGAATTTGTTTTGTAATTCTAGTTAATATGCTGGCTGGCTGGCTTGGAGTTTAAGGATCATTCTAGAAAAGTTATTATGTCAGATCCGTTTCTGTTTTGGTTTGCTGGATACTTAAAAAAGCTGTAATTAGTTCTGTCAGCTTAAATATTTGGTCAGCAAAATATGGCTTCGGCATAGGAAGGTGCAAAACCACAGCTGCTGTTTATTGGGCACACTTCTAATTTTGAATGGGTGTTGATGTTTCGCTAAAAAAAGCAGCTCTAGAAAAACGCAAAATCAAAGACACTTATTCTTTTCTTTGGGGAAATGTTTTTGCCCAGCCCTCTGCGGTCACCTGGGCTGCTGTGGAAAACTCCACGTTTATTCTGCCCTTTTGGGGGTTCAGCGTTAAACCTGAGGTCACTCACGTTTCCCCAGCATTGGTTAGAGGCGAGTATTTTGGTTTAAATGGTGATCTGTTTGCATCAGAGGTGACAATAGTTTTTAATTCCCAGCTCCTCTTCACTTTCTGCTCCAATTCCCTTGCAAACATAGGAGTTCTGGTATATGTTTTTCCCAGATACTTCACGTGTGACACAACTACTAACATTTTCTCTGGAGATGTTAACTCCTGTTAAGCTGAATTTGAAGCATTGTCTAATGCTGCTAAATGCATCAGTGTGGCAAGCTCCTAGGGAAGGGCTCAGCTTTGATTTCATGGATTCCTCTTGCAATTCATGAGATCCTCTCAGTGGATCTGCCTTGGTATTAGCATCTGCCTGCCTTTTGCATGAAAATCTGAGCATTGGATCTGCTGTCAGAAATGGCATTTGAAGGAGACACAAAAATACTCATCTGCGGAAGTGTCCAAGGGTAGATTGGATGGGGCTTGGAGCAGCATGGTCTGGTGAAAGGTGATTTCTTGCACCAGCCAGGAGGCTGCTGTGTTCCCCTGTCCATTCTGCAGTCCTGCTTCCCCAAAAATGGGTTCCTTTGGCTCACAGGCAGAGCTCTTCATCCTGCGTGGCACAGTCAGTCAATCAGCCCCTTCCCCGTGCTCTGCATCCCCCATGGGTAAGGGAATTAATTCCCTCACAGAGTTCTGGTGGCACAGTGGTGCACGGGGTGGGTTACCAGGGGGTTCCTGCTGCTCTCCACATTTACAGATGATATTGGAAGGGCTGTAGCTGGGCAGATGTCCTGGAACTGCTCTGGACAGTGGGACCTCGAACCAGCTGTAACACGCTGCGCAAAAGTCTGACTGCACTTGAAATGCTGCATTTTGAAAGGGTGATGGAATTGATTTTCACTAACTGCACATCCTACCTATCCAAAAACTGGAGAAAGGAAATCATCCAAGCTGTGGGCAGTTCTCTCCATCTCCAGAAAGAACGAGAACTGGTACGGATAGAGTGTGTGATCGGGGCTGGGATGGCTTCCAGGGAAAAACTGAGCTTTGAATGTCATATTTTTTGTCTTGATCAGAGAATGAGATTAAGCTGAGGCAGTAAAAGAGATTAATATTTTCTGGATTTATGTAGGTGTGTGACATACCATTTTATTTAATTGAAATTTGACGAGCAGTCTGAAAACCCACAGGAGGGAATTTGGTCCATTCAGGGGGTGGCTGGTTTATGTTTCATATTCTAGAAATACCAGGGGAAATAGAAGTTTTGTTTCTATGAAATCGCAAAGCTGCTTTGTCCTTGTCTATTTCTTTAGGAAGCCAAGAATTTAGGAGAAACTTCTTCAACGGGGATTTTTCTGCTCTGAAGGTCTTTCACCCCTCACGCCCATGCTTGATTTTAATATTCTGTGCTGCCTGCCTTCCTCCCCCAGAAGAGTTGAAGCGCAAAAACATGGTTAAAATGGTGCACTGTTACTCATTCTGTATCCTGGGCTCGAACTGAGCCTAATGATGCCACTTCCAAAATTAAGCACTACTCTTTTAGCCTTACTGAGTAAATACCAGCCTGAGAAGCAGATTCTTCATCAACTGAGTCATCAGGAAAATTCTGATTGCGGAGCCTTTTGTTAGCAATGGGGGTACAAGGAGAGGGCACAGCTGCACCTTTGGAAGAAAGCAAAAAATCCATTGGTTTGTCAGCTGGGCACCTTGGAGTCTTGTTTCATGGAATGTCCACAGTGCAGGCCTTCTGCACGATCCCCATAATTTCGGGGGGTTGTGTTCTCTGAGGTTCTGGAGACAACCTGACATTAGTGCTACAGGAGCAGCTAATTTCAGGAGTAATTTGTTGCAGTGCTCTGTGATGTACCCACCAACAAACTGCAGCAGAAATTAGCCTCATTATGAAGGAGATGGGGAATATCGACTGTGATTCACGTTTTGAAAATGCGTTCCTGGGAAACCCAGGGGGTGTTTTGCTGCCAGTATTTTTCCCTGGCCGTGGCAGGAAGATGCCATTCTAAACAAAAGGAGGAAAGCTCTCCAGATGGAGGTGGTTCCTAGACATGACAAGTCCACGAGTATTAACACTGATGTCTTCATCTTTCATCAGACCTAGTCCACCATCCTGGGGTGGAGGTGTTCCACCAGCACGTGTGTTGTGCAGTCTTGTTGTTATGATCCTTAATTTAAAATAGATTTAAAGATTCAACCTTTTAAAACCTATTTATTTTTAATAACTTTAGCCTTTTGGACTTGCTACGTTTTACTCGCATTACTGCACTTCAGAGCATCCTTCCTAATGAGGGATTCTTGTGATAGGATATTTTCAGATTCCCAGGCAGCTTGAGGAGTGTTTGTTGGGTTTTTTAAATGATGCTGTTCTTGTGATTCCTCTACTTAACTGAGGTACGATAGACATGGAAGCATAGAATGAATTACTTTGGTCTTGTTCTCTCCCTTCCCATGTTCCTGATGTTGCCCTACCTCTGGTGTTTAAATATTAGATCTCTTTACAAATATGTCAAGTTTTTAACTGGAACAATAAATTCCAGGAGGTTTGAGCTGTAATTCAAACTTGCTTCTGCAAAGTTATACCTGGTGGGGTGTTTTTGTTGTGGTCCCCACGGTGTTTGCAGTTTCGCCACACTGTCCAGTTCTCTCCGTAGTTTTCCTGCCAGCCACCCAGCCTTTGGACCTGGCTGGCTTTCTATTGGAATGGTACTTCTTTGAAAAATTAGAGGAGCTTTCTAGGAAAGTTGTAATCTCATGCCAAGTAGTAGGTGGTAAATTAGTAACCTTCAATAAATTGCTGATACTCAGCTTTTCAGTGCTGTGGGTCAAGGTGACTTCCGATAGCAACCTAATTTTTTCTTTTCAAAGTATGATTCATGGGCTGAGTCATAAATTTAGGATGGCTTCCTTTGTTCCAGGCCCTGAGTGCTCCCAGCCATGTGAGCATCAGGTTTGCTTCAGGGCCAGAGCAAAACCATTAAATACAATGGTATTTAATGACTTTTGACTCCGACCTTTGCAGCACCTGATCTGTGGGTCATTGCAAACTTGGAGGTTGTACTAGGACAGTGTCACTGTTTGGTTTATTTTCCCTTGGCTAAATCCCCATTGTTCAGTCTTCCTTGGAATTACTTGATGAGGAAAATGCTCTTTTCTCTGTTTCCACTACATTTCCTCGATAGGAGCAGCAATGAGGGAGGGAAAAAAAGGGAGGATTTCCTCACTGACAATAAAATTCTGGATATTGTAGTTGTATGGGACTTTCACTGATGCATCGTTTGCTTCCAGTCGTGAGCTGTTGGGTAACACCAGCATGTTCTCTTCAGTGAAAGGAGGCCTGCATGCCAGTTTCAGTGGGACATTTTGAAAATAACTCTTTCTTACGGAATTTTTTTTTGCCTTGCAGCCCTGGAAGAAAGCGTGATTTTTCACCAGTGCTTTGGAGCCAGTACTTCGAGTCTATGGAGGACGTTGTGGTAGAAAATGACACTGGCAAGGATATATCCTTTTTTTTGTCATCCTGAATTTGTCATAATCTCAGAGACTGGGGAAGTATCACATTTCTTTCAGTTTATTGGGAGTTTGCAGCTTTTTCATGTATTTCTTCTCACCTTCCATTATGTCTCTTGCAGGGTTCAGTGTCAGTAACTACAACTATCCCTTCTAAGCTGACAGTTCAACTGTACCCAGCAAGACCAGTTCCTGACATTGCTTCTTTAGTAATCATTACTTTCAAAAAGTGTTTCCAGCAGTTCCAGAGCATATTTTGCAGGGAAACACTCATCAGGTTCCCATAATTCAAACCCTGTCAGGACCAAAGCTGTTCATTGATGTTTATTAATTACAGTTAGTTACCTGGCAATCAGTGAGCTGTCTGCTCAGGATGAATAGCAGCAGCACAACAGATAAACCTCGACAGAAACATGTAGATGTGAATAAATACTTACAAACTTCTGGCCAAGGCAGAGGTTGTGATGCCATCAATGTCTTCTGGTGGTGTCAGCCAGAGATTTTTCTGCAGCTGTTTCCTCTCCAAGATCAGGAATGCCATTAGGAAAACCAAACTTTCAAGTTACTTCTCTTGAAACACACGGAGAGATCTCTGTTCAGTGCCTGAAACTGTGGCCAGCACATAAGACAGGTCCCTTCCTCAGCTGGGGTTTGTGCACGATGGGATGTGCTGGAGTTCTCCCAGGTCCCTGTTAGGGGCAGAGCAGTGGGCACCAACCCAATCATTAACTCAGCAGCTTCCACAGTTCACGTCTGTCCACAGCCTTTCATATGGGAGCTCAAACTTCTGCTAAAGGGATCAGAATAAATCCTAAACAGCTAAGATTTGCTTAAATTTGGGATGCTTCTATACACAACCTATCCAAATAGGTCTATTATGCTTTTTATTTTCTATTAAACCCCTGGGGGACTGCATGGCCCTTCATCAAATGTGCACATCATGGAATCACCAGAGCGTGGTTTGGGTGGGGAGGGACCTTAAAGCTCATCCAGTGCCACCCCTGCCATGGCAGGGACACCTTCCGCTGTCCCAGGCTGCTCCAAGCCCTGTCCAGCCTGGCCTTGGACACTGCCAGGGATCCAGGGGCAGCCACAGCTTCTCTGGGCACCTGTGCCAGGGCCTGCCCACCCTCACAGGGAAGGATTTCTTCTGAATATTTAATCTAAATCTCCCCTCTCCTAGTTTAAAGCCATTCCCTTCTCCTCTCATTATCTGCCTGTGTAAAAAATAACTCTCCATCTTTTTTACGAATTAATTTCTGGTTTTCTCTTAGTTGACTTCAGTGTTGTGCCGAGGGGGAAAAGGACAGGAGGTGAATGAATTATAGGGAGGGAGAACACCTGGGCAGCAGGAAAACAACTCTTGAATTGAGTCACATTGCTGTCCAGGTGATGCTTGAACATACCTGTTGGTCAGAGAGCTGAGGCCTTGGGTACAGAAGGGTAGAAATAAAACACTGTTGGGTATTGCAAGCTTCAAAATTCATTCAGCTACCTTGAAGCAACTCTGTGAAATGTCCTTAACTGTTCATACACTTTTCGAATTTACAAAAGCGGCTTGGAGGGGCCCGTCTTGCTGCTCCTGCACGGTGGGGGCCACTCTGCTCTGTCCTGGGCTGTGTTTACTGTAAGTACAGCTGCTGCTCTGCAGAAACAAGTGTGTGGAAAAGGAGCTGTCTTGAGTGTGGAGGGAGTTATCCGTTCACCTCTGGGAAACACGGGAAAACAGTATTATAAAAGATGGCAATATCATCTTTGTGTGGTGGGGGTTATCGCTTAGCTGCATAGGCACCTTGCGGTTGGAGGGTTTGGGCTGCCTTTAGGGGCTGGAAAATACTAATTTACAGATTCAGTGGGTTTGGGGAGAGCCGCTGCTCCAGTCATTTCAGAGCTGAACAGCTGAAAAATCAAAACAAGAGGATTGGTAGCTTTGAGGTCTGGGGAGCTTTTGCCAGTTGTGTAGGTGGTTCTATTAAGGATCCCTCAGCAAATTCCCCCACTCCTGCAGGGCTGTTATTTACATAATCAATGATTCCTTAACACAGAAGCCTTCCCGTCAACAAAACATGCCACTTCATCTCTGTGATGCCTGAAATAACTTAGTTAAATTGATCTGTCAGGGTCAAATAGAGCCAAAATTGTGTTGCAGTTATTATGCCCTGCCTTACCTTAAAAAGATTCCTCACTTGTTCCCCCCGACCTCTTTGGACGAATCAATTTTTATACATTTCAGCCTGTAAAATTTGATTCTTTGAGAGCAAACTGAACACGTACTGCAGAGCAGCTGCTTCACCTCCATGTCAGCCGTGGAGCCAAGAGTAATTCTGTGCTGTGAGGGACTTGGAGGGCAGGGGAATCCCTTTGGTGTTGGTAATCCCACTGCTGTTCCAGTTTTCAGAGGTGCTGCAGGGCTTGAATTCGTGATCTTACGCACAGAGAAATAAATGTCCTCGTTAACAGTGGTGACAAGGATGGGCTTTGGCTCATTAAGGATAGTCTGATGGAATATTTTTGCTTGCATTCTGTAATGCCCTGTCCAGTCCAGCTTCAGCACTGTGGTGGCCGTGAAGCATTGTTAGGGAGTGCTTGTTGTTGCTAATCCCACTTTGCAAATGATGTTCTCTCTGTCCCTCCTTGCAGTCTGCAATCATTAACAGGATCCAGTGTAGGATTGTGGCTTTAGACCTCCGAGGCCACGGTAAGTCAAAGAAATCAATCTGGAGTCACGTCAGTGTGCTACACGCTCCCATTTTGTAAAGGAGATACAATGAATTCCTCACAGGATAACTAGGAAAACATCCCTAAGGCATCCCAATTTGGATTCAGAAGCAGGGATGGAAGAATGGCTTCTGTCAGAAGCTGAGACCCCCTGAACTTTGGTGTGACACACTGGGGGACTTGTTCTTCCCACCACGCCCTCTTTCATATTTCCATAACCGATAGATGGTCTTTGCCATGAGAAATAAAGGCTGTTCTTTCATTTTAAGTTCCGTAAAGAGCGGCTTTGGGCAGTGTTTCCTACCCATAGTACCAAGTGTTCCTGTTAATTCTGTGTTCCTTAATTATTCATGTCCACTGCAGTAGGCTTGCTCTTCATATCTGTGTCTAAAAGCTTTGTACAGTCCCTGCTCTAAGTCCTGAGGGGGCCTGAAGTTTTTCAACTTAAGTGAACTTAACTTGGGTTGGGTTTTTTTCAGGAGAAACAAAAGTAAGGAATCCTGAAGATCTGTCTGCAGAGACTATGTCGAAGTAAGGAAACTTATGCTCATTTCCCTTTTCACAAACCTCCATTTTCTTTCCTTGGCCGAGCAATAAATTACTCGAGGGCGCGCAGCCTTCATTCAGAGGAGCTGGAAGACAGTTTAATTTCACGTGATTCTGGTAGTTACCCTTCTGTTCCTTCCGTTGTGGGACATTTTGCAATCGTGTTTCTCCCAGACGAGTCAGATTCCAAACTGGAGTGGTTCCCTGGGCACCCTGGGTTGTTAAACGGTGAGCACTGCCAGCCGGCAGCGTGCTGTGTCACTTGCCAAAGAGCTCCGAATGGAGGTGGAGTGCTTTCCTGGGACATCCCCGGGGTGTTTTAGCCTGGAATCACTGGTTTGGCTCTTCCTCAGCGCTTGGAGCCGGTGTTCAGAGCGGGCCCCACTGGGCTGGTGACACCCCCAGAGTCTGGGTCGCACACACGGAGTTGTCAAGTCCGGAGTTGCTTTTTCCAACTGTCATGACCTGCTCTGGCAGGCAGACCCACCCCCCTCTAGACAAAACTGTAAGAAAAGCAAATACCCACTGCTAACCACATTATGTTTTGCCCTTATCTAGTACAAAGACACTCTTTGCTGTGACTACAGCTAAATGATGAAGGATTTTGTAACCTTCCCATGGACAAATCCACTTGGTTTGTTGAGAGGAGGCCATGTGTGAAATGTATTCTGACTTCCATTGTATACCTTATTCCTGCTGCTTATGCCTTGTCACATCCTGATGTGTAACTGTCCTGAGGAGATGCCAGATTAAATAATTAGAATATTTTAGATCTGGAGCAGCACTGCTGTGGGGGGAAAAACAAGTTCCTTTTGTTTTGAAACCTTCCCCTCTTCTTAGCAATGAGCTTGAAACTTAGCCCTGAATATCTTTTAAATAGGAGCCTTAAATTATAGGTAGTTTTCATGTTTGCTTTTTCTAATCAAGTCCTCAAGCAATTTTCTGAAGCAGAGCGAACATGCTGGTCAACCTATTCATTTTTTCACTTGCTTTTCACTTTCAGTACTGCTCAGTTCTCAGGTTCTTCTGAGTGGTTGTAGTGAGGAAAGCCGGTTGGGTTGTCTTCAAGCTCTCTTGGTCATTAGCTCTGCTGCTGTTTTGGGATTTGAGAGTCATACCAGCCAGCTTTCCCATCCTGGGAACAGTGACAAGAAGTGACAGCTTCAGTTTGAAGTGGTGCCTTATGGACAGGATGAGGAAATTGCCCCTTGCCTTGTGGCATCTGTGCTCACAGAGACTCCGAATCTTTTTGCTCATGATAAGTGTTGTTCATCTTTGCCATGCTCAGTAGGGCCCAGTTATTTTTCTCTCTCTAATTCCAGTATCTTCTTTTAAGAATGATGCGTTTCTCCATTTGTGCCTCCATGCAAGATGATTTGACAGCTTTTTCTCACCTTTTATTTAACATTCCCACCCGCAAGTGTCAACCTAAAATGTTTCCTTCAAGGAATCACAGAGTTTGGGACCTTAAAGGGACCTTAAAGTTCATCCAGTTACACGGGCAGGGATGCCTTCCACTAGACCAGGTTGCTTGAATTTTTCTAAAATTTGTACCTTTCCAATGAGGATTTTCCGCTGGTTAAAAGAGAAATGACACAGATGTTCAGGCGAGCATTGGCTTGAAGGATTCTGTACATTGGCACTAAGATGACCAATGTGACAGGAGAATAAAGTCGTGTGCTGCCTGCGGGTTAGCTGAGGCTTTGGAGCTGCACACCCGTCCCGAGCGCGTCCCTTGTCCTGTGCCGGGTCACGGTGCCATGCCTGTGTGCTGTCCCTTGTCCCGTGCCGGGCTGAGGTGCCATGCCTGTGTGCTGTCCCTTGTCCTGTGCCGGGTCACGGTGCCATGCCTGTGTGCTGTCCCTTGTCCTGTGCCGGGTCACGGTGCCATGCCTGTGTGCTGTCCCTTGTCCTGTGCCGGGTCACGGTGCCATCCCTGTGTGCTGTCCCTTGTCCTGTGCCGGGTCACGGTGCCATCCCTGTGTGCTGTCCCTTGTCCCGTGCCGGGTCACGGTGCCATCCCTGTGTGCTGTCCCTTGTCCCGTGCCGGGTCACGGTGCCATGCCTGTGTGCTGTCCCTTGTCCCGTGCCGGGTCACGGTGCCATCCCTGTGTGCTGTCCCTTGTCCCGTGCCGGGTCACGGTGCCATGCCTGTGTGCTGTCCCTTGTCCTGTGCCGGGTCACGGTGCCATCCCTGTGTGCTGTCCCTTGTCCCGTGCCGGGTCACGGTGCCATGCCTGTGTGCTGTCCCTTGTCCTGTGCCGGGTCACGGTGCCATGCCTGTGTGCTGTCCCTTGTCCTGTGCCGGGTCACGGTGCCATGCCTGTGTGCTGTCCCTTGTCCCGTGCCGGGTCACGGTGCCATCCCTGTGTGCTGTCCCTTGTCCCGTGCCGGGTCACGGTGCCATGCCTGTGTGCTGTCCCTTGTCCTGTGCCGGGTCACGGTGCCATGCCTGTGTGCTGTCCCTTGTCCCGTGCCGGGTCACGGTGCCATCCCTGTGTGCTGTCCCTTGTCCCGTGCCGGGTCATGGTGCCATCCCTGTGTGCTGTCCCTTGTCCCGTGCCGGGTCACGGTGCCATCCCTGTGTGCTGTCCCTTGTCCTGTGCCGGGTCACGGTGCCATCCCTGTGTGCTGTCCCTTGTCCCGTGCCGGGTCATGGTGCCATCCCTGTGTGCTGTCCCTTGTCCCGTGCCGGGTCACGGTGCCATCCCTGTGTGCTGTCCCTTGTCCTGTGCCGGGTCACGGTGCCATGCCTGTGTGCTGTCCCTTGTCCTGTGCCAGGTCACGGTGCCATGCCTGTGTGCTGTCCCTTGTCCTGTGCCGGGTCACGGTGCCATCCCTGTGTGCTGTCCCTTGTCCTGTGCCGGGTCACGGTGCCATGCCTGTGTGCTGTCCCTTGTCCTGTGCCGGGTCACGGTGCCATGCCTGTGTGCTGTCCCTTGTCCTGTGCCGGGTCACGGTGCCATGCCTGTGTGCTGTCCTCGGCAGGGACGTGGGGAACGTGGTGGAGGCGCTGTACGGGGACCTGCCGCCGCCCATCATGCTGATCGGGCACAGCATGGGGGGAGCCATCGCCGTGCACACGGCCGTCGCCAACCTGGTGCCCAGCCTGCTGGGGCTCTGCATGATCGACGTCGTGGAAGGTGAGTGGGGCTGCCCTCCGAGGCTGCAGCCCCTGGGGGGCTCTGCCTTCTTCCTCTTCGCCCCAAATCCCCAAATATGGGAAGTTGTGCCCCAGTTTTAAATCAATTCCATCCTCCTAACAGATCCTACCCACACGGAAATCTTCCCCTCCTTTTCCCTCTCTGTTTGCTTTTTTCCTGCTAATTTCACAGAATCACCTAGGGTGGAAAAGACCTTTGAGATCATCGAGTCCAGCCTATGACCTAACACCACCTTATCAGCTAGCCCGTGGCATTTATTTCTTTGGAATACTTTTTTGGTGGGGAAGAGAGTGGCTTTTGCTCTAGTGCTTGGTGCTGATAGTGTTTGCTTCTTGCTCATCCTACCTATTCAAACAGTAATTTTCCAATGTGATTGCTGGCTTAAAAATACTAATCTTAAAAATACGAAGTACTTTCCTTACCGGCATGAAATCCGTGGGAAGCTCCAGCTCTCTCTGAGGGTGCTGCAGCCCGTTTTGTACAGAGGGATGTGGCAATGCTTTCATCAGAGGCTGTGAAGCTGATGGAGATGACATTTGCTTTTAGGTACAGCCATGGATGCCTTGAACAGCATGCAGAACTTCCTCAGGAGTCGTCCCAAAACATTCAAGTCGCTCGAGAATGCCATCGAGTGGAGGTAAGGCTTGGCCTCAGTCTCTCCAGTCACTTGCCTTAGTAGCTTGCCTGGAGAAGGAAACAAAGTTTGTACAATTTACCTGTTTGCAGGCACTCTCCCAGCCCCCTGCCATGGGTTTAACCCTGTTTCAGGGCACTTCTCCCTCTTTCTCACAGTTACAGTGACAACGGGAGGTTCACAGAAACTGGGCAGGAGCCACTCTGTTTTCAGTCTCAGAGCAGGAGCTTTGGGAATGGTTTGGGGAAATCCTGAGCTGTAGAGAGAAGTTTTACCCCTGTTTCTGGGCCTGCTGGTTCTCATATCCCTTCAGTAAATGTTTCTGTCTTCTGATTGATTTTTTTTCCCCTAGTGTAAAAAGTGGACAGATAAGAAATCTCGAATCTGCCAGAGTTTCTATGGTCGGTCAAGTCAAACAGTAGGTGGCTTTTGGTTTATTTTACTTATCATTTAAATTTTTTTTTCTGTTTTACAATACCATTGCTACGCAAGTGCACTTGAAAGTGAAAATTTCTTCAAGCGAAATTGCTGGACACCTTAGGTTTAATCCTGGGTGGTTTTTTGGTTTGGAGTTTTTGTTTTGTCAGGGAATCAGTTTCTGGTTTTATTTTCACAGGTGCGAAGGCGCTGCCAGTCCTGAATGCCCTAAAGCCATAGTAGAGGGAATTATTGAGGAAGAGGAGGAGGAGGAGGACGAGGATGAGGAAGGGGGAGGCTCTGTCAACAAGAGGAAGAAGGAGGATGACACAGAGGTAGGGAGTTTGTTGCTGTGTTTTCAGCTTCCCCTGCGAGAGCAGTCACCTGTCGTTATCCAAATCATTCTGGTATGAGAGGGAGCCACTCCAGGGAGAGGAGACTAAATGAGAGCCAAGTCCAAATGTTCAGGCATTTGTGAGCTATTTGTGTCAGTAAAAAATAGCAAATTGATTACCCTGAATCCCGCAGCCTTCTCCTGAAGGCTCTTCTCTTGGTGTAGCTCCTGCTGACTTTCTTTTTCCCTACTCATGTACTTTCTGATTTGGAGAGAAATTTAGAAGCAAGAAGGGCCATTCCTGGAAGTGTGTAATCCACCAGAGGGAGCCAGTATTTTTTATTTTTCCTATCTATTTATTTATGCGTTTCCAAGTGGCTCTCTGAGCTCGTTTTCCTTCTGCTGTTTCACTGATCACTGATGCAGAGCTCTCTCTCCTCCCTGCAGACAAAGAAGGAGCATTTGTACACGTGGCGAATCGAGCTGGCCAAAACAGAAAAGTACTGGGATGGCTGGTTCAGGGGTTTATCCAACCTCTTCCTAAGCTGTCAGACGCCAAAGCTTTTGCTTTTAGCTGGTACGTGTCTCTTCCCGTCGCGGTGTGCACTTCAGTGATGTCCCACCTGTGTTTTGGAGAGCAGGGTCAGCGTTGTGCTTCCTGGGAACAGCAGTCCTGCCTCTTCCACCTGGGCTTCTCTGTCTCTTAAAGTAGTGTGGTGTGATTTGAACTTCCAAAGTGAAGGTCAAATACAGCTTTTTGTACCTTAATAGGAAATACCTTTTAAGGAACTTCCTTAGAAGGAAATATCCTTTTAAGTTGTGGGGAGGGCTGTGCTCTTCTACTTTTTGGCTGTGTTTCTTTCCTGTCACTTCACTCTCTTGAGGTGCAGCAGTGACAAAGCCTTGTCATGGATGTCAGGGCTGTTTCTTTTCTGTTTTTCAAGCTAATGTCTCTTTTAAAATATGGAGTAAAGCCTGGCTCAGAGAGCTGTGTTCTCTCTGGCTTTTCTCCAGTACATTTGTTTATTTGGTTGCAGGTGTTGACAGGCTGGATAAAGATCTGACCATTGGACAGATGCAAGGTAAGAATTGAATCTTGTTCCTCCAGCCTTACTGTAGAGCTCTTTTTGCATGGCAGCTGTGGGTACAGCCAATATCCAAACAAATGGGCATTAAGGAATAGTCCATCCCAAAGTGTGCTCGAGCTGTGGTCAGGGAAAGGTGGGGAAGGTGAGGAGGGAAAAGTTCGATTTGAGGGGCTGTTGCCATGGGTTTTGTTCAATCTGGTGTTCAATGCTCCCGGCAGTGGAGCTGCCACGCTTCTCTGGGATCAGAATGATTGTCTGTAAGGGCTTCACTCTAATGCATTGTTCCCCTTTCAAGCTACATTCCTGATGTTCCTAGCTGGGAACACCTGGGACCATCCAAAATTGTCCCATCTCCCAGTGTTTCTGGCGGACAGCAGAACCCAGATTAGGCATCTTCATTCATGTTTTGGGATTTGGGTTGGGTTTTCCCCCCATCCCGGCTTTCCAGAGCAGCCAGTACTGGAAAGTAGTACTGGATAGCAGGATAAACTTTACCTTAAGGTAAATCTGCCAACAGTTCCAACTCTGACACTTACCTGCATTGAGAAGCAGCTTCATGTTAACTGTTGGGAACCTGCTCTAGTTACACCTGGGAAGGTGAATTAAGCAGCTGGTCCATGTTTCCTCTGGAGACCATCGCCCGTGCGTGGTGTAGAGTCTGCAGAGCCATCCTTGGGGCCTCTTTGCAGCTGCATTTAGAGAGGTTAGGTGGTGCAGAGTGGGAACTCCGTGTGCTGACTCTCTCCATCCACAGGGAAGTTCCAGATGCAGGTCCTCCCACAGTGTGGCCACGCAGTCCACGAAGATGCTCCGGACAAGGTGAGCCCCACTGTGGCATTACACAAGCCATGGTCTGAAATGCAAAAAGAGATCTTGCATTTGCATCTTGAAATGCAAAAGGGATCGTGCAGCAGGGGCGTTTTTGGCATGACAGCTGGCTTTCACGAGCAGCTCGGGTTCTTTAGCTGTCTGGAAAGCCCTGGCTAAGATGTTCTGTGCCACAGGGCTGGGTTATGGATTTAACTCTCAGGCTCGTGGTGATGTACCTAATTCTACCCATGTGGAGTGTGGATTTCTCCTCCATTCCTTTCCCCGTGCAGTTCCCCACTATCCCTTGCACTAAGCTGCAGCTTTAGGGGTTGGACTGTGTTTTGTTGAGTTGGGTGGCTCACATTTTCCAAATAGAAACCAAATGTTCCTGAAGCAGCTTTGACAGAGCGGTGCTGCCTCTGGGCACTGCTGGAGTTTAGTCCAGATGGAAGCAGGAATGTGATGCAGCCAGTGGAGCCTGTGGTTGGGAGCACATGTGGTTTTAAAGCTCATTCTACGCTGACAGCTGTGTTAAAACTCAGCCTTTCTCTGCTTCACTTTACCAGTCTGAGATAGGTATTTTTGTCTAACCACACTGAGTCCTTTAGCTGTTACTCTTTTTTTGTACATTTGAAGCACTATTGACCGGGTTGGGCGGGGCTTGGAGCAGCCTGGGACAGTGGAAGGTGTCCCTGCCCATGGCAGGGGTTGAATCAGGATGAGCTTTGATGTCCCTTCCAACCCAAACCATTCCAGGGCAGCTACTGACAGGTTACTGTCTTGCATCCTGAATTTACCTTTTTCCCCTGCTAAACTTAGACATTGTTTTAAGAATTACTGACATGGGTGGAGAAAAAGTTTGGTCACTTCTTAATGGCAGGCTCGGTGTCAGAGTAAAGCCTCAGGTGTGTTACACAGAGCTCTTGTTCAAAGGAGCAAACTCCATTCAGCAAGAGAGTCCTGAGGACGTGAACTGTTATTGGAAGTGCTGCAGGCTTTGAAAACTGACGGGATTTTCTGTTCTCTTTGTGTCCCTTTACATCCTGAGCAATTTTTCCCCCTTCCTTCAGGTTGCTGAAGCTGTTGCAACGTTCCTGATCCGTCACAGGTTTACAGAGCCCATCGGTGGATTCCAGTGGTAAGGCTCCATGGAGCTCTGTCCCTGGGCAGAGCTGCTCTCGCTGCCTGTTTGGCTCTTGAGGTGGGAGGTTGGAATTTTAGCATGATGCTAAAAACCGCAGGTAAACAAACAGCTCTGGATCACAGCTAGTATTACATTTGGTGTTTGTGTTCCCTTTAAATTTCTCGTGTATTTACTTGGAAGGGAGGAGCAAAGCTGATTTCTTTCTTAATAGCCTGCCAGAAAGTATAATGACAAATTTTACGGCATTAGGTTAAATAATATTTCACTTAAGTAACCAAGGCCTTGTGTTGTGGAAACAACTTGCATCACACTCCCTTGGCCAAGAAATGCTGGTGCTACGAGGCAGGTAAAGCTGTGTGCTTCACGTGCAGACTTCCCATACTTATCTCCCGTGTTTTCCTATGAAAATGGCTGTGGAAGCCAGGCCTCTGTGCTCAGCCAGTCAGGGAGAGAAGGGTGGGCTTGGTAAAGTCAATTGGCAAAGCTCCCAAAGCCTCAGTTACAGCCCCATGAAGCGCAGACCTCACAGGAGGCGCTGATCTCCCTTAGGATCATGTTTCAGGTGAGTGGTGCAATGAGCCTGTTTCTTGAGCAGTCCTGGAAAGTCTTCTGCTTTTGGCTAAGAGTTCTGCAGAAGCTGGGAGCCCCTTCAAGTGTGACACTGGAGTGGCAGTGCTAAAGAGGCATTGCTGCACAACATCTTTATTTTTTTTCCCCTTTCTCTCTTCCCTTGGGGATGAAGCACGTAGGAATGCAGGACTGTGGAGTGCATATTTTAAATCCAGTGAAAGGATCTAGTGTAGGTTGATGTGTAAATAGGGAGAGAGGGAGAAGACCAAAGGACTTTACAGCCAAATTTAAGTTGTCGCAGAGTTTGCAGCAAATGCCTTGGTTCTAACATGGGCTCTTTCTTCCACTCTCTTTTTTTCCTCCTAGTGTGTTTCCTGCTTGTTAATATCCTGATGTTCTCCAGCACTGATTCCCATTGTAAATAAACTGCACCAGAGGCCACTGTGATGTATCCATATCCTCTCATCTCCCAGTCCAGCAGCAGTGAGAAGTTGGTGTGAGATTCATCCCCTAGAACTAGTTCACCAGAATATCTACATTCTTAGGGACTTCCTTCCTGGGAAGCAGCTTCTACTGAAGACCATGAAAAGCTCTTCAGGCCCTTGGAAGTGGAATCCTCTTCTCCACTGCCACAAGGAAAGACCTCCTGGAATCCTCTGTAGTTGATCATACCAATCTCCATCAATTCTCAGGCTTTCTTGGACCCAGCTGCAGAAGGGCTGTTGGCAGTCCAGATCCCCTGAGGGCATTGCAGCACAGCCAAAGGCTTCAGGATTTCTTGGTGGAATTGTAGAATCATCTTGGAAGTGCCCCTTAGGTTTGGGTTTTACATATATATATATATATATATATATGCGGTTTCTTCCCCTAAAGCAGACGAGGAGTTGGCTTCATTGGGAGCTCAGGCTTCCTCTCACCAGCGCCAGCCTTGGGGGTTAAGCTGTGGGAAGAGCCTGCAGGTCACTTTCCTGGGCAAAGGTGGTTGGGATTGTAAATCAAAAAGGCAAGGGGGGGGTGTGAGCTCCATTTCAGTCTTGCAGCTTCTCTGTGCTCATTTCAAGTGCTCTCTGGGAAGAAGAGCATGGATAGCTCCATCTGCTGCAGACACATCCCAGGCCACAGGACTCTGAACCTGCATTTATGGGGAAGACCCAGGAGCAGCAGGGACAGTGTGGTCAACAGGCAGCTTGGCTGTTTCCTGCCCCTGGAATGTGTTTGTGGCTTCCCTTCTTGTAGCTGCCACACACTGCTGAGCAGAGATCAGCACTTTTGGTATGGAAAAAATCGGAATGGGCTGTAGGAAAAGCCCTAGGAGAGCTTGGAGTCGGTGCTGCTGATGGTGATGCAGAGGTGTAGGCAGCTGTTCTCCCCAGTGCTGGAGGAAGGCCCTTGTCTCAGCTGTTGCTTTCTAGATAATTTCACTGCCTGCCTTCTGGAATTCCTTGTGCACAGAGAGCTTTTCTTCAGGGTTCAATTATCCACAGCTTGTGGGCTTGTTTTCGCTTAAGAGTCACTCTTGAGTGTAAGAGCAGTTTTGGAGTAGTTTTCCTCAATATTTTGCTGGTGGATGTCTGAAATCCCTTTTTTTGCCCGGTGCCCATAAGCCCCTGCTGCTGTCCGATGATTTTAATGCTGCTTTGCCGAGGCAAAGCTCTGTGGTGGTTTGGGAGCTGCCCTGTGCATCCCATGACAAGAGCAATTAGGAATTACTGGCATTTGAGAAGTGCAGGTGGGGCAGAGGTTTAACTTTGCCCTTGGGCCTGGTGGAGATCCACTTCCCTCTGACTCACTGGGCACAGCAGCCGTGGCCTTGCTCCGTGTCCCCTCCCTGACACATCAGGGTGGGAAGTGCCTGGACTGGAGACAGGAAAGCCTCATGGCAGAGAAGAATGCCCTCCTGGCACTTTGGCCATTGGCACTCAGTGTCACAAGAGCGATCGCTGCCTCTCTGCGCTTCCCTCTGTTAATTACTGCGTTCATTTGGTGTAGCATCCGCCCGGGCTTAGTTCCTGATGGAGTCAATGGATCTTCAGTAGTCAAGATGCAAAATAGCTCTTTCCCCAGCCACGTCCCCAAAACGGGCAAAATTGTCTTTTCCAGGCGAGTCCTTTGTTCAGATTGTTAGGGGTGAAGTAATCCAGCGTGCATATCCAGAGTCTCACTTCCCGGGATCATACTCATGAATGATCGTGGTGAAGTCACGTTCCTCCGTGGTGAAGTAACTTGGAGAGTCTGACTTGGAGTGATTCCTCGCGTTATCCCTTTGATTTGTGAGGTCGTAAAAAAGCCCAACCAAACAGAACCTTCCGTGGAAAACAAACCACTTTTGTATTCTGTAGAAGCACCGCTGGAAAAAGGAATGATTCCTGGAATCCTCCGGGCTCCCCGGGATTCTGTTTTGTTGTTAACATTGAGTGAGTGAAAAGAAAATAAATATTTCAAGAGCCTATTTGATGGAATGGTGCGTCGCTCTTGCCGGCTCCCAGCCCTGCCTTGCCCAGGAGAGGTGTCTCTTCAGGGACTCGTGTCGCACTGGGTTAAAAAGAAAAATGGATTCCAGGGGCAGCAGCAGCACCGTGGGGGTGGGTGGAAGGGAAATTCCTTTCGGCTCCGTCGAGCCATGTACATTTTTGTCTTGTGCAGTCTCAGACTGTACTTTTGTCTGAGAAATATTAATGCTCCTGCTGCAGTTTCCAGGGAGCTGCAGGCTGCGAGAAATGGCATTCGGTGAAGGATACACAGGCTGTGGTAAAAGCAACTGCAGAGAGAAGGAATGTTCTTTTTAGCTGCCGAGAAACAGAGACACAGAGAAATTCTGCCCCAAAGCTCCCAGCTTTTCACTGCATTTTTCCTGCAGCCTTTGGATTACTTAGAAACCTCTCTTGGCTTTGTTTCGCTCGCTGGATTGAGGATCAGTGGCAGCTTTCCCAATGGAAGATCCCGAGGCTTGGCAGGAGCAGGAGAAGCACTTTGGGGTGCTGGTTTGTTGCAGGCTTCATTGTAATGTAAGAAATTAAATAAATAAATGTCCAAGTCAGACCTGTGATGGGTTTTGCCAGATTATGTGCACTGGACAAAGCCATCAGGGACCTGCAGATGACTGGGGCACTGGGATTGTTGGAAGAAGATTATTTCCTGTATTGCCAAAACATGTACTCCTTCTTTGAATAAATCAACCCTCGAGTAAGGAATTAAACTCGGGCCTGGGGCTGTCCAGCTGGAATTTTCCCCTCAGACTGTGACAGGGGGGTCCTGCAGAGGTGATGCAGCAATAGGTCAAGTTGTTATGTCTCCGCTTTTGGGAAGGGAAAGGCCTGAACAACCCGAGGAAACCCATTCCGGTCCTGCTTTCCTCGTGTTTGGGATTTGCAAGCAGCATTGGGATGACTTGCGGAGGTCAGGCGGAGCTGGGTGGCACAGACCTTGGGAAATCCCCCAGGAGGGTTGATTGGGTATTGGGAAGAAGTTTTTTACAACTGAGGCCCTGGCACAGGTGCCCAGAGAAGCTGTGGCTGCCCCTGGATCCCTGGCAGTGTCCAAGGCCAGGCTGGACAGGGCTTGGAGCAGCCTGGGACAGTGGAAGGTGTCCCTGCCATGGCAGGGGTGGCACTGGATGAGCTTTAATGTCGTTCCCTACCCAAATTATTCTGATCCTGTGACTTTAGCACTTCTGTTTTTCCTCCCCTCCACTATTGCCTTTTCCTTTGGGAGCAGGAGGGCCTGGGACAAGGGCTCTGTGGAGGTGCCTGGCAAGCAGCCATTCCCTGGTTCGGACTGGTGCTCAACACCCTTGGAAATCTGGACCTGGGTCTTTAGGCAAGGTCCAAATACTGAGCTTATTGCTTGTCACTTCCAAGAAACCTTGGCCCTAGTGCATTCTACCACCTGTCCCTGAGCCTGGCGTTCTGCTCACAGCCTGGAAGTGCCCTTTGTGTTGCCCAGATCTTGGAAGTGCCCTTTGTGTTGCCCAAATCTTCATTGCTTGGCTATGTCACGCGTCCGATGCTGCTGCACCCTCGGCGCTGTGTCCATGGCATCCGACACGGCAGCAGTGGGGTCGGGGATTTGCTCCAAGTTTTGCTATTGGATGCTTGGCCACTTGTGGCTGAGCTTTCCCAGCGTGGAGGAGTGACCTCCTGCTAAGTGCTGCTGTTTCCAGAAGGAAAATGTGTGTGTGAATGTGTGTGGGGTGTGAGTGTGTGTGTGAGTGAATTCTTGCAGGCCACACGCTGTGTCCCCTGTCAGCCTCATCCTGCTCTTGTCTGGCTCTGTGTCTCTTTCCCTCCCCTACGAATAAAGCATTTGTGAAAAGCCTGGAGTAGGAATTCCTCCTTTCCCTTCAGCTGTGCTACTTGGGCTCCTCGGGGCAGCCTGTGGAGGAAGGGCTTCATCCAGACTCAACCCTTGGGTTTTTCTGGTGACTCACGGCAGCCTCTCGTCATCCAAAATGCTCCCCCATCCCTTCCCTGCATCCCAGCGTGGGAAGGAGGGGGGAATTTAGCCACAGCTTTTGCTTTTCCCCCTCCTTTCCATGCCCCATGTGTCCCACAGGCACAGAAACATCTGGAAGCAATAAACCACAGCTCTGGGGCTGGTGACTGACCTGTGCTCTGTTCGACCGTCTCTGAGTCCCGCGGTGCTCGTTCCGGGCTGAGAAGCAGGAACTGGGAGAAAACTGGGAATCCTGCAGGCTGTTTTATATCCAGGCAGGTCTCACAGCCCCGAAGGGCTGCTGGCTCCTGCTGTCCTGCCCAAATGCTCCTTGCAGCTCAGCCCCCAGCCCTGTGTGCCCACGGAAGGGTTAATCCATGGCCAGATGAACACAGCCAGGAGTGATAAATGCACATTTTTGAACCCAAAGCAAGCAGGAGAGCCTTGAAAGAGGTCTGCCTGCTGTTTCTATCCCCCTCCCCGATTTTTGTCCTTTTCCTGCCAAGAGGGTGTTGGAGGTTCGGATTTTTCCTTTTGTTTTCTCTCTCTTAGGGAATTTTGTCCCGTCCTTGCTCAGAGATAACAAGGAGCAGTACTGAGGAGAGACAAAAGATGGAGGGGCAAGGAGTGCGCCTGGCTGCACTTCTCTTACCTAAGGGCTTTCCCTTGGGAAGGGCAGAGATACCAACGATTTTGGCTGGGGGGAGCAGGCTGGGCTTAGTTCCGAGCTCCTTGTCGCTCTCGGCACTGGGGGGACAGTCGAGCTGGGCTTACCGCGGGGACAATTCCCTGCCGTGGCCGGAGCCCAGCCCTGTGCCGCTCCTTCCTTGTGTGGGTGAGCCTTGGCTCGTCAGGGGCAGCTGGGAGCCTAATTAACTCCCGGTCTGCCTGGGAGGCACCTGCACATCCATTCAGGTGCTCAGGGGAACACCTGGGGCCCCGAGCGGCTGCCGGGAAGGAGCTGCTTTCTCCTTGACGCTGGATTCTGGCATTCCAAAACACACGGAGCCCCAGGGACAGGGTTTGGGGCCCCACAACACACTCCGCTTTAGTGTCTTTTGACTTTATTTCCACCCAGTTTGGCCGTGGTTGAGCAAGTGCCCCTCCTGACCGCCCCCTGCTCCGCTGCCACGCCGTTCCCTCCCTCCCTCCGTCCCTCTCGCCCTTGGGGACACGCTGTGCCGGGGTGGCTTTGCCACCTGCAGGTGTTCCATCTGTCATCCCACGGCGGCTCAGGCCCGCGGGTCAGCGCTGCACGGCCGCCGAAACTCCTGCCCGTGCTCGTGGATCCACTTATTTGCCACTGGAACGGAGAAGGACACAGAGCCCCCCTGTCTGCTGTCCCTGCACACCCTTCTCTAACCCCGTGCTGCTGCCGGAGAACTTTCTCCCTCTGATCCAGGATAGCCCTGCATTCCCAGCCCCTCTCGCCTCCCTGCCGGGGCAGCTTTTCCTCCAGCCCTGTCACCCCGGGTGACGCCTGGGCGCATCTCTCACCCCACTTGTCCCCAGCCAGGACGGGGCATCCGGCGTGGAGGGTGTCCCCATCGCCGCTCCCGTTCCTCCGCAGGTTCCACCAGAACAGAGCCGCATTCTGTGGAGCAGAGATGGGTTTGGCACCCTCCAACAGGACTGGGATCCTCAAGACTGAATTTTGTCACCCCAAAACACATCAGGGAGCCCTGGGGCTGGAGTTTGGCATGAGGAGAGGCTCAACCACAACTCCCTGCCAGAGCTGACACACAGAGAGCAGCATCCTCCCTTCCCTGCTCCCCGCGATTCCACATGTCCCTCTCACCTTGACCACGGGCACGCTGAAGTTGGCATGGATGAAAGCGGTGGAGCCTCCGGCCTCCACTGTGCTCAGCTGGAAAAGGAGCAAAACCAGGAGCCATGGATCTCCCCTTCTCTGTGATGCTCCTTTGCACAGGGAAACTGAGGCACAGAACCTCCCTTGGGCCCTGACTCTGCTCCCCTTGCTTTGGCACGGCACAAGCTCCCGAATCCTCAGCAGGTGCTAGCCCTTCCCACCCGCTGCAGTGTTTTAGGGCTGCCCTCGCCCATCCCATACCCCGAGGACCAAGCCAGTGCCGTCTCTCCTGGCCTGGAAATGAGGCAGGACTCACGTAGATCATGACTGTGGCGATCCTGTTGCCCGACTTCATCCTGTACAGGGGGCTCTTCATGGACTGCTCCGAAAGTGGGGAGGTGGGGACAGTCAGTCCCCAGGATCACCATCCTGGGACCACCCATCCTACCCCTGCCAGGGGCCGTCCCAGGGTCCGTCACTAGGAATGTCTCGGGGAATAACCCAGGGATGACCATGGGGACACCCCCAGGGACCATTCAAGGACTTCCCTCGGACACCACCACAGGAGCATCACGAGGAGCATCCCAGGGTCCATCCCCAGGAATATCTGAGAGACTACCCAAGAGTTCTCCTCCAGGATCATCTGAGGAATCACCCCAAAAGCCAGCCCGGGCCCATCCCCAGGAACACCCCGGAGTCCACCTCAGGAGCACCACAGGAATCACCCCGGGCATCACCCCACGGGCCCCCACAGCCCACCCCGGCGGCTCCCTGACCGTGGCGTGGTCGAAGTGCGGCTCGTAGTGGCCTCCCAGGCCGTAGTTGACCACCTGCAGGTACTCGGCGTAGGGTGGCCGCAGGTCCAGGCCGGTGACGGCGGCGATGCGCCGATCCAACGCCTGCACCACCGGGTCGGCCGTGTCCTTCAGCCAGGCGCTGCGGGACCACCCCACCCTCAGCACCCCCAATTCACGCCTGGCTGGGCTTTACCCTCAGGGAACTGCTGGAGGAGCCAGGCCTCCCAGCACGGCTTCACTGCCACCTCGGAGGTGGCCATGGAGCCACGGTGCTCCCGCTGGCTGGAGGACAAGGGAGGGGCAGCTACTACCTCTTGCTGATCCGGTACTCGGCCTTCTGCTGCTTCTCCCCAGAGGCAACCACGGATCTCTGCAGCTGAAGGACACATGGGGGATGCACGTTGCTGCGCATGGGGACCCTCACGCCAAGCAGGGGCCACGGTCAGGGTCGAAGATCATGGGTTTGTCCCAGCTGGTTGGCAAACATCCCACCCCAAGGCGTCCCACTGGGCTGAGGGAAGCAGTGACAGCAGCTGGAGCCAATGCAGTTGGGTGTCACCAAGTCAGGCTTGGTTGGGAAGCAGTTCAGGTGCATCTGTCGACCTGGTTTCTTCCAAAAAACCTTTTGGGGGGCTCAGATGGAGCTGGGGGTCATCATCCCCAGGGTCTCATAGAATCCAAGAGTTGCTTGGGTTGGAAGGGACCTTCAAGATCATCCGGTTCCACCCCCTGCCACACCTTCCACTAGACCAGGTGGCTCCAAGCCCCATCCCGTCTGCACTCTCTGGGGGAGGCTTGGGCCTTAAAACCCCTCCCATCTCTGGATCTCCCCTGGATCACAATCTCCTGGGACACCCTGCTGCAGGAAAGGGACATCCCTGGAGACAGGGATGGCTCACCCAGGGCCCTGCCAACTCCTTGATGGTGTCAGCCTCGGTGTTGCTGATGAAATCGTGGTACAGAGCCACATAGGGCTGGGTCCAGAGCACCTCCTTCTTGGCAGGCTGGAGGAGAAGGTAGGGGCTGCCGTTGGTTTCGTAGGAGCAGCCGAGGTACAGGAGCCGCCCCGGGGCTGGCTGGGGAGAAAGATGACCAAGGAGGGCATGAGAGGGGGGACAGGGGTGGGGGGGGACCATGGCACCCCTGCCAGCCCCACCTGCCCCCTGGGGCGCTGGCACAGCTCCTCGTAGGCGTCGCGGCTCTGCAGGCGGGTGCTGTTGGGGCGCTGCAGGGCGCTGGCACTCGCCCCCATCCCCATCTCCAACAGCTTCTTGTACTTGGCGACGTTCCTCGACACCCTGTGGTTGCTGGGATCTGCCAGAGAGGTGGTGTCACCCAGAACGCCATCAACCCCCTTCCCTGGCATTGCTCCCTGGAGAATTGCCCCACATAGGGGCAAGAAATGGGGTGAGGGAGGCTGTTGCCATGCAGAAGTGATGGGGACATCCCAAAATCTCTCCCCTCTTCCTGCTGCATCCACGGTTGTCCCACATACCGTAGTGGAGAAACTCCCTGGAGAGGTTCAAGGCGTGAGAGATGTTTCCAGCCTGGGTGGGTGAGTGGAGACCCCATGAGCATCCACCCCCGCCCATGGTTTGGCTCTGCTGGACACTGGGGATGGGGAGGGGACTCGTGGCTGTACCATGAAGTAGGAGAAGGCCAGATGGTCCAGAGCATCCTCCAGGCTGCTCCCGTCCTCCAGGTTCCAGCTGCCATAGGAGAGGCGGAAGAGGCTGACAGCCTCCTCCAGCCACGCGATGGAGTGGTAGTGGTCACCCATGTCATAGGCCACCTGCGGGGCAACACAGCACCCAGACCTGCCAGCTGGGCCAGCCCGGCCTGCATCCCCACCCCATCTACAGCCCCATCCCATCCCATCCCATCCCATCCCACCCCACCCCATCTACAGCCCCATCCCATCCCATCCCATCCCATCCCATCCCATCCCATCCCACTGCAATTCCCACCCATCCTGCATGATTACATCCTATTGCCATCTCCATCCCCATTCCCTCCCACATCATCCCCATCCTGTCCCATTCCTTCCTCTCCTGCTCCATCCCCACTTCAATCTCCATCCCCCTCTGCCCCTGCACCATCCAACTCATCCCATGTAAAGAAACCCCAATGTTTATCCCTATGGAAGCAACCTCCTAGGCTGGAGAAGCTTTGAGGAGGCTTATGGGGCTCGCCCTCACCTTTCCCACATGGAAGCAGTCGTCAGCGGAGAGGGGGACGCGCCGGCCGGGGCTGTAGAGGGGCGGGTGCCCGGCTCTCTGGAAGACCCCGTGTGCCAGGCCCTTGACGCTGAGTGCGTAGACGTCCTGCAGCCGCATCAGTGCCCTGGCCGCCCCGTCCAGGTCTTCGGCTCCAGGCAGCTCCTGCTCCACCTCCCTGAGGCTGGCTTGGAGTGCTGCAGGGTGGGAAAAATGTGTGGGGGGGGGAGATAAATGAAATTTTGAGGTGCAATCACCTTTATCAGCTCTTCTCCCTGGGGATCCCGCATCCTGCTCCTTCATCCATTCCTCTGCTGCACCTGTTCTCAATCTGTTCCCTTGTTCCTCCATCTATTCTGCTCCTCCAACCATCTTCCTGCTTCTCCACCCATTCCCCAGCCCCTCCATCCATTCTCCTCCTCCTCCTCTACTCATTGACTCTACCCCTCCACCTTTTCTCCTGTTCTTTCACATGTCCTGCTCTTCCATCTCTTCCCCCGCTCCTGCATCCTCTCCCCAGCACCTCCCGGCTCCGTCCGGGTGACAGAGGGGACACACGGCCGAGCATCGGCCCCGTACCCTGGGTGTTGCTGGTGGCCTCGTCGCTGTAGATGACGTTGGGCCAGTCGGAGTGCAGGCGCTTGATGAGGCTGAAGGCCAGCAAGGGATTGTCCACCGAGGCCTGGGGGTCCTGGTGCAGCGCCTGGACCTTCTCATAGAACCTACAAGGCACCCACTGGGGGACACTTTGATGCTCCTCAGTGTCGGCACCGCCGGGGGGGGCTGAGACCCCCCACTGTTGGGGGGCAGCTTTGCCTCAGCGTCCACTCTTCAGCCAAGCCAGAGCTGAGGGACTGTCTGACCCCGTCCCTGGTGGGTGTGTGGGGCTGGCCCGTGCCCCGGGGATGCTGCGACCCTGATCCCCATGGGTGGGGAACCATGTCCCCCTCCTGGGGCACGGCTGGACGGGGGGGCGTGAGCCGTGTCCGCTTTGAGCTTCCCGTCCTCCCCCCATCCTCTTATTTAGGGCCACCTCCAGAAATTGGGTGCTGGGGGAAGGCGGGGAAGGGTTAAGCCCTCCCCATGGCCGGGAGTCACCCAGCCCTGGGGATGCGCGGCGGGAGGGGCGCGGATGCTGCGGGTGCCCCCGGGGGTCGCGGCGCGCTCGGGGGTCGCGGTACCTGCGGAGGCGGCGCAGGCGGGAGCTCTCGTCGCGCAGGTAGGAGCGGAGCCGGCGGAGCAGGCGGCGCTCGGCGCCCAGCGCTCCCCGCACGCTCAGCATCGCGGAGAACGTCTCTGCCGGGGCGGGGGGCGGCAGCAGCGCCAGCAGCGCCCCCAGCACCCCCAGTGCTCCCAGTGCCCCCAGTGCTCCAGGAATCCCCAGCGCCCCCAGTGCTCCAGGAATCCCCAGCGCCCCCAGTGCTCCCAGTGCTCCAAGAACCCCCAGCACCGCCAGCACCCCCTGCGCCCCCGGCCCAGCAGCGCCCCCAGAACACCCCCAGAACACCCCCAGAAGGTGTCCCGAGCGCTCGCCGTGCTCCGAGCAGCCGCACGGTCCCCAGTCCCAGCAAGGCCACCGCACCCTCAGCGCCCCCCAGCACCCCCGGCAATGTCCCCGGTACCCGCAGGAGCCCCGGTATCCTCAGTGGGATAGTGTTCAAAGTATCCTCAATATCCAGCAGCGCCAGCAGCGCCCCCAGAGCCCCAGGAGCCCCAAGGCCACCAGTGCCCCCAGCACCGCCAGTGTCAGCAGCGCCCCGACCCCAGCGCCCGCATCCGGCCGCCGCCGCCGCCGCCGGGAGAAGCCGGGGAAAGGCGTGGGGAAAGGGGCGGAGAGGCCCCGCCTTTGGGGGGAAAAGGGGTGGGGGGTGCCCCGGCTCCGCCACGCTGGCTGGGGGGGGGCCGGCGTGTTGCTGGTCCCCGTCCTTCTTGTCCCTGTCCCCATCCCAACCCGCCCGTCTGTCCCTATCCTGCTTGTCCCCCTCTGGTCTGTCCCCGTCCTGCCCCAGCCTCATCTGGGCCCCTTTCTCTTTTCTGTCCTGGCCCCATCCTGCTCTGTCCTGAGCTTCATCCTGCCCGTCCTGCTCCTGTCTGTCCCCGTTTTGTCCCCTGCCCCCTTCTTGTCTGGCCCCACCCTGCGTGTCCCCGTTCAGGTGTCCATTCCATCTTGCCCACATCCTGCCCGTCCTTGTCCACATCCTGCCCGTGTCCATCTCGATTTGATCTTCCGCCCATCCTGTCTGCCCCCATCCCATCCCCATGCTGCCTCTCCACACCCAAAACATAGCATCAGCATGGAGCGGGAGGTGCCCATGCTTGGGGCCATCCTGCATCCTTCCCTGGCAGGGTCAGCTCCCTCGGGATCTCCCCAGTATTGACCGATTTCACGTCTTTTGGGAGGATTTTATTTGACAGCAGCACGGGGATGTGAGGTCACCGTCACTGTTGGGATGCTATGACCTGTTTCCTATGGAGCAGAATGAACCTCCCGCCCCCCCCCCCCGCCCCCCTAATCAAGATTTGAGTGCTTTTTCCTATGAGGATACGGGGAGAGACTCAGTCTGAAGCAGGCAAGTGATGAAAACAGGATTAAAAAATGGTAAAAACTGGGGATTCTCTCTGCCACCTGCAGGAACCCAGGAACTGGAATGTTTTTAACTAACCCAAGACTTTTGGGCACTTTTCCCTCAGCGGACCAGCTGCTCTTGGTGGCACCTTCTGCTTTTCTGCTGCCATCAGGTGAAAAATGTCAACTTTTGCAGAAGCAGTGGATGCTGTGCCGGCATCCCCCTTGGCCAACCCACGCAGAGCAGATCCTCCACCGCTGCAGGTCACCGACAACATCTGACGGGTGATTAAAAAGCCATAATTAAATAAAAGGTACAAGATGCTGAGCCTCTGGTGCACCTGAAATACCCTGGTGAGGTCTCGGCAGTGCCGTGCTCACTGGGTCCGGCTGCCGATGCTCAGGAGTGACCGCACTGCCCAAAATGGGTCTGTTTTAGGAAGCCTTGAGGTTCTGGTCACCAGAGAGGTCCAGGGTGAAGAGGCAGAAGGCGATTTCCTCGCAGGCGCTGCTGGTGCCGCACTCGAACAAGCACCCGAAAACGCCGCCGGGACCGACGGCGAGGTCGGAGTAGCCAGCCGGGCCCGCGTGCAGCACCCACGGGCGCCACCAGCCCGCCCCGTCCAGCGGCGAGGGGTTCACGTAGATGCCCAAATCACGGCGGCGGTGCCGGTCGGTGGGGTGCGAGTAGAGCAGCCAGGTGGGCGCCTCGGCGGCGCGGGCGGGCGCGGCGAAGCTGAGCACGCTGCCCTGGCAGCCCTGCGGCGGCTCGCCCAGCGCCTCGCACGGCGCCGGGCGCTGGAAGCGCTGCCCGCTGTCCGTGCTGAGCGCCACGGCCCGGCAGCCCCGCGGGGCGCGGGCGCTGCAGTACAGCACGGGCTGCCGGGCGCCGCGGATTTCGGCCACCTGGCACTCGCCCGTCCGCTCCCCGCCCAGCAGGGCGCCCTTGTGCCAGCGGCGCCCGCCGTCGTCGCTGTAGAAGACGAGCGAGTGCTGGCGGGTGAAGCACGGCAGCCGCACGGCCCCGCACAGCCACCCGTGAGCGTAGTAGGTGTAGGCCGGCACCACCAGCCGCCCCGAGGCCAGCTGCACGCCGTGGCCCGGCCCCACGGCGAAGGTGGCCCAGCGGGACAGGTCGGCGCCGATGGCCTCGTCCGTCACGTCGCGCAGCGCGGTCCAGCTGCGGCCGCCGTCGGCGCTGCTGGCGAAGCAGAGCCGCGCGGCGCTGCAGCCGCTCCAGATCTGCCGTCGCTCCGTCTTTCCCTGCTCCACGCAGATGCAGAAGAGGAAGACGGTGCCGCTCCGGGCGTCATAGAGAGGACAGGGGTTCATGGTGCGGCGCCCGGGCAGCGCCAAGGCCAGCAGCTCCTCCACGGGACCCCACTGCCGGCGAGGAGGAAAATGGGGCTCAGCCGTGGGATGCTCCGGTGTCGCTGCACCCTGGAGCCACCCGGCATCGTGTCCATCTCGTTCCTACAGCCCAGGGGGGATCTCACCTTGACCGAGGAGCCGTGCCAGCGGCCCCGACGCAGCACCAGGTACTTAGCATCCTCGTCCCGGGGCGAGGAGCGCTTCTCAGCAAAGGCCAGGAAGGAATCGTCCGGGGGGACATAGAGCAGAGCCGGGATGCGGTAGGTGACCCCGCCTGCCTGTCGGAACAGTGTCTCTGGAGGGAAGACGTGCGGGGATCCTAGTGGTGGTGGCAGTGGGCTCTCCCCGCCATCCCCCTGCTGCTGGAAGGGTGAGGAAGTCAGCTGTCAAAGGTTAAGTCCTGGCAAAAGGAGGGGGTGGTCTGAACAGGGGAGGCAGGGATGAAGGCTCACCTTGAGGCAGGTGGTGGCCTGGGACATGGTGGCCTCCCTGAGGTTCCTGCTGGGCCCTGAGTAGGGTGGGAGAGGGGGGTGAGAGCAGAGCCCCTCGGTGGGGTCACACCTACGTTCCTGTCTGTCTGTGCTGTCCCCATGTCCGTCTGTTCCCCTGTACTGCACAGGCTCCCCCACTTCGGTCACCGTGCCCACCCTCCAGGCCTGGGGGGCTTCCAAGGGCTCTGCACCTCCTGCACCACACCAGAACCCCCAAGCTCCCCCAGTGCTGCTAGCCCAGAGTCCCTGTGCCCATGCACCCCTCCATTCCCCATGCACCCCCAGTCCCCCTGCACCCCCTCCCACTTGGATCCCACCCCGCAACCCCCACGTCCCTACGCTGCCCCACAGCACAAACCCCTGCACCCCTGACCCCCCCAATGACAGACACCCCTTCCGTGCACCCCCTGCACCCCACATGTCCTGACCCCCCCTCACCCCCGCAGGCACTGCCCCTGTCCCTCTGCAGTGCCCTGACTCTCCCCGTGCACCCCTGGCATTCTACAGCCCGACTCCTGTGCCCCCCCATGCACCGAGCCCCCCGTGCCCCCCATGCACCGAGCCCCCTGTGCCCCCCTGTACACCGAGCCCCCCGTGCCCCCCATGCACCGAACCCCCCGTGTCCCCCCATGCACCGAGCCCCCCGTGCCCCCCATGCACCGAGCCTCCCGCGTCCCCCCCA
Source organism: Acanthornis magna (assembly GCA_036785705.1). Taxonomy (NCBI): domain Eukaryota; kingdom Metazoa; phylum Chordata; class Aves; order Passeriformes; family Acanthizidae; genus Acanthornis; species Acanthornis magna. The sequence goes on from JAWUZG010000762.1 coordinate 89,514, forward strand.
TTCACCAAGCCTCCCGCGTCCCCCCCATGCACCGAGCCCCCCGTGCCCCCCATGCACCGAGCCCCCCGTGCCCCCCCATGCACCGAGCCCCCCGTGCCCCCTAGCCCTCGCAAGCACCGACCCCCCATCCCCACCGTGCCGCGGCCCCCCGCTCTCCCCCCGTCCCCGCATTCCCCCTGTCCCCGCACTCCCCCGTTCTCCCACATTCCCCCCCCCCCACATCCCCGCATCCCCCCCATCCCCGCATCCCCGCATCCCCCCCTCCCCGCATCCCCCCCATCCCCGCATCCCCGCATCCCCCCCCTCCCCGCATCCCCGCATCCCCGCAGACCCCGCCGCCGCCGCCGCCGCCGCCGCGCCGGGGCCGCCCCGCTCCGCCTCTTCCTGCGGCTCCCGGAGCCGGGGGGGCGGACCGGGCGCTCGGCGGGGCCGAGGCGCGGGCGGCGGTGCGGCTGTCGGGACAGCGGAGCCTGGCGCCGGTGCCGGGAGCAGCAGGGACAATACCTGGCCAGGTGTGCGCTCAGCCTCCGGCGCTCCTACGCGGGACGTGGAAAGGTGGGAGGAATATCAGGAGGAGACTGAGTGGTGGAGTCGCTCCCGAGTGGTCCCGAGCCTCTCCCCAGCAGGCAGGAGGGGAACCGAGAGAGCGCTGGAGGCAGGACACTGCTTGGGGTGCAGGAGAGTCCCCTCCCGGCCGCCCTCACCCCCCAGGTGTTCCTGTGGAACAGGTGTGGAGAGGGAGGGCCAGGAAAACCGGGAAGGTCTATCACGGGGCTCCCTGGGGTGAGCCGGCCAAGCCCAACCAGCTCTACGAGATAAAGAAAAGGGGAGTCATCTTCGTCCACTCCCTTCTGAGGGGAGTGGAGGCCACGATAAGGTGACCAGACCCGTCCCACGGGGAAGTGTGCTCTGTCCCTGGGGCCCAGGAAGGGACATTGATAGGAAACTGTGCGACCCTCCGACTATTCCCTGCTGTTGTTGTCTGGGTTGGCAGGGATGAGGTGAAGGAAAAGGATCCGGGACAATCCGAAGGGACTTCAGGGCACAGGGACAGTTGGACAAAGAAGCAGGTGCACAGGTCATGTCCTCAGTGCCTTCAGTATCAGGGGACAATACTGAAAGGAACAGGAAAACGACCCTGGTTAACACATGGCCTAGAGGCTGGTGCCGTCAGTGGAATTTTGGGTGTGCTTTACACAGGACTCAGTCCTGAAGGGCCAAGCAGTCCAGGAAGGCTGGACATGCTCGAAGAAGGAAATCCTAAAGCTCCAGGAGAAGGCTGCGTCCATGTGGCATAGGAAAAAGCCTGTCCTGGTTAAACAGGGAACTCAGGATGGAGCTCAGGGGGAAAAAGAGAGTGTATCAGCTCTGGAAGGAAGGGCAGGAAATTTGGAGGGACCACGAGGATGGTGTGAGGTTATGTAGGGAGAAAATGAGAAGGGCCAAAGCCAAACTGGAGCTTAATTTGGCCACTGAGGTTAAAGACAATGAAAAAGGTGTCTCTAAATCCATTGGGAGTGAAAGGAGGGCTCAGAAGTGTCTCCATTCCTGGCTGGATGCGGAGGGCAGCACAGTGCCCAGAGTGGAGGAAGGCTGAGGTATTGAATGCCTTCTTCCCTCAGTCTTTAATAGCAAAACCTCAGGATACACAGCTCCCGGGGCTGGAAGTCAGTGATGGGGAGATGGATGAAGCCCCCAAATCCTGGAGGAAATGGTCACCCAGGAGTCCCAGGGCCCAGGTGGGTGCACTGTTGGCTGGGTGAAAAGCTGGTGCCTGATGTGCCACCTGAGGACACTGTTTGGGTGACAGGATTGTGCTGGTGCCAGGGAAACGGCTGGACTCTTCCAACCTCGAGGATTCTCTGAACCAGGATTCCCTCCCCAGCCTCCAAACACCCCAGAGATGCTCCAGGACACGTTTGATGTCTGTTCTTCCCTTTTATTGAAAAAACAACCCCGAAAATCAGTCTTTTAAAAAATGCCAGTTTATAGAAGGGACGCGTGGAACAGGAGATGCCACAAGGGAACCGTGGGACAGACAGACAGACAGAGCTTGGAAAATCTTTTACACTTTCTGAGAAGCTTCGTGGCTGAGCACACAGAAGTAGCATATTTGATTCCCCCCCCCAACACATAAAAGGTCTTTATATAAAACAATCCTCTACCCCCAATTAGATAAATACAAAAATAAAGCAAACTTGTTTGCGAGGGGACGGTTGTTTCGCAGAAGGGTTTTGTCCTGAACTCCTAACACAAAATGGAAAGGTGGGATTGGTAAAACCCCCTGGACATGGAGCCATGTGATAAAGTACTGCCAGGTAAAGCAGAGGCAGCTGGGGCAGCATTGGTGATGTGTTTCCCCTCCCAGGGGTCCCCAAAATCCAACTTGGGGGTCCCCCTCAGAGCCAGGAAGGCAGGCACACAGACCAAGCGTAGCCATGAGCTTCAACAAATCTTGGGTCCGAGATTAAACTTCCTGCTTATCCAAACTGGAATAGGACTTCAGGACAAAAACAGAGGCCATGATTCACTTTCTTTGCCATTTGACTTTATTGGTGTTAATTTAGCACTTTCCCGGGAGGCCGGCGGGCTCCGAAATCACTTTGTTTTCCTCTCCAGGGCCAGACTGTCGTGCAGCTTGGACACCTCGGGCTCGTAGGCCTCCATGACTAACGTGCCGTTGTTGTCGAAGAACTTGGCGATGGATTTGGTGAACTCGGCTTCCCTCTGCTGTTTGGTTTTCCCACTGATGAACGTCAGCTTCAGGGTGTACTTGTCGTCAAACCTGCGGCAAGGACAGACAGACCTCAGAGCAGGATCCCAGTCGGGACAGAAATCCCCTTCTTGTTCAAGGGGAAAACCCTCCCGGACTGGAGGTCCCCCCCCCGGGCACTCACAACTACCATTAACACAATTAAAGGCTTTTATCTCTGCATCAAAGAGAAGCGAAACATGAACATTTGTGTCAGAACACCACTTGGAGCCACTCCCATTCCTAGACCGGGACGTGGATTTTGATGGAGCTGAATGGATTTGAAGGTTTGAAAAGGCAAGGCAATATTTAGGGCAATCCTGTGGTGAGGGAGGGATGGAAGCAGTGCCTGCTGGCTAAGCCCAGGCTGCCTGAGCAAACAGTACCGTTTGAGGCTGGAGGAGAGCTGCCAGACGTCGTCGGGATCCATCCCTGCCGGGTCCTTCCTGTGGGCCACCAGGAAAATACTCTTCTCTTTGTATGAGGTATAAATGGTCAGGATTCCCATCATCACAAAATACATGCAGAGAAAGTCAAGGAAATTAAGAAGGTGCAAGGAGAAGCAGAAATTAGGCAGAGGAGTCCCTCGGATCCCCTCAGACACCGTTGTTTAACTGCCTCTCGTGTCATTTTAATTCCAAACGGGATGTTTGGCTGATGCTTCATTAGCATGAGAAATTAAGTAATAAATTTTAACTTTAATAATTTATTATTCACTCCCTGGAAGTGTCCGAGGCCAGGTCAGACAGGGCTTGGAGCGACCTGGTCTAGCAGAAGTGTCCCTGCCCACGGCAGGGGGGTGGAACTGGATGAGCTTTAAGGCCCCTTCCCACCCAAACCAGTCTGGGATTCTCCAACATTTGTAGGGAGATAGTGGGAAAACCTGAGACTGAACAAGCCAGCGACAGAAGGAGGCACTGGGCATTCCTCCTAAGCACAGACCAAGCAATTCCTCCTTCTCATTTCTGCATTAAGTAATTTCAAGTGCTGCAAGACAAATCACCCACTGCTCTGAAAGCCACACAGAACAGCCTGGAACAACGACATTCCCTAGGATCACAGAATTGTTTAGGTTGGAAAAGGCCTCCGAGACCACCGAGTCTGACCATTCCCCCAGCCCACCATTCCTCCAGCCAAGGCCACCACTAATCCTTGGCCTGGCTGAACCTCACGGAGTGGCCTCAGCCTGTCCGGACCCCTCTGCAGAGAGCTGCTGGCAAGAATTTCCTCTTTCCCCTCTCAGCCCCTGACCTGTGGTATTAGGAACAAGCAAACGTGTCTGTAATCAGACTACGGACAGAATAAAAAAAGGGATCTGCCCTCAGATCACCCAAATTTAGGGGCATTACACCCAGACAGGCAGGAATTTTCCTATCACATGAAAACTGTCTGATTATCAGCTGATCTCCGCATGACAGGAAATCCAATTCCCACAGGCCTGAAAATGGGAATATCCAGAAGGGTTTTGCTCATGCGGAAAATCAAACCCTTTTGGTATAGCCAAGATAAGATCTGTAAAGGATATGAGACAACACAAAAGGCAAGAACGGGTTTGGATTCAGGAAAAGGGTGCAGGTAATCCCAAATCAAAGCGACAATCGCAAAAAGACAAGAGATTGTGCAGATGATGAGGCGGCCGTCGATCAAACGGAAATTTTCCACGTATTTGTACTTCTCCAGGAGGACCTGTGGGAGAAACAGGCAGCCGAGTCTATTGTGTGCTTTTCAGGAACATTGTGGGCTTTTGACACGCTGTTTCTGGGAAGAGTTTGGAGGAAACAATCCCAGTGGCACAGGTAAACTCAGCAGAAAGTTTATGGAGAATTAATGTCTGTGTCAGAATTTCCTGTTAATTGATCCTGATTAAGCACAAGCACACAGGAATCACCAGAGATGCTACAGCCCTGGTAAGGATACAGGCACAACAAACCCCGAAAACATAGAAAAGAAAATCAGAGTTTCCCAAGAGGGACAACTCCGCAGAGAGAGAATGTACCTTTTTGGCAGAGTCGTCCAAGGAATTTTTCACAGCTGACCCATCCCATTTGTCAATTTTTACTGGCTTGTCATCAATCTTCCACTGCAATGGAAACCAAAGGGAGTGAGGGAAATTTCATCCCAATGTGCTTGTTCCTGCTGCGAGCACCAAGACAGGGGGCAAACCAGAAAGCAGCTGCCTGTTTGGGAAAACCTGGCCAGACACAGAGGGAATCAGGACCCAAAAGTCACCTGAGCAGCACCACACCCATTCCCTGGGCAGGTTTCAGCTCATACATCTTGTCACAGGTTTGAAGTGGCTTCTGACATCAGGTTTACTCTAATTTTGCTTCCACATTTGCTGCTCCTGCTGCCATCCCCAGGAAGTGACAGTTGGGCTGAATTCCTGCCTTTGGATGTATTCCTGCTTTCCAGCCACACTGCTACACATGGACTCTGGGGGGATGGAGAAAAATTTCAAGAACCCCCAACTATCTGTGTGCAAGGGGAGAATTAAAAGGCACAAACAAGAAATTTCAGTCAAAACAAAAGCAAAGGACTCTGTCACTCTTCCATATTCAAATTTTCTGCAGGAATGGGTCCCTCCCCAGTAACAATTCCCAGACAGCTCAGCTTTTCCAAGGGGTCCACCTTTCCCTGAACTACATTATTTTTTGGTGACACATCAGTCCGAGCTCTGAGTATCCTAAGTCATCCTTTATTTCAATCAGTTCAGTGACTCGAGCTGCAATTTTAGCTGCCAGTATAAGAATCGTCAATTTCTTTAATGTTATTTTCCTGCTCTGGAAGCTCCCAAGCCGGATTGATTAATTACCAGTCCAAAGAGCTCCTTTCCCTCCTCTGGAAGGAACAAAACCACTTTAAAATATATAGAACTCGATCTGCTTCCCCTGCAGCCGCACAGGGAAAAGCCCAATTATCCCCAGGCTCAGCACGTGGGAATTATGAGGCACACAGTGAAAGTCACTGCGTGTCCACGAGGTTTATGAGGCACAAAAGCGACGGCCAGAAGGACCTAAAAATCATGGAGAAGTGGGACAGAGCCCTGGCATCAGTGTGCGGTACCAAATATTTTAGGTGGCTGCTTTTTGAAGCATTTTCTTCCAGAGTTAATTAGCACACGTGGTAATTGGAAGCCAAACCCTTTGCCCTAAGATAACAGGGCTCAATTCTTTCCACTATTTATTTTTCCCCACAAAAGCACCTACAGCAGCTGGAGGGGGATGCTCAGGGCTGAGGGGGATGCCGGGGATGAGGATGCTCAGGGATGAGGATGCCCGGGGCAGGCGGGGAGATGCCCGGCGGTGAGGGATGGATGCCCGGGGCTGAGGAGGGGATGCCCGGGGCTATGCGGGGGATGCGCAGGGGTGACGGATGGATGGCCGGGGCTGGCGGGGGAATGCCCGGGGCTGGCGGGGCGCTGCCCGGGGGCCCGGCCGGGGCGGGGGACGCTCGGGGCGGGCTCGGGAGCCCCGCGCTCGGTACCTTGTCCAGGAGCCCGTTCCGGCCGCTCTTGGCCGCCATCTTCTCGCCGCCTCCGCCCCCGCCCCGCCCGCGACACCTGGGCGCCTCTGATTGGTCAGGCGGGAGGAAGTCCCGCCCCCTGCGCGCCGCGCGGCACGCTGGGAAGCATAGTCCGCTGGCGCGCCATGCCCGCGGCGTCCGGCGGTGCTCGTTTCACGGAACCGCAGGATTTGGGCTGGGAGCGACCTTAAAACCCTCCCTGACCCCTGGCATGGGCAGGGGCACCTTCCACTAGGCCAGCTTGACTGCTCCAAGCCCCGTCCAACCCCGAAAAGGTTATCCAGCCCTGGCACAGCTTCCCAGGACAGTGGTGGAGTCAGCATCCCTGGAGGGATTTAAAGACGTGTGGATGTGACACTTGGGGACGTGGGTTAGTGGTGGCTTTGGCAGCGCTGGGAGGGCTCGATGACCTCGGAGGTCTTTGCCAGCCCTAACAACTCCCCGGTCCTATGATCTCCACGGGGATACAGCAGCCCTGTTGTGTGGCTGAGCCGTGGTTCCACGTGGGCAGGGAGAGGCAGGTGCTACTCACCCAACCTGTCTGGATCCCTGGCATCTGCAGCAGGACATACTCAAGCCATCCCTTCTCCGTGTGGCCGGGAATGCTGCCCGAGGCTGCTCAAGGACTTGGGCCTGAACGTCTCCCACTCCCTTTGCTCTCACAAACCTGTGCAGTTTCCTCCTGGACAAAATTGATCTCAGGTTTTCAGGCAGCAACTTCCAGCTTGGAAGCACTGAAAGAGCCACAATGCTGCAAGGATGGCACATGAAAGCCATGGCTGCTCGCTGCCAGGCTCTGCAGCTCCTGGAAAAGAGAGTGTGTGCTCATCCATCCCTGCCCAAAATCTGTCCTGGAACCAGAGGGGTTGCACAACTGCCCACTACTGCCTGCTTCCCTCAATGGAAAAGGTGTCATTGTACTCACCTTCACCTTTTCTTTTTTCCCTGTAAAACCCCAAAAGGGTCTGTCCAGCCCTGGCACAGCTGCCCAGGGCAGTGCTGAGTCCCCATCCCTGGAGGGATTTAAACGCCTTGTGGATGTGGCACTTGGGGACATGGATTAGTGGTGGCCTTGGCAGTGCTGGGGGAATGGTTGGACTCAATGATCTCGGAGGGCTCTTCCAACCAAATGATTCTGTGATTCCACAATTACTCCACAACCTCCTTCAGCCGGAGGCAAGTGTCACCTGTCGGGGACAAGCAGCAGTAGGATCCTGCTTGTTGCCAAGCACAGCAAGAAACGGGGAGTTTCACTGTCAGAACCTGGTTTTATTCTGTTTGAACCTCGGCCTTTGCCCTGCAGTTCAAGTCCTGGTTGCTGTTAAAACGTACACTGTTATTTGTACACATTTGTTGGCATATTTCTGGTTTGTGACAATTGTTTCACAAGCAGGATTTACTCTGTTTCAAACAACAGAAGCCACAACATGACAGACGCCTGCATGTCATTCCACTCACACATTTCACACATGCAAGTCAACGGTCCTTCAGTGCCTTCCATCGCTTTGAACACATTCAGGTGAAGCCACGGGGGTTCAGCTGAGACCAGAACGACCGCGAGAGTCTGTAGCCAGCCGGTGCTCTGCTGGCGAGCGGAGAACACGAAAGCACGACGATTTAAAGCGTTATTGGAGAAAAAGTGAAGCGACATCTAGATTGGGTTCGAACAGTTTGAGAGCAAATCCCAAGGAAACCAGGCGTGCCCCCATCCGTGACCAGCCGAAGGTTTTCCCGTTTGCATAGTGAAGGAAGGGCTAACTGCAGAGCGGATGCGTCGCGGTGTTTTACAGCCACGGGGAGGGGACAGGGCTGTGTCAGGCACGTGTGACACGCGGGGGTCATCCCAGCCTCCGTGCTGCGCTCCCATCCCCAGACATCCCGCGGGGCTCCGTGGGGGCAGTGGGTGGTTTTCCTCTCGTGTCCCCCACCGCGTGAGAGGGTCCAGGGCTCTCCTGAAACGCTTCCCCTCACGCGTGGGACAAGCTTTGCCAACCTTCCACTGGACAGGTGGGGGACAGGACAGGGCTGTCGGAGGGCCCAGGCGGAGCCCTGCCCTCGGAGCATTGCTAAAGGCTTGTTTTCTGAAATCAGTGAGAGTCTTTAAGGCTTCGATCTCCCCCTTTGCTTCCACTGAGAAAATACAAAGAAGCGCTTGTTCAAGCTACACTTCATGACTACTGTGCACTGCATGTACAATAGCATTGGAAGAGAAATACTGACAATATAGAACAACATCATACAATCATCTGGCATAATCCCTTTTGGCACTTTTCCTTCATTTATCTGATCTCGCTGACTCCAGACATGGACCTTTCTGTACGGCTTTTCCCGGGCAGAGAGCTCCAGGGGGTCAGAAAGCAACTTTCTAGGAGTCGGTGGCATCTTTGGCAGACACAGTCCTTCTGTCACGGAACCAACCCCAGCCCCTCCAGATCACACAGCTTCACAGTTTGGGAGGACGCTCCCACGCCCATGCTGTCCCACAGCCGGCAAGGAATGCCTTCATCCCGGAGAGAAGGTGGCTGAGGGTTACAAAGGACTTTCAGAGAAGTGTGAATAAATACTTGGTTTAATCTCATGCTGCATCCACCGTTCAGCAGGAGGTATTTTCCTTCTCAGCTGGCATGATTTCTGGCAAAGGTAGCGTCATTCCTGACCTTTACAGGGGAGAGGCTGGGAATTCCTGCTCTTTTGAGTGTAATTATTTACAATTTTTGTTGTTTTGTGCAAGCTTACACAAACTTTGAGAGTGTGAAATTAATGAAACATTCATCCTGGCTTTGCATCGCTGCAACCCTTCCATGACATGACTGATTCCACATCCAAAGGTCTCCTTGGATGCAGATGCCATGGCCTGTGCATGATGCTTGGGGAGCTGGGATCTCTGTTTTGGGGGCAGCCAGGAGCACGAGGGGTCCCATGAAGCTTTTTCTGGCTGGGGACAAGCTCCAGCCCAGGCACTGCCTCCTGCACTTCTGCCCAGCTTGGATTTGGAATCGGGAAATTAACGCACAAACCCCTAAGTATTTATAAAAACTTTTCAAAATAAGGTATTTAAGACACTGGCCTGGTGCATTGGGCTGCGAAATCTGTTTTAAGAGGGGAAAGAAAAGATACATTCAGCGTGTAAATCTATTTTTTTTGTAGCGTAAGCAGCCCAGGCCCAGCGGAACCCCCACAAACACTGTGAGAAAAAGGAAACTGTTTAGGGAAGTCTGTTTGGGGCTCTGGGGATGAACCACAGAGAAGAGGGCCTGCCAAAGTAATTCTAAATCTAAATGCACCCAGGAAGCGCATATTTTAGCTCAAAAAGTTGGGAAAAACAGCACGGATTCCGAGTTAAAGCTGTGGCTTTCCCTCCTGAGCTCCAAGGGCAGATCCAGGCTGTCACTACTTCTCTCTGCGCTGTTCTTCTAGGTCCAGTCAAGGCTCTAATTCCTTAATTTCCTTCTAATTCACAGCTGGAAAGGGGAGCAGGATTCGGTTTGGGTCAAAAGCGCCTGCTTCAAGCAGCACCTGCCGAGGCTGCAGCGCAGGAGAGGGCCCGGAGTGCCGGGAAGGCAGAGCAGGCCGGCTCTCACCAGCCCCAGGAACAACTCTAACCATCCAGTAGTTGGTGTGGCAAGGAGATACAGAGATAGAGATATATATTATGGAATCATTGCTATAAGATTTCTCAAAACAAAAGTGTCAATCTGTTGAAATATAGTATTTAAAATATATAAATTTTACCCAATAAAATATAAGATTTCTTTTTTTTTTTCTGTTTTTCTTTTTTTAAATCCAGTTCAATTAGGAAAAAAAATAAAACCCAAACCTGCCAGGGTCCTTGCAGTGAAAAAGAAAACCAGTTCCTGTTTTCTTTTGGACCGTTTAAGATGGAGGGAGAAAATGTAGCCATTTTTAGATGGAGGAAATTGGGCAATGCTTAGATCAGATCCATCTATTTCTGTGAAGGGCTGCCCTCCCTTCCCAAACAGGGAAGTTTGCCCCAGCACTGTGCACATTCCAAAAAAACCCCTGTCACCTGGCAGGGAGCACAGGTAATGCCACAGCTCCTGCCCTGGACAAAGGTCCCCGTAAAAATGGGCTCCGAGGGTCCCAGTGAATACTCTGCAAGGCAGCTGCCAAGGACTCAGTTGGAACTGCTTTTTGAGCTATGGTACTGGAAATAATGCATGACATTAATCCGTGGAAGAGTGTCAGAAACACTCAGAGGGTGGCCTGCCATGTCTGGGCAGAGAACACACGCTCCTCCAAGCCCAGGCTGTGAGCCAGCTCTGCTCCAGGCCTGACTTCATGCCTGCAAGTGGAAGTTTTTAGTGCATTGCTCACCTGAGCTTTCTTAGTGGTTTGAAGCTGAAGGCAGGAAGCTGGAGCAGGGGCAGGGGCAGGGCAGCCCTCCAGGACAGCCAGGCTCCTGTCCCACCGGGTGTCTGCAGAGCACAGCAAGGCTCGGGTCTCGTGGGATGCCTCCTCTGGGGCATGCAAGGACAGGCCTCAGGTGTGCTGAGAGAGCTCTTCACTGAGCAAGGTACGTGGCAGCCGGGAGGACATCCTTCCTGAACTCCCTGGCTGGCGTTTCCCTTTCTTCAATATTAGAGGGAAGAACAGGAAACCCTCTTGGTTTGGAAACGACTGGGAGAAAAGCTCCCTGGGTCCCAGCGCTCAGTGTGTGGCTACAGCTGCTCCACCTGAGCTCTCTGCCCTGTCTCTAACAAGAAATTACAAGTCCCTATCAGGTTTTCCGGTAAAATCCTTATTTTAGGTCTTTCTTTTCACTGCATTTAGCTTTCTGCTTCAAGAAAGTGACGAATTATCTTGTCTGCTGGTTCAGACAGTCAGATACATTCATTTGGAAGTATGGGAGGGCTCTGTTAAGGACTTCCCAGGAGAAATACAGAGCATGGATAAGAGCCTGACCCCACAACCTGAGGGAGAAAATGGGGCAGGGAGGGAGACAGACAATTTCCATGAGTAGAGCTCAGATTTCTCTTGGCAAGGGATGGTCCTCATACCCCATGTTCACAACCCTCCTAGCTGGGGATGCCACGTGTCCCTGACTGCGTGTGGAGGCCTTGCAGTGTATTCACAGGGATGACAGACAATTCCTTTACACCAACGGACCAGAGAGGACTGGAGGACTTTTTTTTCTCATTCTCTCTTTTTTTTTATAAAAACCTGAAAGGACTCTGGCTTCTCTCTGAACTGGACCTAGAAATGTCTTACCACCGAAACGGAAAAACAATTGCGTGGGTAGAAGTAGGGCAAAAAATAGTTTCCTATAAGATAATCTGATAAACCTCATTGTCCTCTAGAAAGGCAACATCGTCCAGCAGTGCTACTTGGCACCGAGAGTGCTCTTGGAGCGCAGCAGATACCGATCCACACGGACTTTCCGCCTATCCACTGTCCTGTTCTCGCTGTCAAAAATCCTCTGCAGGTGCAGGGCCAACCTCCTGTCCTCCTCCTCCTGCTGGAGCTTCTGCTCCACGTCCCGAACCTCGGGAGGCAGGCCCACGTCCCCTGCCGCGTGCCTGAGTCTCTTGACGGAGCCGTTGTGCTCCAAGTGCTTTGTTTTGCAGCGTCTCTTGCGGCCCCGGCGCAGCAGCGGGGGCTGCTCCCCGATGATGTTCTCCACGGAATTGCAGGTGCTGTTCTGTACGTTGATCAGCTCGCTGTTGTTCAGGTATTTCAGCTGCTTTTTCCCCGACGGCTTGACGGGGACTCCGAGCGCGCTGCTGTCAGGCAGTGATGCGCTGACACCCATGAGTCTTCTGCTCAGCATTTTTGGGCCAAGACTAAGACAGGATTTGTCCATGAACGTGTTCACTTTAAGGTCAGGGACTTCAGACACGCGTGTGTTTAGGGAGGTTACGTTTGATCTCACGTCTGGTTCAGCAGCACCGTCATCGGTGGTTAAGGCCTGTGAACCTCTGGTCTTCTCATTCCCTCTTCCCAGCTTCATTTCACTGACAGAAGGGAAGAAATCCAGCTCAGGGCGAGGCTCTCCCGTCGTGTCAGGTGGAAGGTGATCATCCTGCACTTGTGGCTGCTCTTTAGTGCAACTGCTGGAGTTGGTGATGTCAGGAACCACGATGTCTTCCCCGGGCTCCGAAGCCAAGGACGTAAGGGTCGCTTTAGAGAGAGTCTTTTTGATCTGACGCTCCTGAAATATCTGCTCCCATTTTTTCAGTATTCTAGGACTGGCCTCGTAGGTGGTTGGCTTCTGCAGGCTCCGGTTCAGGTTTCTGGGGGTGGATTTGATGATGAGGGGGCTCAGGACTCTGCCGTCGGGAAGCCTCTTCGGGGGAGTGCACGGGGAGCAGACGATGGGCTTGAAGTGGTTGAGCTCCTCCGAGATGCTGTCGTTGCTCTCGGGGCTGATGGAGCGCTCGGGCCTGTGCAAGGCCGACAGCGAGGACACGGCGTTGAGCAGCAGGCGCTTCTCGGCCGTCAGGTCCGGGGCAGACAGGCAGCGGTGGTTCTGCGTGGACGACAGGACCCCGAGCAGCGGCGTGGACGCGCCGGCCACAGGCAGCACCTGCAAGGCAAGGCAGCACAGCTGGGACGGCTGCGTACGGAGGAGTGCACGGACAAGCACATGGGAGAACACAGAACGGAGAGCTGCCCTGCACAGCTGCCCCTGACAGCCTCTGCTGGTCCCACCACCGTCCATGGCCGATGTGGGACACGAGCAGGAGACTCTGGAGCCCAGCACCATCCGGGTGTCACATTTATTTCAGTCTAAGAGCTGCTCTTGCCACAAGTAACAACCACTCCGATGGCAAAATCATACCATCACAGGATGGTTTGGGTGAGGAGGGACTTTAAAGACCATCTCATTGCACCCTCTGCCATGAGCCGGGACACCTTCCACTAGGTCAGACTCCTACAAGCCCTGTCCAGCCTGGCCTGGAAATGTGTTTCCTCTTTACTTGGATAAACGGGCCCATTTAGTGGTGGTAGGGTGATGGCTGGGCTAGGTGACCTTCCAGCCTGGATGATTCTGTGATTAAGAGCAACATTTCTTGCCATCTCCAGGACAGTCCACTAATGCCGCTACACTTGGGCATAATCCAGGCACAAAAAAATCAGAGAGAGAAGAACACACACAACTGCAAATGGTCTGATTCTTAGCACTGAGATGAAATACTTTTATCCAGCAGCAAGTTTGTACAATGACAGCCTTTCCCTGCTTAGTCTGAAAGAAAGTTTTTTTTACTCACTTATTTTGAGGTCAAAGTAAGTTTTTGGAATACCCTGTACTGCAACTGTAACTGGTCACGTCTATAAGCCATCCACTTAAAGAAAAAGAAAGTTCTGGGAGGGAAGGTAAGTTATGGATCCTTGCTCTGGGTTCAGTCCAGCTCCTGTCAGCTCAGATGGCAGACTGCACAGGTTTCTGCTCCTCACGGCATCTCTTGAACTGAACCCTCTCCTTTCTCCATCAGGGATGAAACCGAGCCCAAGAAGGAGGGCTGTCAGCACGAGGAGGTGGAACATCCTAGCAAGAGCAGCTGGATGGCACCCCATCCCTGGAAGTGCTCAAGGCCAGGATGGATGGGGGCAGAAAGGCCTCGTCTAATCGAAGGTGTCCCAGCCCAGGGCAGGGGTTGGATGAGCTTTAAGTTCCCTTCCAACCCAAACCAGTCTACGATCCTATGAAAATCAGGCTTTTGGCTCTGCCGATAGTACGGAAGTGCCAATGTACCCTGATGTCAGGAAAGCAGTGAGTTTTGCTCAGTTTAAACAGCTTTGGAGGGAGAGGAAGAGAGGATTATTTTCCTAAACTTCTAAAAGGTTTTTCTTTAATTGGCTGGGGATTCAGCCTCAAAAGAAAATGAACCACAAAACAAAAGCCTGATGAAAATTCTTTCAACTTCCAATTAGCCTCCAATGGTACACAAGAACTCTGACACCTGTCTGCTTTTCTGCTTACTAATTCCTAACCCAGCAGGTTTTATTGGGAGCCGCAAGGAAGCGATTGGCCCTGTGGTGATAACACAGTGCCATAAAGCCCATATTTTATATCTCCAGATTACTGGTGCTGTGTAACCTCCGATAAGAACGTTTACACACAGGAACCCGTTTCCAGCTGCTGCCTGTACCTTTGTTTTGTTGGCTGGGGCTGACCTCTGCCTGCTCTTGGATCTCTCCTGAATGGTGTCGTTGCAGCTCCGGCTCCTCTCCACCTTGGCGGTTAAATTCCTGGAAAGCAGACGGGTGAGCACAGGAGACTGTTCGTGACCTTAGGAACAGCCAGCTCAACAGCCCTGGCAGCAGCCACCTGTGGGAGAGGCGTCAGCCTTGGCAGCACGCGGCTGGCACAGATATTCCTATGCCCTCGGGGAAAGGGATCCAGGAATCCTGGATTTGTGGCAGAGTCCTGCTCTGCGTTCGTGGGCTCCACACTGAACGCACAGACACCTCTGCCCACAGCTCATAATTCACTGGGGTCAATGCTAATGAGGAAGCTGTGGAAATCCTTTTGCTTCTCATGTGGAAACACATCTGGTTACTCAGCTGCTTCCACTGTGTCGAGCAACAGCTTTCCAGGGAAAAAGCTGTTTGGGGCTGATGCTATCCCTTCAGATCTGTGCTGGAGAAGGAACCAGCACTCCTGAGTTCATCCTACAGAATTCTGATTGCTGGCTAATGCTTGAAATATACAGGCAATGCTTTTTCTCCTTCATGGGATGAACATCAACTTCTTTATCTCCCAGGCAGGAAGCAATCAGACAGACACCAGGTTCTACCAATGAGTCTGCTCTAAAATTCCAGAAAAGAACCACTTATTTTAGATTGGAACAACCATTTGAATTAGAGCATGTCAGGTGTGTTTAAAACAAGTCAAATGAACATCTTTAAAGGACATTGAACAAAGTCTCAGCATCTTACCCTGAAAGGATAGCAAAGGAGTAGGCACTGGTCTTGGAAACAAAAGCTGACCGATGCGTTTGCTTGCCCTGGAATGGTTCCTCATTCTCGGAATCCGAGAGACGCTCAGGAAACTGAAGTCAATCAAGGAAGAGTTAGCTGACGTGTACAACAAAAAGAATAACTTGGAAAATAATGCTCTTTCTTGCAAAGGTGTTAAAGATGCCAAAAGCCCCCATTTCTGGTTATACTGAAAGGGCATAAGGCATAAATAATACAAAAATAAGCACACAGCTCCCATATATAGCTGTTAGTCATCGCATAAAGTTAATTTATTGATCGAAATGTGGGAAAATTCTACAATAAAGGTACTACATGGTGTTGGTTACTCAGCTCCCATGGGTCAGCCTATCAAATGGAAATTTTAAGAGCATTTCCTGCAGAGCCTCCCAAATGAAATGGAAAATAGGCAAAGTCAGCACAAAGAATGTGTTCAACTCCAGTTGTACAATTTCACTGCAGAAGATTCACGGAAATGCACACAAGCCTGAAGACCAAGGATATCCCCAAAGCCGAGGGGATCTGCTGTGTTTGGAAGAGTCATGTAGTAGAGGGTAAAAGGGGGGACAGAAACCTCTACAAGAACACCTGCAGTCATAACAAACCTTAGGAGACAGTTCTCATTAACATGGATCTTCAGAATCTGCCAGCTCATAGCCTTCATAAACTGTAAAAACTCAATCAAGGAATCCTGGAAAGCCAAATGAAAATTCTGGATATGTGGACAGGAAGGAGAGCATGAGCTTACTTACACACTCTTGGTTCCCTTTCAGCATTACAGATTCATCTTTTTTCTGCTGTTCCTCCATTTTTCTTTTCCCTACATCCATGTCATCTAGAATGAACTTGTGAATCAGATCCTCCGATGTCTTTTCTTCTTGTAATTTCTCTTCTCGCAGCTGGAAATAATGACAAAAGAGGCTGAGTAGTTATAATTTGAAGTCCTGCACTTACAGATTGGCAAGACCAAAAGTCTGGTCACATCATTTAATTTTGTGCCTTCATTTTCTACTCCAGGGTAGAGCCACTGCCTCTCTCACAATAATGTGAAGATTGGTTTGCTTCTACACCATATTTGTGTTTTTTACAGAAATATAATGGATTTTATCTTCTTTGCAAAACAACAAAGGCACCTGTGAGGCCTGGGGCTGGACAAAGCCTTCTCTGCCACGGTATTTTCTAAAACAGAGAGACAAAAGCTTTTCTCTGCTTGTAGATGATCATACTACCTATAAAAGTGTGCAAAACTAGATTCATGCCAGCTGTGATATTTCAGTTTTAGCCTTCCAATGGCCTGACATGCAGCACACACAATTTCCAGACACATAAGCAGCATCACCTAAAATAAAGGGTGAGATACAGCAATTCCCGTGTTGGAAGTTACATGAGAGATGAAATCCCATTGTTTCACCGACGTGCTGGGATGGAGAAGATCCACCTTACCCCTGACAGCTGACTCCAGGCTCAAAGCTTGAGTTCCGTTTCAAACACAGATGAGAAAGGCAAGGGAATGCCAGGATCTGGGACACAAAGTACAGGGACTCTGACGGGCTGCCTGGCCTGCTGTACTATTTTGCTCCTCACCAAAGGAATCAAACTCCCCTTTTCTGCCAGGATCTCTTTTTTTTTTTTTTTTGCAGACTTGCTATCAAAACCAACAACATCCCTTTTCTCCTCCTTTCCACCACCTTTTCCTGATGAACAGGCTCGGCAGAACATACTTCAGATAACACCATCTGATTGTCCCTGCCCCGGATAAATAACATCACCCAGCTCCCTTCTCCCTCTATCACCCAGCCATTTTCCCAGCTTGTGTCTTGCCTCTTCCTCACCTTAGACACAGCTCAGGAATGGTCTATATTTATCTGTATAGAGAACAGATCCTCCCTCCTTCCTCCATCCACCCTCCGTGTGGAAGTTATCTGGACCCCTCACGGACACATCTTCATCCTGCTCACGAAGCACGGCACTAGGAATTCAAATCCTTGTGTTTTTCCTCATATTTGGCCGTAGGCATCTCAGGGACTAAGAAGCTGCTGTGTTACACGGCTCCCTAACTCATAAAGGGAGTGGGGGATGTTGCAACAACTCCTCATTCTTCCAAAAATATTCGGTGTTTTTCTCCCCTGATGGAGGAGAGGAAAACCCCAAAAGCATGGACATATGGACGACAAAGAAAACAGAGCTCACTAGGCATGACATGAAAAGCACATTGTGATTTTCAAATTGGGAGGATCTGCATCCTACTGAATCCAAACCCCCCGAAATGAGGAAGAGGGAAACAAGGAGGAAAACAATGAGGAAACAAGGTAGAAACCAGGAAAAACTCCACTGTTTGGCTGATTGTGGGTGTTCAGCAAATATTTTCAAAGACCGGTTTGACTCCTTGCTTAGAGTTGTTTTAAGATGTATCTTTAAATTCCTCATCTATTAATAATCTCAAGCAATAACTACAACAGTGTCTGACTAACATAGATTGTGGCCACATGATGCAGACATGATGAATAGTCTGCTCTAAGTCAACAGTATTTCTGCCTTTTTTGAAGCATCTGAAAAACAAATTCACATCAAGATTTATCATAAAGATTTTTTTTTTTTTGGCTGGCTGAAATACTACCCAACACTTGTGTCCCTCCTGTATTTCTCATGTGGAAGAAAGTTATATGGAAATATTCACTTTTCTGGCTAAATTATAAAATTATACTCAATTCCCAAATCTAAAGACACAAGAATATGTAACAACACACAGGAATATTTAAGGATTTCAGACAAACCCATGGCACAATTAGTGTGAGGTGACAACTTTCCTGATAGTGAAGTCAAAAAGGCAACAACAGGATCCTAATCCTAATTCATAGGATACAAAAAAGAATTTAGGTCCAGAATTTTATCTAATGATAAAATCTGTACTAATTGACCAAAATAATAATTTGAAGTAACCTTAAGGTAAATTATCTCCCAGAGAATTTCCTTCCAGACCTGGCAGTGCTGTGCTGGGACAGGAGGACAAGAAACTGAAACGATGTAGCGTGAAACATGTACCCTGGGAGAAGGACCTCATGTTATCTGAGTAGCATCTCTGAAATCCTGGATGCACGGCCAGCAGCCGCTATTAACAGCAGAGTTAGCAGAAAACACATTTTAGCCTTTTCGGATACTGCAACTCCAGGGGGAAAAAAATGCTGTGCAAGCAATCAATAATTTTCCACTCAAGAAACACCCATTTCAGGACCCTCATTCCTGACACTGACATTCATTTCCAAAAGTCGGGCAGACTCACGTTTGGTATCGTCTCGTCCCTCCACAAACTGCGGGTTTGCTCCCTCCCGGAGCCTGCTCCGAGTGCCCTGGCTCCGGGAAGCTGCGTGTCAGCACATGCCTCAGGTAGGAGTTTCCCTCCCACTGCGAGTGACTACAAGCAACAGACGTGCTTGTGATAGAGACAGCTGGACAGGATGAGCTGGGGTTTCAGTACACAGAAATGACAGCCTCTGGAAAAACATTCAATGCAAGAGCACCAAGGGCACAAAAGAGGAAAAACCAATCTTGCTATCCTGCACAGACAGCAAATATTTATCTCATTCTGAAAGCCAGTTGAGAAAATTAAACTGTGAGATTATCCATGTAAAATAAAATATTTTTCGGTACAAAATTATGGTACCACTTTGTTTTCAACTGCAAAAGGAGGCGAAGCAGGTCAACAGTAGAGAGTGATAAAACAACTCACACCTGGGAGATGTAAAACCGTTTGGAGATGCCCCTCTCAGTTCCTCGGGAGGAAAGCCTGGGCTATCCCCATTCCCTGGGCAGGGAAGCTGGGATGAAACCCCGTGCCTTGAGACGACGATGGAAACCCAAGAATACACAAGCTAAGATTCCCAAACCCGAGTTCCTGTCTCCTCCTGCCTAATGCAGAAGTTCAGAGACTCCAAGAAACTCTCGATAAGTAGCAACAGTCACAGTTTTGCATCCCTACAATTTCCTGGCAGGAGGGCAGAGCCAGATGGCAGTCAGTCTCTTCTCCCAGGTAACAAGGGACAGGGCAAGAGGAAACGGGTTCACATTGCACCAGGGGAAGTTTAGGTTTGATATCAGGGAAATTTTTTTCCCTGAAAGGGTGGCCAGTGGAATCCGTATTCCTGGAGGAATTTAAAAGCCATGTGGATGTGGCACTGGTGGATGTGGGACAGTCGTGGCCTTGGCAGTGCTGGGGAAATGGTTGGACTCCATCTCAGAGGGCTTTTCCCATCTAAATGATTCTGTGATTCTATTCTGATTCTACGAATAAGGGAACAGTGTAGCTGCATCATCACTTGTCATTTTACCAGCAAAATTTCACTGCCATTTCCTCTTAGATGACGATTCACAGAATCTCCTCCCACACAGCTCTTTCAGCTGAGCTTCACAAAAAGCGAGTTTAAGCTGGCAGAGGGAAGGAACCCATCTCCCATATGGCAGGGAGCAAAAGGGGAAGGCAGCAGGCTGAACAAGAACAAGACAAAACCTGGCCAAAAATGCCAGAAACATGGTAAAGTATTTCCTTCTGACTGGTGGGGAAGGGAGAAGCGTTGGCACTGGATTGCACATGGCATCATTTTGCTGAAGTCAAGCTGTAGGTGTAAAAACCTCTTCAGCTGCAGCCGAACCATGCTTCAAATGTGATTCCTTAAACTTGATAGAGAATCATTGCTGAAAATGCCTCAAGTCCCACGACTTTGCACACCAAGTGTCCTTGCCTTCCTGGCAAGGCACCTGAGTTGCAGAAGAGTTTGCAATTTCTATGATCAGTTAATGAATCAGTCGGCTAAAGTTATCTTAGTAACCTGCAGTGACGCTGCCCATGAGCATCCCTGCTAATTCTGCACAAGGAGAAGCAGCAGGGAAGACCCTTTCACAATTTTAACTGTCTCCTCACACACACATGTTTCCCAGACTAGTTATTTACCTGAAATATCACCTAAGCAGTATTTTCCTACTCAGAAAAGGCTGTTTTCCTAACTCAATCAGCTTCCCCACCCTTTTTGTACTTGTTGAGATCTACAAGTGAAAACCCAAAGAAAATTCTTCAGCGGTGAAAAACCCCTCAGGTTCCTTTTCCCCAGCAGGTAAAATAATCAGTAAGGGGTTGAACCCATCTCAAGGGACAAGAAGATCACAAAGATAAAAAATATAGAAAATATTTTCACATACTTTAATTCCAAACCAGCTGAAAAGCCTTTATTCTCTTATAGCTTTTTTGTTTGTTTGTTTTGGTTTTTCTTTTTTGGTTTTTTTTTTTTTTTTTTTTTTGTCTTTAAATGACATTTTTTTCTTGGCTAAAAATAAATAGAAAGCTCTAGTTTGGAATACTTCTTTGTTTCTGACGAGAAGGATGTTATTGGAGGAGATGCCTTATGCGGCAAAAGCCTTTATGGAATTACATCCACAACCTAACAGTCACTCCAAGGAAGGTACATTTCTGTGTTCTGGAAGGCAAACTAAGACAGCAAAATTTGGCTTCTACATGCTCAATTACAGCCATTTCCTGAACTGGCTGAACAGCATAAAGAGAATAAATGACCTTTGATACAGAACAGGAAAAAAGAGCCCTTCAGGTTTCCCTACAGGTAGGATGGCATTCCTGCAGGAAATTCAAGTTATTTTGGAAGAAAAAACACAATTGCCCACAATACTGACCTTCCTTAGCTGGTTTTCATATTCTTCTCGGAGTTCCCCTGGTTTACTTAATTTAATGGGTGCTCTGAATATAAAATCTGGAAAGAGAAGGGGAAAAAAGGAAGTACTTTTTAGTGCAGGATAACTGGTGTTGGCCATTATTTCCCAAAAAGGGTGAGATCTCCACGGGCTGCACAAGAGGTTCTGCAGCACTTTTTTCAACCCCAGATGTTTATATTCCAGCACTGCTATCACAGCTCTGTTTAACACACAGAAACATAGGGAGGAGGATGGCCAAGTAATCCCACTTTGCACTTCCCGAGTTTCCTTTGAGATTCTCAAGAGTCCTTGACAAGCAGTTAAGCAATCAGGGAGCACTGGGAGGATGTAAACACAGGGGTGAAGTAACAGCCCAGAGATGTCACAGGGAGTCTGAGTCCCAGGAATAAACCCAGGCTTTAAGCACAGGGAATGCGAGTGCCAGGAATAAACCCAGGCTTTAAGCACAGGGAATGGGAGTGCCAGGAATAAACCCAGGCTTTAAGCACAGGGAATGCGAGTGCCAGGAATAAACCCGGGATTGAGGTGCTGCTGCAGCCAGACACCCCAGGCACACATGCTGCCAGCAGCAGCACCGCACCCCAAATCCATACCCTGCCCTTCTGCCACCAACACCATGCATCGAGAACGCTCCTTATTTTCTGCATAATCCCTCCTCCGCATCCCCTTCCAGCCCTTTGCAGTGCTGTCCCACCGACCTGGAGCAAGCACAGCCTTTTTTCTGCTTGCTTTGCACTCCTCAGATCAGTGTTTTGAAGCTGGGCGGGCAGGATGCTCTGTCTGGCAGAAATTCCCTGTCCTGCTCCCACTTCCTCCCTCTCCCCTCGGGAATTCAGAAACCAGAAGCACACTGGCACGCAGTTATAGTTTAACCTCCATCCCTGAAATCTCTTATTCCCAAAGGACTCACTTGCTTGTATCAGCCTCAAAGCTCCGTCCCACTCCTGGGCAGTGCAAGTCCGGGCGAGTTGCACTTCAGTGGGAGGAGCTCGGAGGGAAAAGGTCCCCCCGAGCCTCCTTTTCTCCGGGATGAGCCCCCTTAGCTCCTCATAGGACTTCCCTTATTTAGGAAGCATTTTTACTTGGCTCAAAATGAAAGGTCCATGGCAGGGTGGGTGAATCGAACACCCAGTGACCAGCTGCCAACTGTTCTGCTGGGCATCCTCTGGTTCATGGCCACATCTCCCTGCTCCATGGGGACGGGTCACAGTCCCAAACATGCCATTTACAGACTGATGAAATCCCATTTCCACCTGTGCTGCTTTTCCCTGGTTTCCCCTTTGAAATTTCTTAGAGAGTCCTGTAACTTCAGTCCCTCCCGCCGGCGAGGGTGAGTGCAAACTCCGGAGCCTCTGGAGCTCTGAAGAGGGAATGCTGCCAACGCCAGAGCTGGACAAATCACAAAGCATTTCTTTAATATTTGCTTCAGAGGGAGAAAAATAATCTCATGTAAGCAAACATTAAGCATACAGATTGCAAGGCCCTTTTTTTCATTAAAAAAGCTGCTACTCCCTCTTACTCGCACGCCTGCGCAAGACAAGCCTGTTTTTAAAGGAAAACAGCCCAAATGTCCCTACATATGTGATAAAAATCCCAAGCGATGCTGATGCTGGGGAGGCCAGGCTGCATTCCTCGCTCCTGCTTCTGCGCCTGCAACTGGCCATGCTGGAAACCTTCCACCGGCTTCCCAAAATGTTTTTTCAATTGTGTCCTTGAGCAGTTCCAGCTCTTTGTGAACTTTATCAAGCTGAATTTCCACCGAGACAGTCCCAAGAGCAGCAGCAATCTGTAACTTGCCTGCAGCGATCTTCAATTACTTCTCAATGTTTAAGGCTTGTCTCCAGAGCTAAAAAGGTGGAGTTTTTCCCTCCAGGGTACGAGCTAACCCCAGGGAAACAAGCACCACGAAAGATGAGCCACGTCAACTCTCTCTTCTGGCTTGCTCACTTGGGTTCAGCAAGCCAGAAGAAATGTTAAATAATGAAATAACATTTACGTGTAAAGTTGTGGTGGTTTAGCTAAAGGGATCCAACACCAGGTGGAGGCAATTTGATCAACATTATCTTTATGTACCAACTTGTATATTTTACAGATGGGTCAAAAAGAGACGAGAAGCCAAATTTCCAACTGTTCCAACAATTTGTGTAAAAGAGATGAAAACAAAAATGTATGCACAGCTGTCTATCTGCATTTCACAGAACTCCAGAATGGAGTCACCTGGTGCCACCTCCCTGCTCAAGCGGGAACATCCCAGAGCACAGGGCACAGGATTGTGTCCAGAGGGTTCTGGAGTATCTCAAGTGAGGGAGACCCCACGTTCTCTCTGGGCAGCCTGCTCAGTGCTTGGTCACTGCACAGGAAAGAAGCTCTTCCTCATGTGCAGCTGGAACTTCCTGGGATCAGTTCCTGCCCATTCCTCTGTGCCACTGCTGGGCCCCTGGAGCAGAGCCCGGCCCTGCTCTGACCCTCCCTGCTCACAGGGATGGACACCCCGGGCTGAGGGCCCCTCTCTCTCAGCTGGGGCTCCCCTGGAGGCTGAGCAGCCCCAGCTCCCTCAGCCTTTCCTGGGCACGGAGATGCTCCAGGCACTTCAGCATCTCTGCAGCCTCTGCTGGATCTGCTCCAGGAGCTCCTGTCCCTGCTGGGCTGAGGATCCAGAGCTGGACACAGCACTCCGAGGTGCCTCACAGGGCTGAGCAGAGGGGCAGGAGGATCCCCTCCAGTGACAGGAGAACGGTGCTGCACCCAAGGATGCTTCTGCCAGCACAGAACCACTCCAGGTGGAAGCAGAGCAGTCCTCGCATTGGGATGCAGCCAGGTAGGAAGAGCGGGTGACCAGAGCATCACGTCTTTCTCTGGCACACCTCCCTTGCCAGTTGTGGATGTTCAGATCCAGGACAAGGCTGCTCAGCTGGTTCAATGTGTGCCACAGTGCAGGACAACAACAAAGCAGGCAAAATCATGGAAGAAAAGGCTTTTTACTTGATTTTGCAGCAAATCTCCTGCTTGCTTTTCCTCTCGAGTGATCTGTGGGTCAACAGTGCTGGTTTCTAAACGAAGCTGACTCTGAAGGGCTGCTGGGAGGGCTGCCACTGGGATGCTCCTTGCAAGCCCAGTGAGAGCACCAAAACAGTCGCAGTGGCAGAATCAAACCTGGCATCCTGCTTTTTTACGCTGGCAGACAAGAGTTGCATCCTATTGTGCTCAGTCTTGGAAAAAACAACTGATTTCTGCACTATTTGAGAGGACAAAAGATTTTCTAATTATTTAACACTGGTTTTCTTTATAGAGGCATCTGACTTGCAGCCTCAATCCCCCTGAATAAGTCCATCCTTTCCACGCCAGCTCAGAAGTGCCTTACATACCATCTCCGTGGAGCCGCACTCCTGACCAGCACATTTTATATTTACTGGCAAAAGCTTCAGAAACCTCCACCTGGCAAATTCAGCAACATGAGTGGAATAGGAGTAAAGCTGGACTCGATTCAGAACCCTTCGGTTCCCTGTCTGTCGTTTGGAGGCTCCTGGGTTTTGCCAAGCTGATGCCACCCGGCAGGTCCCAGCTCTGCCACCAGCAGCAGTGAATCCCCCTCGCCCCCAGCTTCCACGGAAACTTTCAGCAGACTTTGCAGCTTCCTTGAGGCTTTCACTACTTTTCCTTTTAACTCCTGGCAGTTAACACTTGCAGCTGAAGATGAAATCTTAAATGTTTTCAAAACACAAAACAAGAAGTTAGGAATTTTCTGACCCTAGCACAGGTATACCCACTATTCAACTGGAAAATTGTTTTCCAAGAGTTAATGATCTGCTGCCATGCTTCTCACACTGACTACTGGGGTTAGCTCTGGGGCTGGTCCTAATCACTTTTTTCATAAATGGCTTGAATGGCAGATTAAAAATAATTTAAGTATTGTGGAGGGCTGGAGAGAGGACGACGAGGAAAGAGATGGAGGTGCAAGCACTCTGACAGCCTCATGGCACGCCAAGGAGGCACCCTATCCTATCCTATCCTATCCTATCCTATCCTATCCTATCCTATCCTATCCTATCCTATCCTATCCTATCCTATCCTATCCTATCCTCCTAGGAAATCTTAAATTTAACCCATCCCAACAGCAATACAACACTGTGACAAGGAGGAAGAAAGAGATGGTGTCAGCTTTCATCAGTTTGATGTGGGGAGCAAATCACTCCTTTTCCCTAGGCAGGGAAAGGCTTCTTCAGGATTGCTGCTTCCAAACTCATAGCACTGCGATCTCGAGACAAAAAAACAACTAGTGACAGGGTACAGAACACCAGAAATGACAGGAAATTAAGGAATCACCAGGAAATGCTCAAGAACTAGACTGGTTTGGTCCAGCAGGGAAAGGGGAAAACCACTGCCAAAAAAAGACTGGGAGGAAGGAGGGGGAAGTCATGTTACAAGTCTGGCAAAAACACCCCACCCCTCTTACACCAGCATCAGTTATTGATTGCTGTGCATCACAGCCGGGCAGAGGAGAAACACAAGAAATCTGATTCTCTGAAATGTGAATGCACTTATTTTCTCACAAATCAGGCTGAGCACCTCGCTGCAAACATGTTCTGTTCCTTCTCCTCGGCCAACTGAATCCTCAAACACACACCCGCAGTCTCCAAGCCTCCCATCTGCTGCTCCTCTCTGCTGTCCAAGACTTTCACCAAGCAACTGTTTTAATATAAGAAACCTCCCTTAGCAAAGCACTGCAGCCAGCACTGCATCTTTAGCTCAAACTCTGGCCTCACACCAGCATTTCGGGTGCCCTCCCAGGTGCTCTGTGGAACTTGGAGCTGTCCACAGAGAGGACATGGGCCCCGTGGACCACCTGCATCCTTCTGGAGCAGTAGCTGGGGCCAGGCTGAAGGCAGGAGGGCAGCTCCAAGGGCATCAGATGCCCAGGAGTTGTCAGGCAAACCCAGGGCCCACCAAGATACAACACAGGCGGCGAATGTGTGTCTCCGCTGATTTCTACTCAGATTTGTTTGACAAGTGTCATGACAAGGACTTTGGCTTCATACCTATTTGGACAGCACTTAGTGCAGAATCCCCAGCCTCAGCCAAGGTCCAGGAGCTCCTTAAGTCCACCAGTATGGAAGAATAGGACAGGGGGACTTTGAGCAGGGCTTGAGTCTCCCTGCCAGCTTCAGCCATGCTGGGATCCTCCAATAAGCCTCACTAATGTCAAAAGAAACAACATCTACTGCTCTCTCTCTGCATGAGGTAGGTCCCTGTTTGTCATGGATCATCTGCCTCTGATTCCCACACTAGGAGCCCAACTTGCATCACAAGCGGGAGTTTGGGCAGGCAGAAAATGACAGCCAACACAATGACTATGTGTCTTATTGCCAAACAGAATCATGGAACCATAGAACAGTTTGGGTTGGAAGGGACTGTATAGATCATCTCATTCCACCCCTTGCCATGGGCCTTCCTCTAGACCAGGCTGCTCCAAGCCTTGTCCAACCTGACCTTGGACACTTCCAGGGATCCAGGGGCAGCCACAGTTTCTCCGGGCAACCTGTGCCAGGGCCTCACCACCCTCACACGGAAGAATTTTGTCCCAGTCTCCCATCTAAACCTGCTCTCTGCCAGTGGGAAGCCATTCCCCTTTGTCCCACACACACCTCACACAACTCAGGAGAAGGAGAGAGTTAAAATTCATTCTTCTTAAAAAAGCCCAACTAAGCAACTGCCTAAGCATTCCTGCAGCACGGCTGGACGCTCTCATCCAAGCTTGCCTGGACCATGCCGAGTCCATTTAAGCATGACTGACACCACTGCCTTGGAGCACAGATTGACTCGGGGAGTTCCCACTGTCCCTCCTCCGGAGGAACCACTCCCAGCCCTCTGGCTCGGCTCCCTCTGGACAGCCCGTCTGTTCATTGATTCAGCAAATCCTTCGGCGTGAAGGCTCCCTAAATCTCTTCCAGGTTAGCGGGGTTAGTTCAAACCACCAATTTAAGCTGTTTAAGCTCATCCTGCCAATTCTTCCCGCAGCCAATTAGAGGGCGCTGACACAAGCATGAACCGGGAGACCAGAAATATGCTGGGAAAGGAACGGGTTGGGCTAAAAGGATGTTTATCTGTAGCTTAAATCCTTGTCTGCTCTACAGGGCTGCCCCCAGCACTGCTACGTCAGGGGAGGGGGCACTGCTGCAATACCTCTCCAACCAAGAGCTCCCTGTGCATCCCGAGCTGTGAGAGCAGCAAGGTGGGCACCTCCGGCAGCTCTCACCGGGAAAGAGCAATGCCGCCGTCTCAGACGAGGGTTTATTTTGAAGGAAACACAGGGCGCAGTTTCCTAGGAGTTGAGGACAGCGTCTAGCTCTGGCGGCAGGGAGGACACGTGCGACAAAAAGCCATGAACTCAGGCACGACGGAGTTTTTTAATGTCAGCAAGGAGCTAGGACTTCCCATGGTGCAAAACCCTTCCTGTCTTGATGCAGCACAAACCTGCCCGACTCCCGGCAGCACTGGCAGAACCGTTCGCTTTTGGGGCAAACTTATCACAAAAACACCTGGGGAAGTGGGGAAACATCCCACCCAGGCGGGCATCCCCTCCAGCGGACGATGCTATCCATCCCCTCCATCCCCTGACGGCACAGAGCAGGGTGGGCTCAGCCTCACTGCCCCTGCCCGAGTCCCCCGCAAACTCACCGCGCGTTTGGCCCCGGCCCCCGGTGCCGAGCCCCCGCGAACTCATCGCACCTCCCGCGCTGGGCCCCGCAGCACTCGGGGAGCAGCCCCCCACCACAGGACACCCCTCCGCGCCCGGGCCGGGCCGAGCCCCCGCGAACTCATCGCTCCTCCCGCGCTGGGCCCCGCAGCACTCGGGGTGCAGCCCCCCACCACAGGACACCCCTCCGCGCCCGGGCCGGGCCGAGCCCCCGCGAACTCATCGCACCTCCCGCGCTGGGCCCCGCAGCACTCGGGGAGCAGCCCCCCACCACAGGACACCCCTCCGGGCCCGGGCCGGGCCGAGCCCCCGCGAACTCATCGCTCCTCCCGTGCTCGGCCACGCCCCCCGCTGGCCACGCCCCCCCGGAGCAGAACCCCCGCACAGCCACAGCGCATCCCGCGCTGGCCACGCCCCCTCGGCTGAGCCCCCGCGAACTCATCGCGACTGCCGCCGTGGCCCCGCCCCCCCAGGCCCCGCCCCCGCCCCCGCGCCCCCCTCCGCCCCTCCCGCCCCAGGATGGGGGGGGCGCAGGTGCCGCCGCCGCCGCCGCCGCCGCAGCCGCACCTTGGTCCGGCGGCCGCTGCTCCCCGCCTACTGCTCCGGAGGCCGTGGTGGCTGCGGGCTCGGCCTGCTGCCGCCGGGCCCGGGTGGAGAGGCGGCTGCGGCACAGCGGGCAGCAGAGGCCCGGGCCCTGCAGGCAGCGCTGGAAGCAGGCGAGGCAGAGCGAGTGGCGGCAGGGCGGCGTCACCGCCTCCACCAGCGCCTGCCGGCACACCGGGCACTCCGCCACCGACAGCACCACCGCGTCCTGCTCCTCCTCGGCCGCGGGCCGGCCCCGCCGCCGCCGCCCCCGCACCGCGGCCCGGCCGCCGGCGCCCGCCGCCGCCGCCATCTTCCCACACTTTGAAGGGCCCCGGCGGCCACGCCCACCCCGCATAATTCATGAGGGGCCCGCCCCAGGTGCATAGTAATGAGCGGCGCGCGCCAGCCCCGCCCCCTCGGGCCACGCCCCCGGTGAATACTCATTAGCGCTTCCCGCGCTTGGCGGGGCGGGGCTGGCCTCGGCTGTTAGGGCAAACCGCGGAATTACTGATGGTGTGGGTTGGAGAGACCCTGAAGATCATCCGCTCCCACAGCCACACTAGTCCCTTCCACTATCCCACGCTGCTCCAAGCCCCGTCCAGCCTGGCCTTGGGCACTTCAGGGATCCAGGGGTCTCTGGGCCACCTGTGCCGGGGTGTCAGCATCCTAACAGGGAACAATTCCTTCCCAATATCCCGTTTATCCCTGCCCTCTGGCAGTGGGAAGCCATTCCCTGTGTCCTGTCCCTCCATCCCTTGTTCCCAGTCCCTCTCCAGCTCTCCCGGAGTCCCTTTAGGCACTGGAAGAGGCTCTCCCCTTAGACAGCCTTCTCTTCTCCAGGTGAACACCTCCAGCTCTCCCAGCCCGTGATTATAGCAGGTGGCTGATCTCTTTCCGTCCTTATCCGGACCCACCAGCCTTTTGTTCAGTCTTCCCTCCGCTGTCTGGCAGAGGAGGGGAATGATGGAGCAGCTCCGGTGGGCACTCAGCATCCAGCCCGAGTGAAACCACCACGGACAGTGACTC
This sequence comes from Acanthornis magna, assembly GCA_036785705.1. Classification (NCBI taxonomy): domain Eukaryota; kingdom Metazoa; phylum Chordata; class Aves; order Passeriformes; family Acanthizidae; genus Acanthornis; species Acanthornis magna. The sequence continues at coordinate 118,748 of JAWUZG010000762.1, forward strand.
AGAGCAAACCAGGAGGCAGAGCCTCTGCACCAGTTGCTATGGAAATCTCTTGCGCTTCTCTTCTGCTTTTCATTTCTTTACTGGGGCACTAACCAATCTGTCTTTTCATCATATTTTAGCACCCTCTCTGATGAAGCCTCTCAGCTACATTGGGTTGGCAGAAGAGAAAATGTGGCTGCAGAGACAGAGGTGAAGCCCTACACCTTTGAGCCTTCCTGAGGAGGCTCCCCTCTCCATGGCTGGAGAGAAGAAGGGATGATCCATGCCCAAGAAACAGCCTCTGCACATGTGCCAGGAACTTGCTGGGGGATATCATTAACTTTCCATCTCACCCACACTTCTATCTTTAGTTGTCTCTGGCTGTTGAATGACTAAAAGGATACCAGCAATGTGGATTCCTGCTGTTGTGGGCTCCATGAAATGCCAGTTGACAATAAAGTTCCTTCTCATGAAACAAAAAACTCGTAGTGGCTTTATTAAGATGAATTATGGCAGTGGTTTGGTGCTGGGACTGGACTTGGTCCAGCAATTAGTGTGTCTGTCTCGTGGAGGTTGCTGCTGGCCAGAGTCAGACGGAGTGTGTTATTCCCGAGCTCCCCACAAAGCTGCTGCTCCCCAGGATCAGCCTGACCCGGGAGCTGCACCCTGGGGAGCCTCGGGGAAGGACAGAGAATGTGGAAACAGGAGACATTTCCCCACCAAAGCTGCTTGTAGGATGAGGAGCTGTGCAGAGCTGTAGCTCTCTGCAGAGTCCTGGGGACACTGGATTTGGGAAAGGATCTCATCCAGCTGTTCTCCCAAGTCACTTCTGCACGTCCAGCCTGCCCAGATCTTGGTTTCTGTGTCTGCAGCTTGTCTTCCAGCCCAAACCCCCACCAGGGGCAATGGTTTTATACTGCCAGAGAGCAGATGGACTATTGGGAAGAAATATTTTATAGTAAGGGTCGTAAAAAAATGGCACGGGTTGCCCGGAGAAGCTGTGGCTGCCCCATCCCTGGAACTGCCCAAGATCAGGTTGAATGGCACTTGGAGTACCCTGATCTCGTGGAAGGTGTCCCTGCCCATGGCAGTGGTGGCTCTGGATGATCTTTAAGGTCCTTTCCACTCCAAAGCCCTCTGTGGTTCTGCAGTTCGGGATGTGCGGAGCTCAGCGCTGGCCTGCAGAGGGAATCCTAAGCCTGTGCAAGCTCCAGCCTCGAATCCTGCCGTCCCCAGCCAAAAGCTCAGCCTTGCCCAGCCTCCCAGGGAACGTTTCTCTGCTTCTCACCTCTCCGGAGAAGCTGGCAGCGTTTTGCCACCACTGTTTCTCTTCAGGGTCCTCCCAGCACTGATGTCGGCCCTAGCCAGACAGAAACTTCCCGTGGGGTGCAGGTGGGATGTGTCACGGTGGATACAGCAGATACAGACAGGCCCATGGCACTGTGCTCTCCCATTTTGCCTCTCTATCCTTCCCTTTTGCTTTATCCAGCCTTTCTTCACCCCTCCCTATTACTTGGTTGCTGACCTCCATCCCTGGAGGAGAATTTCTTGCCCACTGTCCTCTCTGTGTCACTATTTATTTGGGTTTGTGCTTGGCGACATGTTCAGACTCTTAAAAAAATGACCAGATTTCCCATTCCAGGTTGGACTATGTACTTCCATCAGTGAATTATCTTTTTAAGCCTCGCCAGTCACTGACTGCCCTAAACCCTCAAAAAGGTGCAGCTTTAGAGCCCTTTGAAGCCCACCAGCTCCCGAGGGAGGCGGAGTTTCACACTTTGGGAAGAGTTCCATGGGAAGCACTCTGATGAACATCCCCCAGACACAGTCACCTTCAGGAGACCTCCACGAGGAGCTGTTGCCAGTGTTAATCACCCACCAGGATGGGAGCAGGAACCATGGATTTGTTTGGGTTGGAAGGGACATTAAAGCTCCTCTCATTCTAACCCTCTTGACATGGGCAGGGACACCTTCCACCACCCCCCAGGTGCTCCAAGCCCTGTCCAGCCTGGCCTTGGACACTGCCAGGGATCCAGGGGCAGCCACAGCTGCTCTGGGCACCTGTGCCAGGGCCTCACCACCCTCCCAGCCAGGAATTCCTTCCCAATGTCCCATCTAACCCTGCCCTCTAGCTTTCAAATACCCAGGCAAGGAGAGGAAACCCATGAGGCTTCAGGCTTAAGATGGGATTTGTGCGAAGGTGTGGCATGAAGAAAATATGGATTTTGCTTGATTTAGCTCTACCCTGTGGCATATGGCAGAGAGACCTCATTCCATTTAATGCCCATCTCCAACTCCACGGACGTAGCTTGGACCTCTAGCCTGGTGTGGGATGCAGTGACTCCTCCTCAAATGCAGGCCCAAGATAAGGGACACGGTCAGTAGTCACAAAGAACGCGGAGGAAGACCATGGAATTACGGCAAGGATCCCATCTCTGCGTTGGACAGCCCCACGTGCCCTTCTGCTGGCCACAGTTCCTGCATGGCTGTGGTGGTTTGGCTCAGGCTCTCTCCCGTGCCACAGCACACGGTTAAAATAACGGGGGTGGCAGCAGGAGCAGGGCAGTGCCTGTCCCCTGTGCTGGCACTGCTGGGCACCTCCCACCCTGGGGCAGCTCCGGGCCCCTGGCTCCGAGCAGGGCAGCAGCTCCTCCGTTCCCACACAGGACCTGCTCCTGCAGCTGGATTCCTTCAGCAGCGTCCAGCAACTCACAGCCCCGCAGGTTTCCAGCTCCACTGCCTGCAGCAGACAGCCCTCTCGTGTGCCTTCCTCCTCACCCACGCGGGATCAAATGTCAGGGGCGCAGGGCTGCGAACTTCCAAGGAAAGCTGCAGTGTGCAGCCAGCTCCTCCAGCCTGCAGCCCGGCCAGCTCCTGCTCCTGCCACAGGGCTCGCAAGGTGGGGGATGTTATTGGAGCCCGTGCTGTTTACTCAGTAGTTTGTAGGAGATTCTGTTTTCATTCTCAAAAAAAAAAAAAAAAAAAAAAAAAAGGGAATTGACTTGTCTTCTCGATTGCCCAGAAAAGACAAAGTGAGTTTGACCTAAAGATTCAGGAAGCAGAAGACAAATAAAAAAGACACACATTTTATTATTTTCAGGCCGATGCCATGGTTTTTGCAGCCTGATTCATGATCACAGATGGATTGATGTTGGCAGTATTGAACTGTCAGACAGATTCCTTCACAGATGAAGATAAAGAGCCTCGGTTTTGCCAAAGGGTGAATGTATTCTTTATGAGACCCAACAGAGATGTAACACAGCACCTTACTCCTGACAAGGCTGGCCTTTATCTCCTGGGTCTGCACTTAGGACATGCCTGAACTTTCCCATAAGTTTTAGCCCTGATGTGGGGCCAGGATCTACAGTCCTGAATTCAGCTGTTGCTGTTGCAGCAGAGGCACAAAATAACTTCATTGACTTGGACTTTGTGTCCCCATTTTTCTAAGCACTTTCATAACTTGCCCACAGACCTGTGCTACAAATGGGCTTTTCAAGTCTGCCCTGTGCAAGGGAAGAGCTGGGAGAGGAGGTACCAGCTTTTCCTGGTGGGAGCTGGAGGGAGCCTGCTGTTTACCCAAACCCTTTTAAACATCTTTATCGAGGCATGAGGGGAAAATAGAGGGGCATTGCTGGAAAAAATCGCAGGGAGCTGGAAACGAGTGGAGCAGTGAAAAAAGGGAAGTGGCATTAGGTGGTGAGAACTTTCAGCTCTGGGTCCAACAGCACAAGGAGCTGGAGCTGCTGAGAGAGTCCAGAGGAGCCCCGGAGCTGCTCCAGGGCTGGAGCCCCTCTGCTCTGGAGCCAGGCTAGGAGAGCTGGGGGTGCTCACCTGGAGAGGAGAAGGCTCCAGGGAGAGCTCAGAGCCCCTGGCAGTGCCTGAAGGGCTCCAGGAGAGCTGGAGAGGGACTGGGGACAAGGGCTGGAGGGACAGGACACAGGGAAAGGCTTCCCAATGGCAGAAGGCAGGATTAGGTGGGACACAGGGAAGAAATTCTTCCTTGTGAGAAGGAATTCTTCCTTGTGGTTGGCCCTGGAATGTGACGCACCACTTGTGCTTTCTGTAGAGGGTCAGTGTCAGATGATGTTCAGAGCATCCCTGGATTCTGGGCTCCTACATCCCCTGGAATTCCTGCATCCTTCAGCAGAATCATACTCACAGTTCCCAGGGGAGGGTACCAAGTGGTGAAATTGTCATTAGAGCTGGTAAACAGCAGATTGTGGCCATCCCTGCAGATGTCTCAGCTCTGTCTCCTGCTCTGCACACCAAGCCGTACTCATGGAGGAGCCCAGATATTCCTGGGGGAGAGTCAAGGTGAAGACTCACCTGCATTTCGTCACCGGGATTCAGTGTTTCCCACTTTCTTCCCAGAATATATGTCCAGCACACGCGGGCACAGAAATGCATCTTGATTTCTTTTGCTCACAGCTTAAAGAGAAAATAAAAAGTTTAAAATAAAATTTTTGAAGTGATATTAAAAGTTTTCTTACTACAAAGCTTTCCCTCATGCCCAGCTCCAGGAACAGGCACCTGCAAATGTGTTTGGTACAGGGAGATGTGTTGGCACCTGGGGCAGAGTTAGAGATGGACAAAATTAAAACATGGGTGGAAAGAAGAGGTTTTTCTGCAGAAATTGCTCTTGATTGCTTCCATCTCTGCAAGAAATGGGGCTCGTGGCTGCTGTGACCAGGATAAGAGGTTTGGGGACACCTTGGCAGACCGGTGGCTTGGTGCCACTCTCAGTGAGGGGAGGCATCAAGCACAAAGATCTCACACCATGGAAAGCCCCCTCCTGAGCTTGAATTAAGAGAAAAAAAAAATAAAAAATAACGACTTGGCTGATGGAGGAGATCTCCAGTCACCAAAGGGATCACAGGTGATGACAGTTTCTCCCTGTCCAGTGGCGTGAGGAAGATGAAGGAGATGAGGGGAAGAGAGAGACCTGAAGGCATTTGCAAAGAAGAAGCCCAGGGCTCCTGCGAGGTCTGGGACTTCCATGCACGCCTTCCCAATGCTGGGATGTGGGCATGAAGGTGTTCATTCTGCGTTAAAGCCTGTGTTTCATGTGCTGATGAAGGGTCTTGCTCTGAGCACCCCTTCGAGTTGTGACGGTGGAACAGGAGGAATGGCTAAAAAAACCACAGAAAATCTGCTCTAAGGAAGATGCAGGAATTCGCCTCCATAATGAACTGGTGGCCCTGGCTTATTCCGGCCATGGGAGGTGGCCCTGCTGAGGGGACACAGCCGCTGAGGGAGGATCCAGTGCTGCCCAACCTCTCCATGAGGGTCTTGGAGAGCAGAAAGCTGAGCCCCCCAGACAGGCAGAGAAGGGCTGGCAGCCAGAGCTGGACCACTTCAGGATCTGGGGAGCAGTGGGGACAGGAGCAGCGTCGTGTGCAGGCCAGGTGGCTTCTCCAGGGGTGACTGCAGGACCAGTGGCTTTCCAAGTGATGGCATCTCGTGTCCATGGTGCAGACACCCACGGCAGCTGGGCGGGGGCACTCCTGTCCGCGCTGCTGGGGCAGCGGGAGAGGCGTTTGGGGTTGTGGACTGGGGCCGGGGGGTTCCTGGAGGCAGGGGCTACCCTGGGCATTTAAATGGCTTTGTGAAGCTGCGGGAATGCCAAGCGGCTGGCGGGGAGAGCCAGGTGTCCGGGCGGCTTGTGACAGAGAGAAGGGGCGCAGCCGCGCCCCGTTTGCGGCGGTGACACAGCCCATCGGTGTCACCTCTCGGCTCGCAGCCCCGGGACGAGGTCCAGCCCGGCAGGGCTGCAGGGCTGCAGGGGTTAACCCCGCGGTCCCGCACCACCTCCCGCCCGCCCTCCCTCCGCCCTCCCGCCGCCGAGGAATTTCCTAAAACACCCCCCAAAAAGTGGGAATAAAATAATAATAAAAAGAAAATCAAATACCCACTCTCCGGATCCCCCCCTCCCGCTTCCATCTCCGCCTTTAATACCAACAAACAACTCCTCGGCTCTCCCTAAAGGAGGCGCCTTTGATCGGAGCGATACGAGCCCCGCCGGGCATCGGCACCGGCCCCGGCACCCGCGGGCACCGACACCGCCGGCACCGGCACCGGCACCGCGACACCTCCGGCCACCCCGGCACCGGCACCGGCACCGCGACACCTCCGGCCACCCCGGCACCGGCACCGGCCCCGCGACACCTCCGGCCACCCCGGCACGGGCACCGGCACCCCTGGCACCGGCACCGGAGCGCTCGGCACCGACATCCCCCGGGCACCGGAGCGCTGCCGGCACCGGCACCGCCGGGCATCGCACGGTCCTGCGAGGCACCCGACGCCGCGATCGAGAGCGCGGCACCGCCGGGCAGCGGCAGCGGGAGCGGGAGCGCAGCCCCCGGCACAGATCCCGAGGCATCGCCGGGACACCGGGCAGCGCACCCCGGGCACCGGCGCCGCTCACCGCGCTGCGATGCTTCCCGGCTCGGGTCCCCTCGCCTTCCTCCTCCGGTGCCTCCTGCTCCTCTTCGCCTCCGAGAGCCGAGCCCGGGCTCGTAAGTCTCCCCCGCTCCTGTCCCGGCTGGCCGCTCCCCTCGGTGCCTCAGTTTCCCCGCGGCCGGGCTCCCCAGGAATTTGCGGGGTGCTTGGCGGGCACGGCTGGGGGCACGGGGCGGCTCCTGACCGTGGCGGGGGCTGTAACTCCATGGCTGGGATGTCCCAGGCCATGCGCCCAGCCAGGCTTCCCATCCTGCCGCTGGGGACACAGCCGCTGTCCCCTCTGCCTGCCGCTGTCCCCGACTGCTTTGCGGGGCTGGACAGCACCGAGCCCGGCACTGCGCGCTGCTGAGGGGCTGGGGGGCTCCGGGGGCTGGCAGGGGCGTGAGGAAGGACTGGGACCCCCTGCCACGGGCTAGAAATGTCACGGAGCAGGAGGCTGTCTCACAGACCTTCGGCACGGATCCCACCCTGCGCGGGGGCAGCTCCCCTCCCAGGGGCAATGCGCCCCCACCCCAAACAAAGCTGGGGCTCTCCTCCTTGTCCGTCCCTTTCCACCTCCATGTTCATCCCTCCGTCTCTCCCGTTTTTACTCCCAACGGGCTGACTGAGGCAGAGGAGGTTTGGAATAGGGAAGAGAGGTTTGGCACTTCCCACAAAAAGGCTTGAAGGACTTGGCCGGGGCTGTTCAGGAGCTGGGAGGGTGCTGGAGGTGTTAGTCGGGGCCAGGAGGTGCTTTTGGCTTGGGCAAAGCGCTGGGACCCCCCCAGTGGGTGCTGAGCACCCTGCGACTTCGCAGAGCCCTCGGATCTCTGAGCAAACTGGAGCGGGACCTATTGTGTCCCTGCGTTTATTCTTCCTTTTAATCTCCCGGAATCCCAGCGGAGTCTGCCGGTGGCTGCGTCAGGGTGATTTACAACTCGCCCGCTGCCAGCAGTGCATTAGGCACTCAAATAATCATCCTCCTGGAGCGCGCACCCAAAATACGAGCACTGGATTGCTCATCCCGACGGTGGGGTGTGCTGGGGGGAAAAGGCACGCGGATGGATGGGGCCGCGGAAAGCCCTGGAGAGCAAAATCCGGTGAATTGAGGAATTCAGCTGCTTTTCCTTCCCTGGGCTGATCCAGAGCCGCCAAACCCAGCCCACAGCATCTGTTTCTTGATCAAGGGATGCGGGTCTGACTCCCTGCCTCTACCCGGGCTGCCGTGGTACCCCGGTTAGAAGAGGATGGGGACATCTCCAGAAGGTGAAACAGGTGTTAGATGCTCTTCAGAGGTGGTCACAGAGCCCCTAAATTGGGCACAAACTATGGTGAATGGGGGCAGTAAGGGTTAGTCTGATTTGAGAGGAAGTGGTGGGGCCCATTTGCAGGACTTACAATGTTGATAAAGAGCTGGTGACTATGGGATAGAGCAGGATTGGGGCAGGGAGCTCCGGGATCACCCCCAGCTCTGCCACACTTCAGCTTTGCCACAGGGCACATCTCACCGTGTGAAGGGCTTGCCCCGAGGCTGAGGGCAGGGTGGTTTTGGTGACAGGGTCATCATCAAATTGTGGGCTTCTCTGCACCATCCACCTCTGCAGCCTCACACTTTTCTCAGGGCTGAGTGTTCAGGGAGAGTGAAGACAGGAATAAATTAGTTATGAGCAGGCTCATCAGCCAAGGGACCTACAGTGTCGTGGCTAAAAATAGGTGAGAAGCAGAAATGCTCGGGCTCGAAGGCAAGTCAGAAAAGAAGAATTTGCCCACAGAAACAGGCTATTTTAGGGGATTTGCACTCCCAGCTGAAAAAAAATATCAGAGGCACAGGTTACTGGGACGAATGTGCAGCATTCTGAGTAATTCAGGGGCAATGGTTGAATGCAACGATGTTTTGGCTGGAGGCATTTAAACACCAGCATCTCTGGAGAGTGTGGGGCAGTGGTTTTCCCCAGGAGCTTAGAAGTTTCTGTTTCATATTTTTTTAACATGGTTTCTGTAGAAAAGGGGGTTCCTGGGATCCCTCTGTCCTACAAGTTTGCATCCAGCAAGGATGAAGGGACTGGGTGCTCCAAGATGGGAAGGACCGTGATGAAAAGCAAGTGCTGCCCTGTCCGTGGGAAGGGAGAGGAGAGGGCTGCACACCCCCTGTAGGTAATGGAGCATTCCCTCGGGAAGGAGTGGGGGGCAGCAGGACCCCGTCTGCTGCTTGCAGGTGGTCTGAGTGTGGGAGCTTGCCTGGCTCCACCATCCTGGGGAACTCAGAGATGCTTCACGAGGCTGCGTTTTCACAGCTACGGAGTTTTCCAGGCTCCCAAAGCCCCAAGAAGATATTGCCAGCCCAGAACTGAGCGAGGCGAGTGTGTAGGAGCCGGTCTGGATGTGAGCGGAGTCCTTAGGATGCCACATGTCAAGGGGCCCGTGTGTTTTAACCAGTCCCTTCTCAGCTAAGTTGCATTTTAAGCCCTTCATAAATACAGGGCTGTCACAGGAGCGCCTGGACTCTGTGTACCAGACAGTGCTCTTTACACTTTATTTATGGCCGCTCTTAAACCTTACAGGCCGGTTTGCACGAGCTGCCTCCCGCGTGCCCGGCACGGCGCTGGCTGGCAGGTGTGTGACCTCCGGAAAAGCTGCTGGGGCTGGGAGCCCAGCTCAGACCCGCCCTGCTCCCGAGACAGCTCCAGGGGTGCCGTCTGCGGGTGCGGGACCACCCTGCCCCTCAGCCGCAGCATGGAACGGGAGAAGAGGAGTGAGGGGAGAGGAGCGAGACCCCACAAACTCTTGTTGAGCCATGGAATTGCTCGAAACACTCCCAGAGACGGAGTCACAGGATCACACACGGCTTGGGCTAGAAAGGACATTAAAGATTTAGGACAGGTATTGTGGGAAGCTTTCCAGCCACCGGGAAATTGAAACCTCGCAAGAGGCAGAAGCTCTGAGCAGCATCTTCACAAGGTGGTTTAGAGACACCAACCCACGGGGACAAATGGAATGGTGTGGAGAAAGCCATGCCGGGCTGCATCTCCCACCATGAGAAGGGAGTGTCTCCTTGGGATGTATCTCAGCAGCTTCAGACATCAGCCACCGATGAGATGCGACCCCATATCCTCCTGACCTGCCTTAGATCCTGTGAGAAGTAAACCCACACGACTTTTCTGAGTGTGCTGCTGCCAAAGACGGAATAAATAAGGTGACTGATTGGAGAAATTCAGTGCCACAAATGGCTTTTCACTCCAAGTGAATTGGGAAGGTATCCCAAGTTTGACCTCTGAAAATGAAATTATTAGCCTGGCATGGGAAAAAATGGTCCAGAGCCTCCAGCTTTTAAGCCTCATCCATCCATCCATCCACCCATCCGTCCGTCTGTCCGTCCGTCCGTCAATCCGTCCATCCGTCCATCCATCCCCACCTTGCTTTTGCCCAAACACACCAGCCCCTCTTGCCAAAAACACGGCACAGCACTACTGAGATGCTGACAAGTGTCTCCTGCTGCCCGGCGCTGCCAGTCAGCTTTAATTTTACCAGCAGGCCCTTTGCAGACATGAATCAGGCTGCTTTCGAGGGCTGGACCCAAACCAGGGCTCCACTTGTGATTAAAAGCTTGAAGGAAGCAGCCAACTGGCATGGGAGCCTGCAAGCCGAGCGGGGCCGCGTCACACCGAGGCAACTCGATTTCTTCACCCTCAGCATAATTCATGAGGATGCTGCAAGCAGGGAAAGATGAAGTCATTTTCTCACCCTTTTGCAAAACTATGATTTTTAAAATTTTTTTTATTTTTTTTTAGTTTTGTGGAGTTTCTCTCTCCTCTGTGTTTCCGCATTTTCCAGCCTCGTGCTCACTCCATTTGCGTGGTTTGCTGTGAGCTCGTGACCTGCATGGCCAGGAACAGGGAGCTGCTGACTTGTCAAGAGCTATGGGGATAATGTAAAGTCCTGATCAGGGAAAGGGAGGGAAAAGACCTCTGTCTGTCCCTCTGGTGACATCCATGCCAAAGCTATTGCAAACCTCCACCTCTGCAGATTCAGCAGGGGCTCCACACCGCTGTGCCTGGGCCAGGTGGTCTGCACTGCTGGTGGCCTGTGAAGGTACAGCTTGGAGGATCACATGCCTGAAGCCATCAAAGAGAGACTCAAGTCTGCTGGGAAGAGACCCATAAAGACCTTGGTAAACCCCCAGGGCTGCCTTTTCTGCTGGCCAGAGGGCGTGGCCATGGTGGGGTATCGCCTGCGGTCATCCCAGGATGGTCAGGAGCTGCAGGAGGGACTGCAGCCTTCCCCAGCAGATATTTGGATGAATTTGTTCTGGTTGATGGGAGAAATCCACTAAGCAGGTGGCAGCTCCAGCTTTGGTGGGGTGGGACCAGAGCAGCTGGGCTCTCCACGGCACTGCCGTGTCCCAGGTGACACGGGATGAGCGTGGGATGGCTGTTAGCATCTTTGGGGTGCTGAGCGCCACTCAGCTCCTTTTGGGGACCCTCTGGCACTCACTAAGGAGCGCTCCCAGCAGCCTGGCAGGGTCAGCACCTGCTGTCCCACGTGAGCTCAGGTGGGGGGAGGTGGGCACCATGCCCTGGAAAGCAGCCCTCCCCCTCTCCTGCACCCCCAGGGTGCTGCAGGGTTTTAAAAGACTCGTAAATGCCTCAGGGACCATAAACATCTCCACCGCCTTCGAGCAATGCGATCACCCAAACTACCTCAAATTCCCTCGATGACATAACCTTTTAAATCACCTTCAGTTTTCAGCGGGGCTGTGAGCATGTAAGCAATGAAAATCACACACAGACAGGTGCGTGCTCAGACAGAGCTCGGGTCCTGGGGTGACCTTCTGCCTGCTCAGGGCTTGGGGACGTGTCACAGGAGAGCGGGAGCAGCACCAGGGCTGTCACAGGGTCCAGGTTCCTGCAGGTCCCACCCGGTTTGGAGCTCGGTCCTGCAGAACCAGGTGATGCTCGTGGAACTGAACATTACGGGTAGCTGAACTGGGGTTTAGGCTAAAGTCCTGAGGGGTTTGGTGGTGATCCTGGCCACGCCTTGTCCCACAGGCTGGCCTGGTCCTGCCAGAGTATTGCCTTGTGACCGTGGGCTTGGGGATGAAGGAGGTTCATAAGGAGCTGCTAAAATATGGGGAAGGCAGAGATGTCCGGAGGGGATCTCCTTCACTGCTCGTGCTAGGCACATCTCATCCCTGTGCCGGGGTGAGGTTAAACCCACGCCAGTGGGGCAGCCCCGGATCATTTCTGGGGCAGACACTGCCATCTCAGGAGCACAGCTGGGGACCAGCTCTTCTCGGGATCACGGGGTCAGGAAGGAAGGAAAGACCCATGTGTTTGTGCTTTTGGGGATGAAATGTGGGTGAGGTAGATTTGCTGTCCCCCTGAACAGCCCCACAAATGAAAAAGCAGTCACTCAGTCAGAGCAGTGCTTCATAAAGCCAGGGGAAGACAAAGGGCTGAGACAGCTGGGATGGCACAAGGAGCCCAGCCCAGTCTTGTCCATGGATCCGCGAGACAATGAGCCGAAGCTCTTAGGGGGAGCAAAAGGTTTTCCCTCAGAATGTGCTTCTACCCATAATTGCTTGGTTTGGGGTTTTTTCCCCCTTTCTTATTTTTGTTGGGGTTTTTTTTTTTGTTTGTTTTGTTTGTTTGTTTTGCTTTTTGTTGTTTGTTTGTTTGTTTGTTTGTTTGTTACAGTGAAAATGTCTCCCAAGTTCAGGGTCTCCCATCTCTGTCACCACTCCCAACCATTCTGGTCTCACTGGGGGAAATTCCGTCCTGTGGTATCACCCTGATCCACCTGTCCATCTTCCAGTGAGCATTTCTGTTTTAGACTGAAAACTCTATTTTCTGCCTCAAAACCACCCATTCCGTTCCTTTCTTGCAAAGGCAGTCCAGTTTGCTCAGAGGAGTTGCCATTTGGGTCAGAGGGGGCCCAAAAAAAAAAAATTGGGAGAACAAAATGTGTGTTTGGTGGATGGGATGTGGCTGTCAGCTGTTTGTGGGGAGCAGCGTGAAGGCTGTCCCTGCTCTCATCACAGAGCTGACCCAAGAAGCTCCCTTTTCTCACGTAGCTTCTCCCGCTTGGCTTCCAGGGCCGGACACGTTCTGCGACTTCAACGGCAAGAGGTACAGCCCGGGGGAGAGCTGGCACCCGTACCTGGAGCCCCAGGGGCTGATGTTCTGCATCCGCTGCAGCTGCTCCGAGGCACGTCCGGGGCTCCTGGGGACACTGCTGCTGCTGCTGCTGCGCTGGGGGACTCAGATTGAATGGTCACAAGGGATTGTCCCCTGTGAGGGTGGGGACACGCTGCCCAGAGAAGCTGTGGCTGCCCTGGATGAGGCTGGGCTGGAGCACCCTGGTCTGGGGGAAGGTGTCCCCAGCCATGGCAGGACATGGAACAAGAACCTTAAGGCTCCTTCATCCCTAAATGATTGTGTGATTCCATCATTCTGCCCCTGCAGCGCTGCTGGGCTGTGGGTGCAGGTGGCTCGGGGTCACTGTCAGGTGTCGGGTGGTCTTTGCTGACGAGAGACCATGGCTGGGCTGGAGCCATCCTGGGGGAGTGACAGCAGCACCATTTGTTGTGACAATGTGGTGGTGAGGACGTGCTCCTCCTGCAGGGCTGAACTGTGACCCGAGCGCTCTCTGGGGACTAAACAAAACCTCTGTCTCTCCCCAGAACACCAACATCAGGTGCTACCGGATCCAGTGCCCAGCTGTGCCCTGCGCCAACCCCGTCACGGAGCCCCAGCAGTGCTGCCCGCGCTGTCCTGGTGGGTGGACATTGCTCAGGGATGGGGTGACAGGGTGGCCGTGGTCCTGCGGGGCGGTGTCCCCACTGCTGCCGCTCGTGGTGATGCAGCGGTGCTGGGTCCGGCCCTGGTCAGGGAGCTCCGGCTGCTTTTTCCCTCCACAAGTGTCATTTTGATGGAAAAAGGCTCTCTGTCAGACCGCTTTCTCCCCTTCATCCCGAGAGCTTTGTGGGGACAGGATGTCAGTTCACACTTCAGGGGCAGAACAGAAGCTGGCACTTTATTCTGATCATTTGCCAGCAAAGTGTCTTGGATTAAAAAAAAAGATTTAAAAAAAAAAAAAAGAAAAGTTTTTTAACAACTTCATTCTCTGCACTGGACACTATCTGAAGTTTTAGCCCCAGAACTTTCCTACCTTACCACTACTGACTGCCTCATTTTACCTCAATATGTTCATTCTCTCTGCTACAGATGACTAAGATTCTACCACCATAATTTTCATTATTTTCCCACTTCTGGTTATCTCATTTTTACCTCAAAATCTTTCTTCTCTCCTCTACAGATATTTTTGCCCAAAATATTTTTTTTGTCCCCCATAGATTACCTTAGATTTTTCCTCCAAAATGTTCCTTGTCCCTTACATTTTACCTCAAGTTTTGACCCCCGAGTTTTCCCTAACTCTCCACTACTGATTACCCCAGTTTACCTCAATATGTTCATTCTCACTGCCACAGGCCACCTCCACACTTAGTCCCAAAACTTTCCCTACCTGAGTGCTGGCAAAGCTACTCAGAAACCATTGGCGATTTGAGAAATTAGGAAGAAAAAATAGAAAGAAACCTCATAGCTTTTGATTTTTTGCTAAGAGAGAAGCCCTTTTTACCTCCGCTGTGATAATGTGTAAAGGGCTTCTTTTGGGGTGGGCCATTGGGGGATCTTTGGGGCATCAGCGCTGCACGGGGCCAGCCAAGCGCTGCTCTCATCCTGCTCTTTCCCATCCTCTTTTCCAGAGCCACACTCCCCGTCCGGCCTGCGTGCCCCGGCCAGGTCGTGCCAGCACAACGGGACCACGTACGAGCAGGGCGAGATGTTCAGCAGCAGCGAGCTGTTCCCGGGCCGCCAGCCCAACCAGTGTGTGCAGTGCCGCTGCTCCGTAAGCCACCGCGCCGCGCTCGGGGCGGGAGGTGTGCGCCGTGACACCTATGGAGCATGTATCACATATGGAGATGATGGAGCAGCTCCTCCTGCTCGGGATGGAGTGAGGAACGGGGCTGGAAGGGCTGACACCGGACCCGGTGCCCCTGCCATGAGAAAGGAGGCAGGTACAGGGGTGGCTGTCACCACCCGTGGCTCGCAGCCCTCGGATGGGGACAGGCTCCGCCACGCTGGGCTTTGCTTGCAGCACACAGCTGGAGCGAGCTTGGCCAGGAAATGAAACAAGGGCCGAAAGGGCACAAACCTCCTCCCTGTGCCGTGCCAAGGGAACACGGGCAGGGGTTCCATCAGGCGGTGCTGGACGGGGAAGGATCTGTGATGGTGGTGTGAGCCGCTGGGGCTTGTGCACACCTTGGAGCTGGGTGGCAGGAGGAAGAGCTGACACGGAAATTCCGCAGCTCTGGAGGCTCGTTCCTCTCCTCGGGACCCCAGCAGGATGGTGCCCTCCAACCCGACACTGTCCCCAGGAGCCCGGGGAGCTCCGTGTCCCTCTGGGCTGTCGCTCCGGCTCTGTTCAAATATTTCTCAGGGCAATGCCCTGGAGACAAAGGGGAAAAGAAAAGGCTGGCAGTGGAGCCTTCAACGGGGGGATCTCCCCGGGCTGTGTCTGATGCTGTCAGCTGCTAGAACAGCTGCGTGAACAGCTGGTCTAACCCTCTCTGAAGAGTGCCCCAAGAGCAGAGGCTCTGGGATAAATCCTGCTTTTTACGGCGCTGGCTCCTGTCTGCCTGGGGCAGGTCATCGCTGCGAGCTGCTGGTCAGGAGAAGGCAGGGAGAGGCAGCTCTGGCCTCGCCGAGCTGAGAGCAGGATTGGGTCTGCAGCGACCTGCGCCCGATCCTGTCGCTCACCAAACTCCCTCCACCCTCCTTGTGCTCTTTGCACAGCCTTTGGCTTCCCGATGGAGAAGCAGCAGCTGTGCTTTGGTTTTCTAAGGATATCCTCGGTTGACCTCTTGGTTTTGGTTGACTGGGAGCTTGTGGATACCCCAGACAAAATTGCTGCATGGAGGAGAGGACCTTGCTGTCAAGGTCTGGCTGCTGAACATCCTTTTTTACCTTTTGGCAAAGCAGCAAAAACTTATTCCTGCAACAAACCATCGTGAATCTGCTGACCGAGGTGGGACTGGGACACACCAAGGTCAAGGGACCTTAAAGCTCACCCAGTCCCGCCTGGACAGGGACACCTTCCACTGTCCCAGGCTGCTCCAAGCCCCAATGTCCAGCCTGGCCTTGGACACTGCCAGGGATCCAGGGGCAGCCACAGCTGCTCTGGGCACCTGTGCCAGGGCCTCAAACCCTCCCAGGGAAGGATTTCTTCCCAAGGAGTTATGGTAAATCTGCAGTTTGAAGTGCTGGCAGCCCAACATGGGGGACATACAGCCCTTTATGACACTGACTGTGTTTTTTTCCTGCTGCCCTCCTAGGAAGGCCAGATTTACTGTGGCTTGGTGACCTGCCCCGAGCTGCTGTGCTCCTCCCCCTTAACCGTGCCGGATTCCTGCTGCCAGGTCTGCAAAGGTAATGGGGCTGGGGTTGAGGGCTGGGAGAGTCCAGCTGGTTACCTCCTGACAGCAGGAGCCATTTCAAGGCACTTTAGCAGGATTTTGGAAGCCTGGGCTGTAAATGAGGCCACTTGTCACCTCTTGGTTGCACTGGGAAGAAAAAGGCGAGGGCTTGGGTTTTTCCTTGGATAATCTGAATTGCACACGCAAAGCTCCCGTCTCTCCAGACTCCCAGGCAGGCCAGCACCTGGAGGAGAGCTGCTGTCAGCCACAGAGAGAGCACATCCCCATTCAGCCCCGCAGCAGCTCTCAGGACAATGTTTTTCCCTTGCAGATGGCTCCTACGAGAAGTCCACGGAAGAGGAACCGCTGCAGTTAAACAGAGGTGTTGTACGTGACATTTGCATTTTCAAACTCCAATTCTTGCTTCTAGCACAGCTCAGACTGCCCTTGCGCATTGCCCTCTGCACAGAGCTCACCCCAGCAGCTGTGGGAGCACACTCAGATCCTTGCACAGCTCATGGACACCTGGTCTGCAGGTGAAACAGGAATTGAATCCAGCTCAGGGATATATCAGCCTAGGTGGGACCTCAGGCCACCAGGGAAAGACTCTTCCACTGTCCTTCTGAAGCATCTTAGGGACATAGTTTAGTGTCAGGTAAACGGTTGGACCCAATGACCTTAGAGAGCTTTTCCAACCCAAATGATTCTGATTCTGTGATTCTGTGACATCTTTGGAAGAGCAAAGGACCTGCAGGAACTGGAAATCTGGGACAGCTCTCCTGCTTGCTGGCCAGTGTCAGGCAGGTTAAACAGCCGAGGGACATGGTCAGAGCAGACCCCGAGGTGACCGACAGCCGGGCCTGACCCTCGTTTGGAGAGTCAGGTGCCCAAATCTCTCGTGGGAGGGTTGTTCCTTCAGGAGAAGGTGTCTCCTGTCCCCTGGGGCTGGAAGGCGTCCTGCCTCCCACCACGAGGGCAGTGCTGGCGCTGGCACCGCTCTGCCTTCCCTGCTGTTTGTATCAGCAGCCCCAGCAGGGAAAAAGTGACTCCTTGGCTGCCGAGGGATCCTGCACGGCGACATTTCAGAGCTGGGCAGCCCATGCCAGCTCTGTGGGATTAGGTCACCGAGCTCCTGGCTCTGCCCTTTTCCATACCGCTCCACCACCTATAAAACCTCCAAAATAGACACAAGGGGACCCTTTGTGCTGCGCGTCTTGTCCCAGCACTCTGCTCTTGGACGCCTGGGATGTTCCTGGGATGTTCCTGGGGTTTCAGTGCTGCTGGCTGGCAGCCCCATGCCAGCTGTCCCGGTGCCTGCCAGGTGAGAGAGTAGGATACGGCCCATGGTCACCTTCCTGACCCTCTTTGGGTCACACAGATGCCGGTCCTCATTTCCCACCTGGGAAGAGCAGCCCCTTTCCCTGTGTGTGTTAGGGATGTAAACCTCCCGTGCTTCCCTGAGGGCGTTGGGCTGAGCTTGGGAAGGGAAAGGTGAGACCACCCCAGTGAGGGTGACCCACGTGGGGAGGACACCAGTGTGGGGCACTGACACCAACTGCTCAGCACCCCTGGGGTGGTGGCAGCAGCAAGGTGGGGAAGGAGCCGAGCCCCAGGAGTGGCTGAGGGAGCTGGGAAAGGGCTCAGCCTGGAGAAAAGGAGGATCAGGGGGACCTTGTGGCTCTGCACAGCTCCTGGCAGGAGGGGACAGCCGGGGGGGTCGGGCTGTGCTCCAGGGAACAGGGACAGGAGGAGAGGGAACGGCCCCAGGCTGGGCCAGGGGAGGCTTGGAGTGGATGTCACAGAAAAGTTCTGCCCCAAAGGGCTGTTCAGCCCTGGCACAGCTGCCCAGGGCAGTGCTGAGTCCCCATCTCTGGAGGGATTTAAGAGCTGTGTGGATGTGGCACTTGGGGACATGGGGCAGTGGTGGCCTTGGCAGTGCTGAGGGAATGATTGGGCTCCATGATCTCAGAGGAATTCTCCAACCTAAAGATTTCTGTGATTCTATGGCTTGTGGGTCGTTGCTTATCCCTGTGGTTTCTGCCCCTCCTGCTGCTGATGGAAGCTGTGCAGGACACTGCATGGCTTTTTCCAGCTTGCTCTGGAGTGAGAACAGCTCAGCTGCCTGGATCTGAGCTCCCTCTTTTCTCTGTCTGCTCACAGAGGCACTCGCAGGACCAGTGTTTGGGAGAGGTGATGGGGAGGAAGCCACCTGGAGCCACTGCGTCCACTGCTCTCAGCTCTTCCCTGGAGCTAATTCCCAGAAACTTCAAACCCAAGGGAGCAGGTGGCACCACCGTGAAGATCGTCCTGAAAGAGAAGCACAAGAAAGGTAAGGGATGGAGAGGCCAGGCGGTCTTTGTGCAGCTTGAAGTGGTTTCTCCAGAACCTAGAATTCCTCAGAGAATGTGAATCAGCAGCAGGTTCCACCAGCAAGTCCCATGTCCTGCTTTTCCACGGCCAGCCTCAGCCAGCCTCACCCTCAGCCCTTGTTCCACAGCCTCTCGACTGCACGGTTCCACCGCTTTCCAAAGTGCGCTGGAAGGACATTGGTCCTGGGAATGTTTTGGGGATCTGAGGCTTGGGAAGGAAGGAGCTCAGCTGGATGACTCCACGTGGATCTCCCGGGACAGTGCCACAGAAGGACAGGATATTCCTCCTTGCAGCTGTGTGCAAGTGCTGGGGCTGTCCCAGGGGAGGAGAGTGTAGGGAAGCGAGATGAGGAGTCAAGCCCCTTGATCCACAGCGGGGAAAAACAGCTCCTTTCTCCTCTTGGTGGCTCTCCCACCGCTGTGCCTCCAGAGGGGCTCTTTCCAGTCCTGGAGGAGATTTTGGGACCTCCAGAAATTTCCATGGAGGAGTCAGCAGGTGGCACTCTTCGCTGTGCTTCATTCCTGCGACAGCCTCGGAGGGACCCTGGGCTCCCGGAGGTTGGGAGGCAGGTGAGGTGCTGCCCACGCCTGCTCCTGTCCCCACCAGGGTGGTCAAGCCCAGCAGATCCGTGTCCTAGCACCTGCTCCCTGTGTCCCATGGCACCTTCTGGGGGTGGTGGCTGTGGCATCCTGGTGCCTGCTGCTGCCAGGGGACCTCGTTCCTCAGCACAGCAGGACCACCCGTGACTGAGGCGCTGAAACGCAGCGACTCCGCCGAGCCTTGGCTTTACAGAGAGCACGAGGATTTATTTCCCTGAGCAGCTCTCTTGTCTCTCTCCTGCAGCCTGTGTTTACAACGGGAAGACCTACTCGCACGGCGAGGTGTGGCACCCCGTGTTCCGGCTCTACGGCCTCCTGCCCTGCATCCTCTGCACCTGCAGGGACGGCGTCCAGGACTGCCAGAAGATCACCTGCCCCAAGGAGTACCCGTGCGAATATCCAGAGAAAGTGGATGGGAAGTGCTGTAAGATGTGTCCAGGTAGGTGGGATGCCGCCCGCTCCTGCAGCTGAGCCCCAGTTCCTCCCTTAGCCTTGGTTCAGCCTCAGGCTCACAGAGGTGTGGGGATGAGCATTGCTGGAGCCTTGGATTCACAGCGGGCCAGCTCAGCAGGGCAGGCGCTGATGGAAGCATTGGCTTCTCCTGGAGGGCAGCAGGACTTTCCCAAGGTGAGGAAGCTGCAGCCACCCCCGAAAGGTTCCCTCTGTTGGGAGGATGAAGTCTGGAGAAAGACGCTCGAGGTGGGACGTGCTGAGTGCTCAGGCACATGGAAGGTGCCCTCAGGGGAGAGGACACACAGTCTGCTCTCCAAAGCTCCGGGTGGGACAAAAAGGCAGAGGGTGGAATTGTGGCAGGTGAGGTGTTGGTGTGAAGGTGAGGAAGGACACTTCCCAGGAGAGGGGCTCTCTGTGGTACTCATGGTTTGTTGGAACTAGAACCCCCCCGTCTCTGGAATGGAGGTTGAGCACACAGATTTTGGGGTGGTCCAGGTAGAACAGGGATATGGGAAGGGGCTGAGCCCCAGGAGAGGCTGAGGGAGCTGGGAAAGGGCTCAGCCTGGAGAAAAGGAGATCAGGGGAACCTTGTGGTTGCCCTTGTCAGGCACAACTCCTGACAGGAGGGGACAGCCCAGGGAACAGGGACAGGAGGAGAGGGAACAGCATAAAGTTGTGCCAGGGGATGCTTAGATTGGATGTCACAGAAAGTTTCTTCCCCGAAAGGGCTGTCCAGCCCTGGCACAGCTGCCCAGGGCAGTGCTGAGTCCCCATCCCAGGAGGGATTTAAAAGCTGTGTGGATGTGGCACTTGGAGACATGGGGCAGTGGTGGCCTTGGCAGTGCTGGGTCAACGGTTGGAGTTGATGATGTCAAAGGTCTTTTCCAAATTTAATGATTCCGTGATTCCATGGTGGAGAAGACCTCTTTTCCGTTCCTGTTCAGTGTGTTTTGAGTCCCTCAGCTGCTCCTTGGTCTCTGGGAAGCTCTTTGCCTTAAACCACAGACCTGGCAGAGATGTGGCAGGGCGTGACATCTCCTGTCCCCCTGGAGAACGTTCTGTGCATTATACCTCTCTGTACTGACATTTATCAGGAGGTGTTTAGCTGATGGACCACCCACTGCTTCCCCGGGGACACTGAAGGTACCTGAGTGTCCCTGAGCTGCAGGTGCCGCAGGTTCTGTGGGATCTCCTCCGATCAGCATCTCCAAGGGGTTTCTCTGAAGGGCTCTCACCCAGGAGAACGAGCAAAGGGCACTGCCATGCTTTGGAATGACTGCAAAGTCGTTTGAGCTGAGATTTTCGAGGTTTTCCAGCCCCTGAGCAAGGAGGTTCTGGGATGGCCTCCCTGGGGGAGTGAAGGGCAGAAGCTCAGCTTGTTTTAATAAGGTTTTTGATATGTTTATGGGCAGGATTTACGATGTGGTGCCTGGTGGGAATGGGATGTGATGACTGAGCGGAGCCCTTTCAGTCTTGCATTCCCACCATAGTGGGTCTCTCTGGTTTGAAGCTGACAACTTTCCCTGCTTGGATCTCTCGTCTGCTGTTCAGACTTCATTTAATTTCCAATTAAACACCCTGATGCAGCCAGAATGATTTTGCTCTTGCTCCCCAGCTCTCACAGATAGCGATCACACACACATTGCCCAGCCAAGTTCAGCTCCTTGCCCTTTCCTTCCCTGCACGGAGGCTTTGCCCAGCTCCTTTTTCCAGGCGTTTTCTGTGACTGCCCTTATCTGCCTCCTTTGTCCCCAGTACCTTAGAGGGGAACACCGAGTGGTTTTGCTAAAGGGATCCCGATCCCGGGAATTGCTGCGATGCATTGTTTGGATGGGGGAAACGCTGCAGCTGCTGTGGGCAGAGCTGGTGCCCACGGCCGCTGTGTCCCTGCTCCTCCCCCCGATGCTGGGGACAGTTGGGCAGCTCCGGTGTGAAGCCCCCAATTGTCAAATTCCTGTTGAATTCCGGGGGTTCCTTTCCTGCGGTGAAGGTGAGGCTTTAATCAAGGACTCCGTGATCTTAAAGGGCTTTTCCAGCTTGAACAACCACGCTCCTGTGAGTGCCCTGGAGCAGGTGAGGTGCGAGGCTGTGGGACAGAGGATTCCCTGCTCCCTGACCCCACAGGGGATGGATGAGGGCTCGGGGCTGTGCTCAGCCCCTCCGCCTCACGCTGAGCCTGCAGAGCTCAGCACCTGTCCTCTGCCTGCTGAAAGGCTTTGCTTCCCTTCAAATTGCCATTCCCATCCCCAATCAGAGAAGAGCTCAGGACCACCCCAGAAAGCCTGGGGGAGAGCAGAATCAGGCCTAAAATAACTGTCTTACTAAAATAAACCCCAGGCGTCTATTTATAGCCAAACTTTCTTTCGAGTAGCGTAAAAAGCTTCAGCATCCAAACTGACTGGGAGAACAAGGCTAAATTCAGCAGAGCCAGGCTCCTCTGCGTTCCAAGGACCACAACCAAAGGCAATAAATCTCCTTCCAAAACCGTGGGGGATTCTTAATTACTCCAGATACATTTAAAAAGAGAGGGGAAAATTAGCAGCTCTGCTTTGCCCAGAATGTTGAAAAAGTCACGTAGGGCGCAGCGCGGATGTCCCTGTGGTGTCACCCCGTGTGGGGAGGGTGCTGGGGCTGGTGCTGAGCCCACCTGTGGGGCTGAGCTGGCACTCTGCCCAGGCAGCCTGGGCTCCTCTGCTCTGGGCTCATCCCTTCGCTCCCCCGGTGTTCCTGCTCCCGCCGGAGCAAGATGGGAAGTGGCGAATCCAGCCTGTGCTTTGTGGCCGTGGTGGCATCGAGGTCACTGCAGAGAGTGCGGGGCATCCGGATGGACAAAATCATTCCCCTTCCCCATCCCTGCTGGCATGGAGGCTGACGGGGTCAGGGGGAATGGAAAACATGGGAACGAGGAGGTGCACAGGTCCTTTATTAATCTCTCCTTTGCTGAGGATGGGATCATGGGACAGACATGACTGTGCCACGTGGCACCGAAGCCAGCGAGGTGCTTTTGCCATGACCTGGGGGCTGAGATGGTCCTTGCTGCCCCTGTTCAATGAACTCTGTCCTTGTTTCTGCTCAGAAACCAGAGTCAAACCCACGGATGAAATGGTCACCCCGCGGTGTGGCAAGAGCCCGAGCCGTGTCCTGGTGTACACGTTCGTGCCGCCGCGCTCGGAGGCCTCCAAGGAGATCCTCAGGACCATGGCGATCGAGAAGGAGCTGGCAGAAGAGGTGGAAATCTACAACTGGAAGCTGATTAAAGGTAAGCACCATTATGAAAGCAGCCAGCAGAGCAGGAGGTGTGTGTGGAAACCTGATGCTTTCCAAGCTTTGTTCGATTTTTCTGGCTTTTCTAGAGGTGCTCCACCCCTCGCGTGGTGAATCAAAACCTGCTGACAGCAGGCTGGCTTTTCTGGCTCCCCCATTTCACACTCTTTTCCTGCACTCCATGCAGACCAGGGGCTGAAACCACTTTTGGCCCCACTGCACCATCTGGAGGCACGGCACCCGGGCAAGGCAGACAAGGGCCTTGTGGCTGCTCGTCCGAACCTCGCTGCTCTCATGCCAAATGCACATGGAAAACAAACCAAACAAATTGTTCTGGTCACTCTGTGGTTATGCTTTTGGTCTTTTTTATACCCCAGTCCACCTACAGCTTGAAAAGCTGCTGCAAAGGCAGCAAGGGGGATGAATTGTCCCCAGCCTATTTTTGGGATGGGTGGATTTGGATGCTCCTGTTGGCGTGTCCTCCAGAGGTCAAATCACGGCAAATCCTCTGTCAAATGGCATCAAACTCTTGCTCTGTCCCCCCACCTTCAGCTTCTCTCCTGTGGAGTCCAGGGACCCCTGGTCCAGTAGATATTAGTGCTGTGTTTCTCTGGGCCCAGGGAAGCATCCCAGTGCCCCAGCCCTGAGTTTCTATTGGATACGCTCTATCCAAAACAACTTGAGCACTTCAGGTTGGTTGTACCTTTCCTATGGACACAGTGACCCTCAGCCCGGCTCTGCTGGACACGTCTAGGTGGGTGTCCTGCTCTCCTGGTGTGTCCCTGTTTGGCATCACCCCTAGGGACACCTCAGCCTGCTGCTGAGCCCAGGCACGCACGGACAGCAGCCCGAGGAGTTCACTGCAGACACAGAGCCCTGCTGGCCACCGTGTTCCCACTGTGCCCCTGCCATCCTCCGTGCCCACGGTGCCCCCTGCCCGTGCGCCCTGGGGCTCCCTCACAAGGGCACCCTGTGGCTGAGGACAGCCCCGAGCCCACGCTCTTGGGGCCCCGCCGCTTCCTCCCTCCTGCTTGGCACGGGCAGCACCCAAACCTCCTCTGCACCTTCCCAGGCCAAGAGCTTCACGTCTGCCTGGAGCTCCCCAGCCCTGCCAGCCAGGGACAGGGGAGGCCCTTGTCCCCGAGGCCAACACAGCTCTTTTGCTTGGCAGAGCGAAGTGTTATTATTGGGAAAGAGCATGAGCTCACTCACACGTGGATTCCACCTCGGCATGGTCCATCACTGCACCAACAGAGCAGCGTGTGTGGACTGCAGAGGCCGCAAGTCACACCTGGACCTTGTCCATCTGCCTTTGCATGGGCTCATGATACCTACGTGGTGTCTGTTTGTGGGCCAGGATGGTCTCCTCCATGAGGCAGGAGCTGGGAGGAGAATCCAGCACCAACTCACAGCCAGAAGTTTCACCCAGCTGGCTGGTGGTGTGCTGCCAGCCTCCACGAGAGTGGCAGTGTGGTCTTCCCCATCTTTTCAGGGGTCTGGACATCACCAGGGGTTTTGAAAAGTGACTTTCTGATGGTTTTGACTGGCGACCATCCCAGGGGCCGAAGGTGTCAGCCAGCTCTCTGAGAGCTCTTGGGGGAGCATTATCTGGGTCGGTTGGTTAAAAGATGTTTATCTCTTGTAGCTCTTGTTTAAAATATCCTCTTGGTTACTAATGTGCTGGAAAGTGCTTCACCAGCCCCAGGGACTGTAAGCACACCCTTCTGCTCCTTGCTAAGTATAGACAAGAAGGATTTATTGAACACTTGTGCCTTTCTTGCGTCAATAACTGCTTTATTATCTCCATCCAGTATCTTCTTTTGTTACTGGTAGGGCTTCTTTACCCAAGCCACTGAAAGGACTAATTAATAGTCCAAATATCCATCTATTTCTCTCTATGCCTGTGACTTCCTGTACTAATTTTCCACAGTTGATAACATCTCATTTATATGGATTGTGAGGCGGTTCCCCCTCATTACATACTCTTTTTTTGTGTAATTGCTGCTGGCAATCACAGAAAGACTCTTAACCAAATAAGGGGGAGCACATCGCCTCTCTCATCTGCTGGCAGCAGAGGCTGGATGCTCCCGGAGCCTGAGCGAGAGGTGGGGAAGGATATTCCAGGCATACCTGCCTGCTTTGTCATGCCCTGCGGCGAGCGGGAATTCCGTAAGCCCTAATCCCACAGGAAGGTCAGTGCCATTGCTAAACGCAGGTTCTGCTTCGCCTGGGTCAAACATCTGAGTCAGGCACTGCCACTAAGGGGACGGTGCTGGCAGGGGCAGAAATATCAACCTCTGCTGAGGTCACTTGTGTTTTTTCCTGTCCTGGAGGAACTTCAGGGCTGGTGATGAAGAGATAGAAAGCTTTGGTCCCTGGCTGCTTCCAGGAAAGGAAACCATCTGAGCATGGAGGGGTCTCTGCAGTTGGGGAACAGAGGTGGTCGAGAGCGAGCAGAGGGGACAAGGATCCCTTGCTCTCACCTTTATTTATTTCATGGTTTTAGGGGAGACTGGAACTCCTCTGGGGCAAGATGCTTTCTGGAGCAACAAAATCCTATTGCTTTCACCTGCTTTGTGGTGAAACATCCTGATTGAAGCAGCAGCGACTGTTTCCACAGAACCATGGAATCTCAGAAAGGTCTGGGTTGGAAGTGACCTTGAAGCCCATCCCAGCCCACACCCCTGCTGGGCATGGGACACCTTCCACTAGACCAGGTTGCTTCAGCCTGGCCTTGGGCACTTCCAGAGGTGGGACAGCCACAGCTTCTCTGGGCACCCTGTGCCAGGGCCTCACCACCCCATAGGGAAGAATTTCTTCTTAATATCTAATCTAGTACTTAAATGAGATGTCTCCTGACCTTGGCCAGCCCTGGATCCGTTCCCAGCTCCCACCAGGCTTTGGCAGCAGGTCCTGCACCAAATCAGGACCCCGGGCATCCAGGGCAGACAGTGTCAGGAGGGGACAGAGAATCCAAACCCGTGTGAGCCTTGAATTGGGCACTGCAGAATCTGATGCCCTGTGTACCCCTCTGCAGGAATATTCCATCTGATCCAGACCAAGAAGATCAGCAAACAGGAATTCAAGCAAGAAGCACAGAACTTCAGGCTGATCACTAGGACAAATGAAGGTAGGGAGAAAAAAATCCCATTTCCTCACTCCTCCAGCACTCCCTGCCCCAAGCAACCTCCTGATTTCCTGCTCTGCACCAGCCATTCCGAAAAGGCTGCGTAAATCCCGGCACGGTGTGGGGAGCTTAACCATGGGGAAAAGGCTTGTGCAAGGATGGCTGGGCTGGGGCTGACCTGTCTTCACAGCCATATGCAACACTCCTGGTTAACAGCCACAGTTCCACTTTATGGTATTGGAAAGGGCAGCCAGCTTTCTAAAAGTGGATGCACTCTTGTGAAATCCAGAGGTTTTGTCTCTCCAGAGCCCATAAAACCGTTTGATTTTTATATATAATCCATCTGGTGTTACTGGGGGCGTGGGGGGAGGAAAAAAAAATTATGCAAGGGATTAGCAAAAAAATAAACTGTTGAAATATTTACAAAATCATTCTGGACGTTCCGGGATGTGCGTAAACATCACAAAGAGCAGGAATGCTGGTGCACATGCCGGGAGTGCCTGTGTGGAGCGAAAGTGCCACGCAGTTTCCTGCTGGCAGCCTCCCCGCTGGGCTGGGCTGGAGTGTGAGGGGACAGGGTGGGATCAGAGCCGTGCCCACCCTGCCCAGCACCCGTGGGCTATGGGTCAGTCTGGAATGGCACTGCTGCCCAGTGCACACCAGCGCTGCCAGTGCCCAGCGAGCCGGGGCTTTGCTTTCACCCCCAGTCTGTCTGACACAGCATCTTCTGACCGAATCCTGGGGGATTTTCCAGACCCTGTTCCCAGGCTGGGCTTCACACCCTGGGGAAGCCTCTGGCATGTACCTCCTTCCTCTTGCCTCAGTTTCCCCTGACAAATGACCCTGTTGTGAAACCATCCCACTGCTGTGGCTGCAAGTTCTAGGAAAGCTCTGACCCATGATTTCCTCACAGCAGGAGATTAATACAGCTAGAAAATATTCCTTCTACCCCAGGGTGATGACACCGGGGCTGCGGAATCCAGGAGGGCTACCCATGGGGGAATTGTGCTTTCCTGCTCCGGGGTTGTTGCTAATGTGTGCCTGTCTTTGCTCATCCAGGTCACTGGAACATCTTCCGAGCCCAGACATCGGAGCTGAGAATGACAGAAAGCCCAGAGAAGGAAACAAAGAACTTGTAAAGCAAAGAACTGTCCTGTAACTATTGATTTATCTACACACAGACACACATACACATATATACGAACCCCAGAGCTGCCTTATTAAATAGACTGGCACTGCAATACAGGTTACACTAGTGGAAATTCCAGAACTCCGGAGACCGATCCCAATCCATCCGCGTCGAAGCCGCAGCCGCGTTGGTGCTCCTCTCCAGCAGGAGAGTGCAGGAGGTTGGCCGTCATCTCCCGCTGTCCCAAGGGTGTTGGAGGAGCAGAGGGAGGAGGGAGAGACGGCAGAGGGCCGAGCCCTGGTGCGACACAAGGAGGTGGGGTCCGTCCCAGACACCCCGGCGTTCCTGAGGAGCGTCAGGAGCGAGCAGCAAAGCAGGACGTGACCCGTGCTTCTTACCTGTTGCCGGTGCAAAGATGGCCTGCAAAGAAAGAAAAATCATCCCTCTTTCTGTCCTCGGAGCCCCTGGGATGGGCAAAAGGGTTTCTTTGGCTGAATGCCCTTCAAAGGCTGTTTCTTGAAAAATCCCCTCTCTTCCAGCTGGGATGATTCTTTTCCCTTCTTTGCAGGTCGCTTGAAAATGTAGGTTTTGGGAGGCCCCACCTGCTGGCAGGGTCTGCGACCCTGAGCACTGCACTAAGGTTGCTAGTAAGCATTTATCGTGCCATATATTTATATCTATCCTATATAATATCTACTGGGCTGTATTCACAGGAGGGACATCTCCCAGAGGGCGAACAGGATCATTTCTGCAGCATGGGGAGGAGGGTGTGCAGCAGCATCACCTTCCCCCTGTTTGGAAATAGCTTTGGGGGATTTTCAGGTTGTTTCGGTACATATATTTATCCTCAGATTCTTGTTTGATTCTGTTTTGATAAATCTATTTATTTGGAGATCCAACTCTGTCTGACAGATCTGATTAAAATGTCTTCTTGATTCAGCTTCCTGTGCTGGTTCTCCTTTCCCTGTAGGGTCTGTGTAAAGGCTCGGGGGGCCTGGTAGGGTCTGGCAATAGGGGATCACCCCTTGCCGTTTGCTTGTGGTCTGCTCATGGCTTTGGACTGAAAACAGCTTGGGGTTCGTGCCCTGAGCCAGCACTGCTCACCAGGGCCACACTGGGGCTGAGGTGCCTAAGTTTACTCGGAAAAAAAATCCTTGTGATGCTTTGGGCATTAGGGATGCTCCCCACGGCGTGAGGCGAAGGGAGAGGGGCAGAGGCACCTCCTCGCCCCACGGGCGCCTGCGTGGCTGTACCTGCGTGAGGCAGGGAGGATGCTGCCAGTCCTGGGCAGAGCCTGACCCCTGTCCTGTCAGCCTAATTAACCAGCCCTTGCCTGATCTCCTTGGGGCTGAGCCAGGGGCCAATTTGTGCTCATTTACCAGGAGCGGCAGGCGTTTGGAATGAGGCTGGGAGAAAAGCAGCACGAATTGTGCACTGCCCGGGCCAGAGGAGGTGTCCTGCAGGGATCTGCTGAGCCCATACAGACAGTGTGCTGCATGCTGCGCTGGGACCTGAGGCTGTGCTGAGCCCAGACACGCAGACCTCTCGGGTACAACTCACCTGAGGGCCTTACAGAACTCCTGCTGTGGCCAGGAGGGCGGTGGATGCTGCCGAGTGCTCCGTGGCCAGGAAAAGGCCTTTGGTGAGCAGCGACAGAGGAACGTGCATGGGGTCGGTCTCTTCTCCCAGGGAGCAAGTGACAGGACAAGATGGAGTTTCTGTGGAGAGAGGTTCATGGAAGTACAAGACGGAGATGGAAAAGCCTCATCCTGAGGAGTTTCCCACCAGAGATGCTGGTGCTGCCTGGTCCCTTCCTGGGAGCCATGGATGGCATTGTCCTGGTGCAGATGCTCCGAGGGGCACAGAGTTTGCTCTGCTCCTGCCTCTGCTGTTATCCCTGCACCGAGGGTGCTTCCAGCAACCAGGGCACGGTGCCGAGTGCACCCACCAAAAAGGGAGATGTGGAATTCTCCACAAATGCCATTTCTGTGATGTGGCTCTTCCGTCCCCACCTAACACCCCCAGCTCTCCCAGCCAGTCTCCGGAGCAGGGCATGGGAGGGAAGAGCCATCAGCTTCCCCTTGGCTTCCCCGGGCCAGAGGCCTCCATTTCCCCCAGGACCACAAAGGACCGTCCCGGCAGAGCGCTGGGGACATGCACAAGGGCCACGTGGGCTGTGACCGAGCTCTGTCCCAGCACTGTGGTGACACGTGGCTGTGACGGGCAGAGGGACAGGCTGTGGGCAGCGAGCAATCCCTTCCGTGGTGTCGGTGACACGCCAAGCCCAGCCTTGGCAGGAGCCTGCTCTCCCCGCGGGGGCACCTCTGGGATTAACCCTCGTAATTGGATCAGCAGCCCCCGAGCAGAAGCCAACGCTTCACGGTTGGTGGCATCACCCTCCTCGCCCTGCTCCTCCTCCCTGCGTCCGTTCCCTGCGCAGGAATCGCCCCGGGTCCACCCCGAGCTGTGAACACGGGGTTGATTTGGGGGCAGAGCTGACACGCTGCTGTGGGACCTTTCATCTCTTGCAGCAGCGGCTGTGTTCGCACATCTGTGAGCAAGGAACAACCTCAGCTTGTGGCTGCAGAGATGGTCATGGAAGCATGGAATTATTTGGGCTGGAAAAGACCTTTTCACTCTCCCCAGCTCCCTGACAGGAGGGTGCGGCCCGGGAGCAGAAAGTCAGCACCCACTGGAAGCACCACCAAGCTGGGGAAGTGTCGAGGGTCCTTGAAGCTATCCCCTGGAGACAGCCTGATGTCCTGAGAGGAGAAAAACTCACAGCAAACGTTCGCCTGGACACAGCCCTGAAGAGCCTGATGTAACTTCAAAGTCATCCCTGCTTGGACACAGAGGTTGGACCAGGGACCTCCTGGGGTCCCATCCAACCAGAATTACCCCATGGCTGTGTGCTCTGGGATGGATGGCAAGTCACCATCAAAAATCTTGGCCCTACCCCTGGGATCTTAGGGCTTTTTTATGTCAGAGCCCTGCTATTTCATGCTCTATTATCAGGTTAGTCAAAACACCTCTCCAAACTATATGTCTATATAATTGCCAGCTACACTCACTTCCTTGGCTCCTGCTGTTTTCCATTGCATCAGGTTTTCGGTCACGCAGAATATCTACTTTCACCTTAATCTGCACGAAGGCCCCGTTCCCTGTGGGGCAGCCGATACCTCTTGGTTGTGTTCCCTGGAGTCTCGTTCCCCACGGGAAAAGCCGGGAGAGCTGCTGCTGGTGACATGTGCTGCTCAGCCTGGGGTGTCCCTGCATCATCAGGGCTCTGCCACGGGGAAAGGGAGTCACAGAGAAGAAGGTTTGGTTGGGTTTGGTGCTGCTCCAAACGTCTGCTGTGAACCCTGTGAACAGCTCTGGAGATGGTTTGGATTTTTAGGCATCTCTCAATGAATTGGGAGGTATGTTCTCATATCTCCTTCCCCTAGTCAAAAGGAGGGATTTCTCCCCAAAAGGATAGGATTTCCCTTAAAATCTCTCCATAGAGACCCACACACCGTGCTGGGTGAATGTTTCCCTGGCATCTGCTCTCCTCTGCACATCCCTTTCTTTTTTTGGGATGAGAAATGGAGAAACCAGAGGATTGTCAGTGCTGCAGGGCTCACAGGCTGTTCTCGTGCCACCACGGACCTGTCTCCTCTCCAGACTAAACAGTCCTAATATTTCCTGTCTCTTCTCACATAGTAATGTGTCTGTAATCACTCTTTTCTCCTGTTCCTTCACCTTTTTGGATGCAGGAACAGCTCAGGATGTGCCTAATCTGGCAGGTTATCCAAGCTCTGCCGGGGAAATGGGATCGCATTTCCCTGTCTCCAGCTCTGTCAAAGCTTGGCACCCCTAAAATCGGGAAACAAAGAAATCCCTGCAGAGAAAAGCTTTGCCAGCAAGTCAGGATTATCCGGACACTGGAAAAAGCCCCTGGCTTCCTGGAAGACGGGTGCTGAGAAAGGGGTGATGAGAAAAGCAGGGAAACCCTCAGAGATGGCAGCTGGAGCCAAAGGAGGCTGGAGGAAATGTGAGCGGCACGAGAGCAGCCCCAGCGGCGCTTTCCTGCAGCACTGTGCCCAGCCCCAGCGTGGGGCACAGCCAGGGCACAAAGGAGCTGCTGCGCTGTCCCGTGCCTCTCCTGCCCCGTGGGTGTGGGAGAGTTCCCCCTGCTGCCTCCGGCTGCCCCTCCGTGTGGCTTTCCTCGCTGCCCTGATTTTCGGCCATGGAAGTGTGTGGTTCCAGCAGGGATCCCTGTTTGTACAGGCTGGAGAAATCCAAAGGAAACGGCTTGCAAGTCCTTCTCACCAGCATTGCCAAAAGACCGTGATTCAGTGCTATTTTTTTGGGTAGAAATTAATTAGTTCGGGCCCATCACAAATATCTAACTCAACAAGCACGACAATAACCCACTGTCTAATGGCTGTTCATGGCCATTTAGCACCATCTGGGTCGTCTGATCAGGGGCTTTGCAAGCAGTTGAAAATGAAGTAAGAAGGATTGCTTGGCCCAGACACCTCTTTTTGCCTCCCAGCTGCGCAGACAATGCAAATAATCCCGATGGACACGTTAGACACAGGGAGAGGAACCACGGAGCAAACATCAGCCCACGGCTCGCCCAGCTCCTCTGAGGCTGATGCCCCAGGTGGAAGGTGGTGGCCTCAGAAGGAGCAGGGGAAAAGAGCTTGGCCACATCTGTGGCACCCTGGACGTGCTCCTCTTCCATCTCTGGGGGCTGAGCGTGAACGAATGGCTGAGCACTGACAGCTTCTGCAGCCCCTGACTGTGACCTGTGGCACCAGAGCCCCAAACACACACACACACACACACAGAGCTGTGGAGCAGAGCCCCAGCAGGGCTGAACTCCAGGGGAACCTCAGCCATCCATCCTTCAGCCTCCAGGCAAGGAGAGGCACAAGATATTAAACCCACAGGTCCAAAGAGGGACGGACAGGCAGGTCCCCAAAAAAACTTTCTAGATAGGAAATGTAGGCAAGTGTCCCCCCAGCACCACCTGCAATGTCAGCGTCCATCCAAACAGACCAAATTTAGGGGTGGGGTTTTTTGTTTTTTTTTTTTTTTTTTTTACCCTGCCCATCTGTACATCTGTTTTTATCTTGGTGCTGAGTGCTGCAGGCTGCAGTTTTCACAGGAAAACCTGGGAAAGGGGAGTTTTGTTCACTGGGGGCTGCCCGAGGCAGAGATTTGCAAGCAGGATCTGGCAGGGGGCTGCAGAGGGACCCACGG
Organism: Acanthornis magna; assembly: GCA_036785705.1. Classification (NCBI taxonomy): domain Eukaryota; kingdom Metazoa; phylum Chordata; class Aves; order Passeriformes; family Acanthizidae; genus Acanthornis; species Acanthornis magna. Next base: position 150,829 of record JAWUZG010000762.1, read on the forward strand.
GGGCTCCTCCAGACCCCGTCAGGCTTCCGGCTCCTGTTCTGTGGCAGGAAGATCGGCACTGAAAAATGAATGGAAATATTGATCCCCTTCCAAGCTGCTTTTAGCACGTCCCGAGAAGTTACGCAGACACCGCTGTGGGCTCCTGCTCCTCCCGAGCGGAGTGAGGGAATCGGGAACGGCCCGGACGTGACACAGGAGAGCTGCACATTGATTTCCCTCCATGACCTTTCTCAGGAGTCAGGAAGACCCAGTTCCACGAGGGGTGGATTTCAATCCGTGCCCACGGCCACATCGATCCGTGGCACGGCTGTCAGCTGTCACCACCTGGGCCAAGAGGTTTCCAGGGAAAACTGCAAACTGCTCTGCTGCCTTCCCAGGATGGATTGTTGGCCTTTGGAGCTGAGTGTGAATCACCAAAAGGAACAACACAGGTCCATTAGAGACTAATATCGTCTGGCCCTTCATCTAAGCAACCCCCAGCTGGTGAGAGACACCCAAAATTCCCAGGACAAACTCTCCAGACAGCATTGACCTGCTGACAAGCAAGAGATCACAGCCCAGTGTGAATTTCTGGATCAGCCTCACCAAATGCTGGCCCGAGCTGACCATGGTTCCTAGGAAGGCGTTTGGCACCTTTGGCAACCTCTTGCCCTGCAGATCCGAGCAGCTCTGGCGCAAATCAGGACATGCCAGTGTCTGAGGGAGTTTTCTCCTTCAGGTTGGCAAGGCCAGGGTTAACCCTAAAGCACCCAAAAGGATTTCGAGGAAGGTTTTGCCTTTGAAATGGCAATTTAACTCTTTTCTAACTGGTCCTTACCTCTGTGACCCAAAAGCTGAGTTTTCCCTCTCCTCCTTGGCCAGGCAGCACACGTGCAGGCTGGGATGGGGATGGCTGGGATGGCTTGGCTGCTGCCTCACTCCCAGGGGATTTGGTGTCTCCTAGGACAAGAGAGATGCCTGTGGAGAAGTGGTGAGAGCTGGGACTGGCCGCCCCAGCTCTTTCCTTTGGAGATCCCAGCAGCAGAGCAGCCTGATGCCTGCACGGGGCTCCAAGACAAGCTTTGGGCAATACTCTGCCCAAGGCTGGGGGTCCCTGAGCCTGCTGGGGATGGTCCCTCACCCCCTGGAGCTCTGCACCCCCAGGGAGCAGCCATGCTCCCCACACCTGGTCTTGGCAAGAGGGATAACGTCATCTGCAGCTCCTTGGCACTGAAGTGGCTGCAAATTCCCAGCCAGCGGGCCAGAGGAGAGGCCAGCTGGGGGAAAAGTCCTGGGGGAGCCCACAGCCAAGTCTCCCAGCTGGGAATTGGTGGGGAGGGCTCAGGCTCCGCTCCTCACAGGGCCTGCAATTTTATTCCCTTTAACAAAGGTAAGGGGAGGGAGGAAGAATCTCTTGCAAGTAAAAACCCCTGGGATTTTGCTCTTCAAACATCTTGGTTAGGGATCATGCAGTGGGGGATGTCTGTGGAGGACTTGTGGGAAATGACATCCTGGTGGCCCATGGGATGGACTCTGTGCATGCTCCTCTCCCTTGTCCTCTTTTCCCCCTCCTCTTGTTTGTTTCAGTTTTTGGACATCCTGGAGCTTTTTGAGAGGCTCAACAGAGCATTCTGATGGCTCACAAAGCTCTCCAGGCTTTGACCTGGTCTCCAGTCCTGGCTTTGATGCTCCCCTTTCCAGCCCGTGGTCCCTGCTGGGAGAGGTGGGATCTTGGGAAGCAGATGCTGCTTCCTGTGTGGTTTTTTAACTTACAGTGAGTTTTGAAGCTGAGGGTTATTTTGCCAGGGGAGCTACAGTGACGTCCCAGTGGGACATTCCCTGTCACCTCAGGCCTTGGCACTGAGCCACACCCTCTGCGGTTGCCCAGGGACATCCCGTGCACCACGAGGGGACACTCGAAGGGCAGGGATGTCCCTGGGGTGACCAGGACCTCACAGCCAGTCCCTGTACTCCCCCAGCAGCCACGGGGCTCCAAACTGCAGGAATCGGTCCCCGGGAACGTCCCTGCCACTGGGGACGACACGATGGTCCATCAGCTGAGCTCTGCCAGCCCCCAGACTCGAGCATCCCCTTCGGCTGCGGGGCAGGGTGACAGCCCAGGGGCCACCCCAAGCCCCCCTGGCCGTGGGGCTGACCAGTCGGCTGCACCCCTGCAGAGGGGCCGGTAGCTGGGAACCTGCGCCAGGACCAGAAGCCCGTTCCATGCAGTCAGGGAATATAATAAAATTAAAGCTCATTAAGCACTTAGAAAAGGGTTTGCATTGAGGGGGAGTGGGCGGGGGGCCGGGGGGGCTGTGCATCTCAATACTGGGCCATTTAGAAGGGAGAATTTAATAACGGGGGGTTGGTTTTTATGGCAATAGATTTATTCCACCTGGGCTAAGAAATACATTCCACATCTGCCGAGCCGTGTAACCAGACTCTAATTAAAATCGTGTGCCAAGCGAGAGCCTGGCTGTAAAACACAAAGCTGGCTTTTAGAGCGGCTGGGAAGGGCGGCCAGGCGGCCCCGGGGCGGTGGTGGCCGCAGGACGGGCACGGGGCTGGCGGCAGGGCCATGCCACCGCTCCCTGTCACCACGGTGGAGGGGGGACTCTAGGGACCCTGGGACACAGTGACGGCCATGGAGTGGCCTTGGGGACAGGGTCCCAGCCTGGGTCAGAGTGGTGGCTGCACATAGTGGTGACACCCAAACGTGGGATGGACCACGGGATGGCTGATGTCCACACAGAGGAGGTGCCACAGGGATCAGTGACATCCACATGTGTAGGGACAGTGTGACACCCCTGTCGGTGTGCAGTGACAAGAGGGAGAGGGTGACATCCACCTGCCCGTTTTGGCCATGAAGAAAGGGTGACATCGATGCACTTCATGGGTCAGTGACATCCACGCACCTGTAAGGAGCAGGGGATGGGGTGGCACCCCTGCTTGGTGACACGGGACACCACAGAGTGACAGTGGGACGGGCAGTGCCAGGGGCAGCGTGACACCGGTGGCAGCGGTGAGCGGGGACAGGGCTGAAAGGGCGCCCTGTGGGCCCCGCCGTGGGACACCGCGCTGGGGTTTTACAGCCCCGCGGGTCGGGCCGAAAACGCCCCGAACAAACAGCGGCTGTGTCTCGCTTTAACAGCCCGGCCCTCAGACAGCGGCAGCAGCGCCAGTTCTGATGGAGAGACTAATGAAACCTTCGAAATAGTTTGTACGGGAGTAGTGAAGTGAGGAAAAAACCCCAGAGCACTTGCTGCCAAGGAAAATACACTTACCTAGTAAAGCATGAGTAATAAGTGGCATTTTTTACAGCGTGAAGATATAACTTTTCATGAAAATACCAAATAAGGCTCCGTGCGAAAAGTGGCCGGCCTTTCTAGTTGCTTTTCTTCTTTCCTTCTCTTTCTTTTCGCTCTCAAGGCACACGTGTGTTTTCCCCAGTGCCCCTTTTGCAGGAGCCTGTTTACGGGGCCGCCTTCCCGCCACCCCCGGCGCGGCCCGGCTCGGGTTCCGTCGCCCTGAGATGAAATGAGAAGGGAATGGAAAAACAGGAGCCGCTGTTCTGCGAGACTTTCTATTTTTAAAAGGTTAAAAATATCTATTTTCAGACACCAGCCCAGGAAGCGCTGGGGTGAAGCGACGCGGCGGGACGGGAGGAGTAAACAAGGCCGGGACGTGCCGGGCGGCTCGGGAGCTGCGGCTCCGGGGATGCTCCCGGTGACGGTGACAGCGAGGGACACCACGAGCCGGGGATGTGGCCACGGGGAGATGAGGGATGGCGTAAAGCTGCAGGGCTCAGTGCCAGGGGGGGCTCAGCATCAAGGTGGGGTGACCAGTCCAGGCTGGACATCAGGAGCAATTTCTCCATGGAAAGGACGCTCAGGCCTTGGCAGGGCTGCCCAGGGAGCTTTGCAGTGCCCATCCCTGCAGGTGTCCCAGCAAGGCCTGGCCACGGCACTCAGTGCTCTGGGCTGGGGACAAGGTGGGGATCAGTCACACCTTGGACTCGATGGCCTCGGAGGTCTTTCCTGGGGTACTGGACTATGATTCCGTGATCCCGGCGCTGAGGCACGGCCCTGGCAGGTCCCTCCATCCCTCGGCCGGCGCTGGGAATCGCTGAGCCGCGTTTTGCTTCCTTATAAGGCCCTGCTGCTCCCCGCTCCGGTGTCTGCGGCGAGCTGGCATGGCCTGTGGGGAGAGCACACGATTCCCAGCAGGCTGCCGGGCCACCCTCCTGCCCAGCCCGGCAGCCTCCCTCAGCACCCAGCGGCGTTCCCCGCGTCCCTCCGCGGCTACCTCAAACCTGCCCCGTGCCCCAGCGGGAAGAGCAGGAGGGCTTTTCCGAGCAGGCCCTGTCCCGTGGGAAGCAGGGCTGTAAATCAGCTCAGCTGTCTCCTCAGCAAGGGATGGCCTTTTCATCCCTCGCAGCGGCCATTGCTTTAGCCTCGAGGGTCTGACAGGGCAACTCCTCAGCACACCTGGAAAACAAGGATGGAGATTCCTCTGCCCAAAATAGGGCTGTCGGAGAAGAAAAGAGCACTAGAAACCACACTTCATTAAACGAACAACATCCTCTCCCACTGCCCCTTCTGAGGCTCCTCCGAGGGGGTCAGTGTGGTGGGAAGGGACGGACAGGGGGAAGAGGAGACATCCCCCTGGATTTGGATCTCCAGCAATAAATGACACATGCACAGGCATAAAGAGCCCGAGCGCCACCAGTACCACAGCCTGAGGCAATGTGCTCCATGCTCCAAGAGCCAGAGCCTGGCTCCAGACATTCTGCCCCCCTCCAGCCCCTGGGTGCCAAATGAGCGACCCCCACCCACAAGGGAGCCTTCTCCCTCTATCCAGCCCCAATTCCTTGCTCCCAGGCATGGCCTGGGGACACTCCAGCCTGGGCCAAGGGGACGTCCAGGGACCTGAGGCCCCCCTGGGGCTGGCAGCCCATGGAGAGCAGGAGTGGGGAGTATGAGATCATGATTTTTGGAAGTCTGAAGTTCTCCCGGGTCCTGCTCCTGCAGACATTAGGTCATTTTCCTGAGGAAGTGCCGTATGACGTCCATCTGGTTACAGAGGAGTCGGGGCGGAGCCGCGAGCTCCGGCGACACCACGGCCGAGGTGAGGAGCAGGAGCACCAGGACACCCCGTCCTGGCCACAGCAATGACACTTCGGGGTCTAAACGCAATACAAATCCTGCTATTTTGTGCTTTCAGATGCCCTAAAACACTCAGTTGAAAGCCCTGGTTTTGATGGAAAAATCTTTACCCACTTCACCAGGGAAATGTCTTTGACTTCCACGCAGTCAAGTATCACAACAACCCTTGGAAATCAGGATTTGACACATTATTTAATGAATAAAGACAAATAAAAAAAAAAAATCTGTGTGTAACGGGATTTGTTACTTATTGTTACCTTTAAAAATACACCCTCAACTCTACCAAGAACAACAGAACCACTACAGCAGGGTGGGTTTTTCTCTCAACAGCTAAACTTTCTCCATTAAACCAGAACAAGGCTGTTCATTCTGTTCCCAGGCCACAGCAGGGGCACAGCCCCAGTGATGCTGCGGGTGTGCAGCAGCTCCTCTCACCCAGCCGCTGCAGGTGCACTCACCAGCCCAGCTTCTGAAGCGCTCAGCATCAGCCCCTCTGGAAAATCGTTTCCATCTGTCTATCAGCCTTAGCACCAGCAAAGCAGGAGGCCCAGAGCAAGAGCTCCTTTCTGGTTAATGGCACTGCTGTGCTTTATTCCTCTCCAATAACCAGTTCCTCAGGACCGTGTGCCGTGACACACTTCCTTCAGCAGGCAGATGATGAGATGCCCAAGGAAAAACTCTTCTCTTGTCTGCTTCAGGCCTGTAAAGAAACCCTTCAGGCAACCCAAAACCTAGCAAGCACCCAAGGCAGACTGTTTGCCGCGGTTCCTGCCTGCTGTTATCAGCAGTGCCCTCTCATCACCCTTCCCTCTGACTCTGTGGCCTCCAAGGATAAAGATCCAGCTCCTTTCCCAGTAACAGCAAAGCCTTCCCCAGTGACGCCAGAGCCAATTGGGTGGGAAGCCTCAAGGACGTTTTTGTGAAGACAGAACACCAACAGTGACCCAGTCTATAATTAGGCATCCGAGCAAGTTACAGAGGATACGGTCAAGGAAGAAAAGAGTAAGAGAATTTTATATGCACTGCTTTGTCCAAAAAAAGATTATGAAAGGCAGAGCAAAAACCATTTACCAGTCTTTGGGGGAAAATTAAGTACAATTCATTCAGTTAAAGCTGAAGCAGATGTTCAATATTTGTGTCTGTGCCTGAAGACCTGCTACATTACGGCTGCTACCCACTGTGAATGTTTGGACCAACAGAGCTGAGGGTGTACAAAGAGGGGAGAAAAATGCCACAACTCCACTCCTAACTTAGCACCACAGAGGTGCTTTTTGATTAAAAAAATACAATTTCATGTGTACAGCTTTAACAACCTTTCAAGAGTTCCTCTAGATGCTGCTTCTAGCTGGCAGTTCCCACACTGCTCAGTGAAGATGACTGGAATTATTGCAGTAACAAATAAAAACTTTTCTCCGATACAAAATCCAGTCCAGAGGGCTTCCTTACACACTAAGTAGAACACCTTGCATAACCAGGAATTGCATGTTGGCCTCCACAAGCAGCAGCAGCTTGCAGAGAGCCACACAAAAAGAGGGAGCAACACTCCCAAGCTGCCAAGAGGACCAGGAAAAAGACCCAGTTCATTTCTTCTGGAAAAAGCCCATGATGGAGACCTGTTTGTTGGCTCTGTTGGCAGGAGCTGTCCCTTTCTTCGGGTTCTTCCTTTCTTCCTTTGGTTCCCTCTTCAGGGGCAGCGCAGGCTGTTTGTGTGGAGCTGGGGCCTTGGGCTTGGGGAATTCATCCTCGCTGTCCGTGCAGGATTCGCTCTCGTAAACCTTCTCAGTCACTGGTGGAAAGAAGAGGGAACGCAACAGAGGATGATGATGGTTAAGCCATCTTTATACCAAAGACCTCCCCACTGCAGCCTTCCCACTGCACTCCTGGAAAGGAACGTTTCAGGCTCAAGGAGCACATGTCAGACACAGGAATTAAGTCCATTGCTCAAGGCTAAGCAGTAGGAAATGGCCTCAAGTTGTGCCAAGGGAAGTGTAGGTTGGCTATTAGGGAAAATTTGCTCCTTAAAAGGGTCTGTCCAGCCCTGGCACAGCTGCCTGGGGCAGCAGTGGAGTCCCCATCCCTGGAGGGATTTAAAAGCTATGTGGATGTGGCACTTGGGGACATGGGGCAGTGGTGGCCTTGGCAGTGCTGGGGGAATGGTTGAAGTCAATGACCTTACAGGGCTTTTCCAGCCTCAGTGATCCTGAGGTTCTAATTCATATGGCAGAGGCTGAGAAGCAGACACCAGAAAGTGATGAATCTGAAGGAGATCAGAATCAGCAGTTTAGCATTAGACAACGGAACATCTCCTTTATGGCTAAACCCCACCATTCTGACTTGGTCCAGTTTCCACAGGGCCCTAAGCAATCACACTGTCCTGAATCCAGGCTAGAGACAACGCAGAGACAGCCCCATCCTGCTCTCAGCAGCACACGGAGCAGCCAGGCAAGAGCAAAGCAGATGGTGCTTATCTCCAGGAGCACAAAACCTTTGGGGCAGCTCCTTTCCACAGAGGTGGCCAAACAGGGCAAATACAAAGAAATCCTTTAAAAAAATCAGCCCAAAGGCGTGTGTGCAATCAGGGACTCTGCCTGAAGGGGACTGCCAGCTCACTGCTGTCAGCGTCCGGCCATGGAAAGCCCAGGGATATAAAACAATGCTCACGGAAATTAAACTGCAGTCAGCTCCACTGATGAAAGCCACCGTCAGATCCCAGTAAATGTTGTTATATCAGCTTTCCCAGCAGTGCTCTGGGATTCTTCTAGTAAGCCATTTTTCTTTAGCAACTGTATTCTTTTAAACAGATGTCTTAACTTCCCTTCTTCTGGGAAATTGGCTTTCACTTGTATTAATGCATCAAATTAAATAAGGTTTCCTACGTAACCAGAGACCGGGAAGAGGAATGCTATGAAATCCTGCTGGGCAGCACTAGCACAAACTCAAACAGGGACTGCAAACCAAGCAATCTCCCTTCTGAGGCAGCAGGCTTGTCAGGGAGCAGCTTCCACAGACAACTGGGTGAGCTTAAGAAACTTATCCTGCTGTCAGCACTGTCAGGAATCGCTGGGAACTCCCAAAGCACGCAGTTAACCCTTCCAATTGCAATAACACAGCCCAAATCAACTTTCTTTGGCTGCAATCTCAGCTGAACTTTAACAGTCTGTATTTGCAGCAGCTCCGGGTACACAGATACAGTCACTGATGCCCCACTCACAGCCAGACTCCCAAAATCACAGTGGCTCAAACAATGGGAGCTCCACAATGCTGTAACACAGATTTCCCTCCAACACATGTGTCGATATTCCAATCTCCAAGCCCACCTGTGTCCTTTCAAGCTTTAGGAAGTGCAAGGTAGAAATACACAAGCTTAAACCTCAGTAATTCCCTTTTTCCATAGACCAAGAACAAGCACTCAATCCATGGATGCCTACTGATGCATGGGAACGTGTCTTGTCCTTAACTCCACACATACTTTAATTGCTCAATTTCCCTCAGGGCTAATCCCTAAATTACTTTTGCTTTTTGACACCAATTCCTTGCTATTGCAGCTATTGTGAAAACCATCACTTAAAATCGTGGAGAAATATAAAGTCTCATTCTAATGTTAAGATTTAACATCTCTTAAAACCTAGCCTTGGTTCAAAAAAAAAAAAAAAAAAAGACAACAGGGAGAGGGGAAAGAACCCCAATATTTTGAAGAATAACTGGAATTTACATTAGCCTGGGAGATTTGCAAGTTATTTAGCCTTTGAATTATTAGGCCTGTGCACGGAAAGGGTGGGGAATGGAAGGGAGGAGAAACTGGACAATAAGCAGACAGCAAGTCCTGCGCAATAGGCTGGAGGGTTTTTCGTAGAGAAAGCAGCATCTCCTCCCTAGCCAGTTCCTCAGTGTCCCAGCTCCATCCCTCTCTCCATCCCAGAGGATCTGTCTCCCAAGGGCACAATAGGAGCTGGCAATTCCTTTTCATAAAATGGGTATGAACTTTAAAACCACAAGTCTGGGTTTTCCAAGGGACTACGAAACCCTCTGGGGGTGAAGAGCAGAGAAAGAAAGGCAACATTACCAGCCCTGGCCTATCTGGAAAGGCTGAACAGAGGGAGAGGAGCACCATTAGCTGGAAGGTTGCAGCTTTGGAGAGGAGAGTAAATGAAGATGGCGCTCATGCTGGCAGGAGGAAAGGGAAAAGAACCGAAGGAAAATCTGTGAATAATCAAAAAAGGGTAAGGATGCAGCTACAGCTCTGACTCCTTACCCAGGCATTCAGCAGAGGGGCAGTTACCTCAGTGCAGGAGCAGGAGCTCCAAGTGGGATAACAAAGTGATTTTGTGAACCTTGTTCTAAACCTGGGAGAGGCTGGCCTGATAAAATGGTCAATAAAGTGAGCTCTGGTGAGCGTAGGGCACAGCCAGTCTTACCCATGCAGCCTTCTTCTTCATCAATAAACATCTTGGATTTCAGCACACGCTTCCGCTTCCTCTTCCTCCCTCCAGCCGAAACCTGGAGGACATGGCAGCATTGTGAGAAACCAGGAGCTCACTTCTGGCAGTCAATCACTCTGAGCTGCTCTCACCTCCGTGGATGCGGGCTCCAGTTCCGTTTTCAGAGCAGGTACACGTGGTGGCGATGGAGCTCTCTCCTCAGGTGTGGGAGATGGCGGCACATCTGCTAACAAGAGGAATGCCCTGATAGCACACGGGTCTAATGCTCCACACTGCAGTTGCCAAAGGAAGGAGAGCAGCATAGGATAGGAGAAGCGCTCTTGGGATTTTTGGTAAGCCCAAAAAATCAGTTCCACCAAGGGAAACTTTAAAAACAGGCACAGAAACCAGCATGTTTTAGCTATACATTTCACTTACTTGTTAGAAAGAATGACTGTAATTTGTTTAGAAATCAAAAGAGATGGGGTGCAGTAAAACAGTCACTGCTTCACTGGTGGTGCTACACATCTCAAAGAATCCATGCTATTAGCTTAAGCCAAGAATTAAGTGCAGTATATTATCACACATCCTGAAAGATTGCTAAGCTTTTATTGAAAAAAAAAAAAAAAAAAAAAAAAAGAAATTTAAAACGCCATAAAGCCTCTACCAGCAATGTCAGAGTGAGGCAAGCAGGGCTTTAGACCAATAAGCAAGGCATAAATTAAGATAATAAATTACACTCTCAAACAAGGACTCGGCCTCCCAACTACTGCAGAAAGCAGTGCAGGGGAATGCAAGCAGAGTGGGATCCATGGCTCAGGGTTTCTCCCTGTTCCACGGGGCTGGGGCTGGCAGCACTGCCAGGACACAGCCAAACAACAGCTCTGCTCCGAGGGGAAGTGCTGCGGTGGCCGAGGGGCTGTAGGGAGCTCGGAACTCTCAATATTCATCCCAGTCCTGCAGCAACAGCAGGCTGAGGCCTCCACACACAGCCCAGCACCAAACCTGCACCAGCACTGCCCAGCCTGGCCTTGGTCCTTTGGAAATATCTTCAGCAGAGGACAGGCTAAGAGGGCTGAAAACCAGCCTGGTGAAAAGCCTCTGCCCGGCTCAAGCAGAGGCTGCTGAAGGTATTGTCAGTGTGCCAGCCCCACTAGATTCCTTGGGGGAAATTTGGGCTTTTCTCAGCTTCCTTCAAACAATTTCCCCCAGCTTTTGGCAGGCAGAAGGCACCTTCTCCCCACGTCAGAGCGTTTAGGACTACTATCAAGCTCTTTATTACTTTATTATCCTCTTCTAGCCAACACAGCCCTCTGACATGTGATAACTCCTGAGTCAACCTCGAGCTGCTGCCCACAGTTTACTCAACAGCAACAGCTGCATGAAATGGATACAAGTTGGGCAACTGGATGGCCCAAAGATGTAAATCCTGGCTTTGTTCAGTTTGCTCTGACCCTGCCTGGAAAAACTGTGAGAAGCTTTAGTGCTTCTGCTGTGGCTCTCCGAAACCCACGGAGTTTGTAGGTCACAGTGCCACTGCAATCACCCTCCAAAGTGGCTGTAAAACACTTGTCAACACTGCGAAACGCTGCCTGTGTTGGTACAGCTGAAGCTGCCAAACCTCCTGTCCTCTGTGGGCGCATTTGTGGAGTTTATTCTGGCACTGGAAGCAAAACAACCCGCAGTGACTAAGGAACCATCATACCAATATAACTTTTTAATGAAAAATCATTTAAATGGAGAGGATTGTGCCTTATGCCCTCTCTGTGTTTTCAGCGTGGTACAATGTGCTGACTCTGGTGTAAGGAGAGCTTATTCTGGGCTACTTTTAGTACATCAGGAGCAGACCAATATAGAACTAGGCAGAAGACCTGCCCTGACAGAAGTGCCCATGCAGTGCTTCACATCAGCCATACAGACTGAGTTTCACAGCCACAAGACCTTGCTAAGTGTGCCTGTCACTCCAGTCCCATTCTGCTCACCGATGCTGTTGATCCAAGTTGCCTCTGCACTCTGGAGAAAAACTGTTTCCAACCAAGAAGAAATGCTCTCAAAGTCCAGCCACTGTACATATTATTATTTTTTAAAATTATTTGTTTCATCCAACTCACAGTCTTCTATTTGAATACTGAAATCAGTATTACCTGTTTGGACTCATTAGGGATATTCCAAACAATTCAAATCTGTCTTCTTTCATCTGGTTGGATTTAGAAGGGCAAGCAGCAGGACCAAAGAGCTGAGCTCTCCCAATTCTCATTTTCCCTTTTGAAAGGGCAAACTGAGTGATATCCAAATGTCTATACATGTGCTATAATTTGCATAAATTTACAATTCTAATGCACAACACAAAGAAATAAAGAACAAAGAGGGTTCCAATGCAGGAGCAGTAACAGTGGTGAGGAAAAACCTCCCCAGTGCCTGACCACCCCCTGGGGGAAGAACTTTCCCTAATATCCAACCTAAACCCGCCCTGATGCAGCTCCAGCTCTTCCCTCAGGTTCTACCCCTGGTCACTAGACAGAATATAAACCTTGCAATAAATGAAACCAGAGGCATCCCTTTTAAAGGTGTTAATTGTTCAGCACATGCCAATGGCACGCAGGTATCCCACAGGAGATGGGAGAGTTCTAATATTCCAAGCTCCTGCCTGTCTCACTCACAGGATGTGGATGAGCTGAGAGACTCCAGCCCAGCAAGGACAGGCTGATTTCAAAATTCCCTCCTCAGAGCTAAAGAACCCAGCTTGTCAGTAGGTGAGTGAAGAGGAAACGGAAAGACAAATATTTAAAGAAATAAATACCAAAGAGTGCGGTCATAAATAAATAAATATATATCTTTTATAGTAAAACAAGGAGCTTCACGCAGGAATGTGATGGAATTAAGGCTGATAATGAAGAAGAGCTTCCTGACAGATTTATCACCCCGTGGAATAGTCTAAGGAGAAGTGATACGTGCCTGACAACAAAGATCACTTGAAATTATGTGGGCAGAAGGGAAACTATGAAAACAGGCCCAAAGGTGGCACAGAGCCTGAGAATACCCCAAGAGCAGCCACCTCTCTCCCTGGCACTGCACATTCTCCTGATGTCCTGGTTGTTGCCCATGTGCCAGCCACACCAAATGAGGAATCAGCTCTGGCGCTCCCGAGGGATTCCACCTCCTCACCAACACACCCCATCTGCTGTTTCACCTTCTTTTCCTGGAGCTCTACACCAAACTGGTGGTTTCAATTACTTGTCCATAATGATCCCCAAGCTCTCCTCCCGAGCAGCTTGTTGGATGACTGTTCCATTTAGCACGTACTCCCAAGCTCAATCCTCAATTATTTTCCAGTTATCTATATTGCACGGCATTTGTCACCGCAATTATCCAAATTCTTTGGAATCCAGCCCTGCTGTTCCTCATTCTAAGCCCAAATCTCGCAATGTTCTGGGCACCCCACTCCTGTCACAGCCACCGAGGAGACACAGAGTCGCATCGGATATGGCTCAACTGCTTTGCCTCCAGTTTCCCTATTATCTTTTTTTTTGGAAGTTTTGCTTCCAACACTGTCTTCCAAAAACCTTTCTATAAACAGACAGATGCTAAAGATGCTAAAAATGACCCCATGAGGAGAGGGAGGTCACTTGTGAGTGTTTACACCCCAGATGAACTGGTTATGACCAGCCCTATGGTTCTGGAAGGCACGCTATCTTTCACAAGAGTTTTGGGAACCTCATTCCCAAACGTCAGTGGCATTGGCAGCACACTTGGTGAGGAGACAGCCAGGTCTCTAAAACAGAGTCTGAACCACCAAGACCTCTCAACTCCATGCCCAAGCGCTTGCAGCAAAAAGATAAACAGAAAGCTCAAGCTACAGCCATTTCCATGGTCTTTAGTCCTTCAAACTATTCCCTCAATCATTGACCAACAGATTTGGAGAGTAACATTTTGGAAAACAGGCCCCTGACCTACATGCCTGGTTCTTTACAGATCTTTTTACCTTCCTCATCACTGCTGTCAGACTGAAGTTGTTTGATTCGCTTCCTCTTCCTCTTTACATTTTCGGGATCTCTCTCTTCCTCATCATCCGACCTATCGCCCCTCTTCGTTTTACTGCCACAAAAAGAAAAGGGAAAAAAAAGGGAATGAACGCCCATTATCTCTTGTGTGTGCATGAAAGCATCATGTGTGTTTGGATGAGCACGTTCCTGACTGAAGGAAATCAAATGCCTCTTAAAAACACGAGTGTGGCATACGCTGAACTGTGCACTCACTACACAAGCAGGCAGAGGTGCACAGCATTTCCAGGCCTCTCGTCCTTACCCATATCCACCTCTCCAAAACAAGAAGGATTTCTTTAGCCCCTCTGCAATTCAGCCCAGTACCTCACCTCGCTTGGCCACGGCAGCCTGGCAAGAGTGCATTTCTGATCTTGTCTCTTTAGCTCAGGCTCCCAATGTCCCCAAAAGCATCACTCACAAGCTCTTTTGACAGACTGCTTGCCACTGACTGACTATGAGGTAGTGTCTCAGAATCCTGGAGCCATTTTTAAAGACTACTGGAAAAATAAAATAGCTTCTTTCTTTTTAATGTTGGCGAGACATGTCAGACGAACAAGCCTGGAGGCTAAAGGCCCTCATATCCTCAAAGAGCTGGGACAGCCCGAGTGGCCTTCCCAAATCCACGCTGCCAACACCTCCAGGCCCTTGGCTTTCTGGACAAGACTATCAATAAGACAAGCAGTTAGTGCTAACTGCGATGGTGGGCTGGGTGGTGTGCTTACCTATTTAGTTAGAAATGGATTGAGACCACCAATTAATTACTCATAGGCCACCAGAGAGCCATCAGACTGTAGTGATTCCTTGTCTCTGTCAGTTTGGGTTGGACTAAACACAAAGGGCTGAACTCAAAATTAACTCGGAGCCTCAGCCCAAAGTAAACCAGTAGCATTGAAAGCAGCCGTACATTAGCTATGGAGATCAACAAGCAGAACTTTGTGCTGGAAGTTGTGTACATATAAGCTTGGGAATATCCCACCTTCCCTGCAGGACAGGTGCTCCTGCCAGCCCTCCCCACACTGCCTGCAGGGTCCCTGCTCACAGTGGGAGGTTGGCTGGTGGAGAGCCATCCCTTCCCACTGCAGACAACCTGGGCCGCATCCCTTCCCATTGGCAATGGCACCGACGGCCCCGAGGCAGGACAGCAGTAAATGGAAAAGAAACACCAGGAAAAAATCCTGAGAGATAATTTTAGTCAGGTTTAGCACAACTTAGTAGATGGAACCAGGAGGTGAGCCAGCCCTGTATGACCAGCCAGCTCCATGCAGACCATCCACAAGCAGGATCACAGGGACCCTGGAAGGCAAGACCCACCTTTTCATATCCTTTTGCTGAATTCTTGCAGACTCTGTTTTCTTCCCAGGTTTCTCTGCTACAGTATTAGGAGATGACCCTGGTTCTGCTACAGCAGCTGAAGGCTTCGCTACTTCTTTCTCCTCCTTTGGCTGCTCAGGCACGGAGCTGACTTTGAGTTTATCTGTGAACAAACCATTCCAAAAGAACAAACACCAGGAATTCAGTTTGAATGTCAACTAACAAAGCAGCTGGCTAGCTCTGTGCACCAAGAGCACAGAAAACACTACCCACCCACCATGTATTTAGGGATCTAGATTGCATTAGGGATCTAGACTGGCCAAGCTGTACCACCCATGGGAAAAACAAGGGCATGCTTAAATTTCTAGGTGATTTCCCATGGCTGTGCTGCTCCTGATGTCAAGCCACGTGTACAGGAGCAGTTAAAACTCTGTGGAAGAGGACTGGGAGGCCGTGGCAGGAGATCAGCTGCATCATCAGCGGGGTCAGAGGCTGCTGGGAGGGTCACGATGTCGTGCCAATGACCTTCTGGGAGCGCTGGGAAAACAGGCTGGCTGCTGCCTTGAGCAAGGGCAAGCATCACTGCAACAACAGCTCTTATTTACGACCAACAGCAGAAAGCACAAGGACCCTGCTGTTGTTCACTCAGGACTTTCTGGCAGCGGTGGAACCTTTGAAGCCAGGAGAGATGTGCATGGAGCGAATAAATCTTACTCCTGGAATCCCACCCTCTCTTCCATGCACATAATCATTTCCAGTTCTGCTCAGCTTCTTCCCTCCCTGCAGCCACCTCACAAGTTTCCTTGATGTGCTCCCTGACAGGACTCAGCAGAGAAGGGAACCCCTTTGGAAATGATGGCAATGCATCCACAAAGCCTTCTCCATCACAACTGGGTCTCCTTTACCATGCCCATTTTGGGTTTTCAGCACGTGAACTTTGGTCTAGGGCTCTTCTCAGACCTTCAGAATTTACTACAGTTAATTGCAGTGACTGTTCCTTAGGCTGAGAGTGTCCTGAGAATGAGCTCCCTCAGTCTCACCAAAACAGGGACTCAAAGAGTCCCAGCAGGGCTGTGCCTTGTGTACTCAGTGCTGGAACTGTCCCCTGCAAACTCTGACAGATGTCTGTTAGAAAGTGAACTTTGCTGTTTACTCTCTCCCAAAATTCCTCTTTGGAGCCTCTTGTACTCACTGTTATAAGGGAATCTTTGAAGAAGGTCCCACAGTCCTTTTTCCAACTTCTATTTAATAGCTTCGGCATATTTTCTTTAGACTTGGATAATTCAGACGAGACCTGCAGAGGCCACCTAGCCCAAACCTCTGCTCCAAGAGAAAGGCCACCCCTCATTTTTATTCTCCATTTATTAGTTCTTCAGTTTTTAGGAAAGAAATTAACCCTAAAACTAACCATGGGCTCCTCAGTGCTGTGTGATGAAAAGCACCATTACCATGCCCTGCAAAACAGGTTTTGGCAAACATCGCACCAATAGCTGATCTCCCAGCCAGAAGAACTCACTTTAAATCAGATTTCTTCTGCACTAAAAATCCTTCCTGGGTTAGTCTGCTCAAATATGTCATTTTAATTGATCTCCCTCCAGCAAGCTTTTTGTCTGAAAAATTCCACTGAAAACTCTTAATTTTTGCCTTAAGAGCTGCATGCAAAAGCATTAACCCCTTTGAGTGCAAAAGAGCAGAAGAATAGTATGGAAAACTATTAGGAAAGAGGGGATATAAAGCAAATCCAATTAGTTTGGCAGTGTGGGGATGGGGAGGAAGAGTTCTGCTCCTTTCTGTATGCCTCCCATCATGGCTCTACTACAAAACACTTGATTCTACTGAATATTTTTTAATGTCTATCCAGCTGAGATAAAATATAATTTAAAAAACAAAACAAAACAAACCAGAGACTTCAAATAACCCTCAGGTTTAGAGTTTTTTGTTTGTCTTTTTTTTTTTTTAAACTACAACAGGTTGTTCCCCGACCACGATGGCCTCTGGGAACAGAAAAGCACTTACTCAGAGCAGCTTTTCCAAAGAAGTTGTTCATGATGCTGTTCTTTGTGGGTGCTTTACTGCTTGCTGCAGACACCTGGAAGCAAAGAGAGAAACAACCACAGGAATTGTTTGCAGCCCTCAGGATGCACAGCACTGCTTCTGGACAGGCAAAACAATAGATAGAACTCGTTCCCATTGCCTTAGAATTGCCTTGCCTGTTTTGGAGAACTTGAAGATTCTCACTAGACACTAGGCGCATCCAAGGGGCCAGAGTGAATTACTAAGAACTCCTTAGCCAGGCCTTCAAACCGAACTTGGGGCACATTCCCATCTGATGGCTGACAGTGTTACTGAAATAAGTGCCTGGGACTTGGGTCAGTTCCCAGGAAAGAACTGTTCTTTTTGCAAACTATCAGTGCCTCAATTCACAGCAGCCGACAGAGGAAAGAACAGGGCTTGGCCAAGGCAGGAAGGCTTTATCCAGCTCCTCTGGCACGTAGGCTGTTTGCAAAGCAACAGCACTGCTCTGTTGCACCCATGCAGCCACCCAAGTGAGAAATCACACACAAACACTCCCACACCCCACCTAACGAAGGGCAGCCTCCTAACCAAACTGATTATCATGCAAATAAAAGGCAACCACACACAAGTTCCCAAAACACGCACACTTCACCAGCTCTAAATTCCCTATAAAAATCAGAAAAAGGAACCAAAACGTGCTCAGCTGTTACAAAAAAGCCAAACCAGCCACAGGGAATCTCACCTTTAACACCCGTTTTTCTGGCCACATTGCTTTAAAAACAATTATAATAATTTAAATTAAAACATAATCCTATCCTGGAAAAACAGCAGTCGAGAAGATAAACAATTTAGTCTTGCACAGGTCAAGCTCTGAAACTTCCCTCACAGACCAAGTTTAAACACCTTGATACTTTTAAGACCTGGGCTTCTCACGTTTCACTTATTGCTCAAAACAAATCCTTTTAAGCACAATGGAGAGAGCAAGATCCTCAACTGGTGTATATATTGGGATAGTCAGAGACAACGGAACACTTGTCTCCATGAGGCAGCTATGCCGGTTTACACTCGCCGGAGATCCGGCTCACCGGGGAATGTCCAAGTTATGGCAAACACACTTCTGTGGAGAGATCAAGAGTGCGGCACGAGGCGTTTCTGCCCCAGGTGGCTGCACACAGTTAAACACTTACAAAGGATCACTGAGCATTCCCAGTGGGACGCGGCTTTAGCACGAGGAGCAGTGCAGGGGTGGCTGAGGTCACCGAGGTGGTGTGAGAGCAGATCATTAAAGCCATGAACCCGGGGGGTCTGAGCTAACTTACACCTGGGGCCTCCCTGGCCTCTGCTTTGGCCTCCTTAGGTGTGTCCTGGGGTTTGGAAGCTGCTTTGGCCGCAAACATGCCCATGATGCCTCTGTGCTGCTGCGGGGGTGCTTTGGCAGCCGGCGGCCCGTGGCCATTGACCGTGCCAGAAGCATCCGGGTCCCTTTGCCTCTCGGAGCTCTGCTCGGACGTCTGCGCCCGGGGAGGGTCGGGCGGCGTCCTGGGGACGGCGGCGGCACAGCGGATGGCGCTGAACCTGTGTGACGGAGTGAAAAATTCCATTAGCCTTTTCAACTCGGCGCCTTTCACCTCGCCTTCCCCCCTCCTGGAGTGCCGCTGCTTCTCCGGGCCTGCCTTCTCCTGTTATGGAAAAAGAAGCAATTTAATCTGCGCATGGGACAAGAAAGAAAGGCTGGCACAGAGCAAGAGAGCTCTGATGAAAAGATCAGCTGAACCTGTCAGCAAGAGCCACAGCACTTGCATGTCAAACAAGCTGTGCAGCTTTCCTGGGGGGAAAAGGGCCTTCTCCACATCCAGGCTGGACAGGGAGCAGGCTGCATTTCATTCCTAAATGGGTTACACTCTCTAAAGCCCGGGGCAGAAATTGCATGGCTGCGTGAGGATCTGAAACATTTACAGCTTTCTGATGCTCTGACAAAGCCCACAACTGCTGCAACAAGCAGCGACACTCGGCCAGGTGAGTAAATCCTGGCTGAAACTGAACAACTGAAATGGCTCAGAAGATATCCATGACATTCCAATTAAACTATACAAAGTCATTTCCACATAATCCCCGTACGCAGAGAAGCAGCTCAGCCTATAATGGTCTGAAACTTGATTGTTTGGGGATATGGAGATATAAGAGCTAAATGGTGTGCTTGCAGTTACAGCACAATCCACTGACAGTCAGGAATAGCAGTTCCCAAAAATAGCTGAACTCTGCTCCCCACTGTGCAAATCACAGGCGACACTTTCCAGATTTCCCACAGAAATGCCACAAAAGAGCGCAGACTCACACCTCCCAGCCCACTGAATTACACAGCATATTTTTATTTGCCTAAGAAATAAAGCAGCCTTTTGCCAGTTCGTTTCTGTGCCTCAGCATTAGCTGCTCACGTGCACAGTCCACTTCTACTGCCATCAGGATCTGTATTAACATAACAAAACCATCTCCACTGCATTCCCAGGCTGCAGCAGCAACCTCTTGACATTCAAACCTTTAAAGGAAGGAAAAGAGACATTGAAGAAAAATAATCCTACTCTCCTTTATACTTTCAATCTGTTTTTAACATGGTTAATACAGCTCTCAGGGCAGCCTGTGCTCCTACTCCAAACACCACTAACCGTCTAAGCCACAAATGATATTGTCAATAGTTACATCAACCGTGCAGTGGAGCTCAGCTAAGCTTCCCACATTTCAAGTCAGCTTGCCTTGATGCTGCTGTGTAACTATAGCTTTAAGGGCTTGACCCAAAAGTCACTAAATAATCACTGAAAAAATAGTCAATACTTGGACTATGCTCAGCAAACAAGGAGCTGCTTCCATTTGGAAAGCCAGCAATGGCAACAGGCATTAAACCCAGTTATTGGTATTAACTGGTACATCTAACCACCTCCACTGTCCTCACAGCACAGCAGGTCCCATAGAAACACCTATAGGTTCCCACAGAAGAGAACGAAGATCCTTGTCCCAGAGCAGTGAAATATCTGCACTGACAGGGAGGCTCTGTTTGCTACAAACATCACATAGTTAAACCTCCAGCTTTTGCAGGTCCTGAAGGAATCTTTTCCCAAGTGTCAAAGACAATCCATGCAGCTGACAAGAGAGAAGGAACGTGACCCAACTTGTATTTACTTCAGCCAGGTCAAAAATGACAAAGCTGCAATTTTTCTTAGTTTGCTTGGGAAACCCTGCTTCAAAGCTGGTTTTACACACTGGCTTCAGAGAGCTGTTTCAGAACCTGGATTATCTAAATGAGCTTCTGGATGTTTAAATCCCAAAGGATACAATGGATCACCATGCTGGGGTGCCTGAGAGGAAACAGAGTGGAACAAGACAACTGCAGCCACACCCAGGGCACAGCTCCACTGAGGCAGGGTTTTCCTGCACCTTCCAGGGCAGGGACACTCACGCCCCGAACACAGCTTCTATTTTCTCAGCCACTCTCTCATCAACGCTTTGGACATAACTGTGCTTCTCCTTTCAAATTCTATACTCTTCCTATGACACAACGTCCAGGCATCCCCCTTTAAACCAGATTGGTCATGGCACCGCGCATCCCCATGACTCCAAGCTGGAGTTGTCGTGGCGGGAACAGCACACAAATGAAGAGCTCCAGCTGCCAGGCGCTGCTCAGGAGGGAGACAGGGACTCCTGGAAACTGCAGTCCCTCCCAGCCATTCTGCAGTTCCACCACAAAGGACACCTCCTATGTGTGCTTCTCCTACACCTCAGAGGTCACAGAATATCCTGAGCTGGAACATACCCACCTGGATCAAAGTCCAACTCCTGGAGAAGGAGTTCCTATGAGACATCTTCAGAGAGGTGGATGAGTCCAGAAGATGAAAACACACTCTCACAAAACAGAAAGCAAACTCCTTTGTGCTTTGCTGAGCACATCACTTGTGATTTTATCAGCCTGTTTCGATTTACTCTTCCTGTGTCAATGAGAACTGGATTAAAATGGTCATGATTAAGTGCGGCCTGGAAATGAGAGAAAAGTTTCCAGCCACCAGACAAGCAAGGTACTGAAACAGTCTCCCCTACGGAGCAAGGACCAAGTGAACCAACTGTGAGCCCAGTTCACAAAACAATCACACAACGCGCTCTTTGGGCACTGCTCTGGCAGGACCTTTGAGGATATCTTTCCCTAGATTTCTAAAAATCCAGGCCTATCTGGTAAGTGCTGAAGTGCAAGAGCAGTCTGGAAGAGCTTCAGAAGGAAGAGGGAGACAGGACTCACTTGCTGCACTGCTGCAGATTTGTTTTGACAATGTCATAGTCGGTGTTGTAGAGCGGGGAGCTGTCCTTGAGCAGGGCCTTCTGAATGCTGTACACGTGCACACTGGCAATTGTGGACAGCTTAGACTTCATTGCTGGGGGAAAAGAAGAAAAAAAGCCCTCTGTTAGCACAGCCTTCAGCACGCAGAAAGACTGACAGATTACTTGACAGCAAGACTTGAATATAAAAAGGTCCAACCGCACCGTCTCCCAACGCTCACTAATGAAGAATTCCAGGTAACAGACTCCACAAGTCTGTCACGTTTCTCACTACACACTCTTGGTTCTTGCACAGCTGAATTAAGAGTGATCTCTCTGTGTTTACCTTCAAAACATCCAGTGTTTGGGAGCCAGAATATCTGTGTGAGTACCTAAAGCTAAGGCAGAAAGTAGCTGGTCACAGCTCTTGCCTGCTGGCACTGCTCTCTGCCACTGGGGCAGTGTCCAGCACCAGCGTCACCCCCAGCAGCCTGCTGGAATCAAAACTTTATCTCTTTTACACTACTTAGACTGCAACCCCCTTGAGACAAGGCTTGGTTTTTAGGAATTCTTTGTTCATTGCTTATATTGTTCTTTCCACAGAGTCCTGGTCCGAGGCTGAGCTTCTAGGCACTGTAAAAATACACACAGTAATCATTTCTTGGGGCCAGTCCTAGACTATGCAGCCCTACTCCCATCAAAAATCTCAGCCTCTTCCAAATATAAGTCATACCTCTGGCCTGCCTTCCAATACAAAAACCATGAGCAACCCTTTCCTCCACGGCAAAACAGAGTGTTACGCAGCACACATAACTCAACAAATATGACACAGAGTAGTTGCACTGCCTGACAATCTCCTGCCCTGAGGAAAACAGCCTGAGCTAGAAATCCACTTCAGATTTCCAAAAGGAAAACAACGCAAGTCTTTCAAACAAAGTGAGATCATTAGCACAGATCCTTAAGGTCACAAATGCCACAGTGTGTTCTCAAATGCCAAAGATGTTATTTGAAAGTGATGAAGAGCCTCAAGTTGTGTTTCAAGTGCTGTGGGTAAGATTTCATCAGCAGGACCAGAGCTGTAAAGATGGTGAGACAATGGACAGTGCACAGAGAAGTGTTACAATGGGTTTTTTTTTTTCACCTTTTACTCACAAAAGTCAGGGAAATGTCCCATGAGGACACTTTAACACCCACAGGACTTGGGCCAAAGACTGCAATTGCATTGAATCAATAACCAGAACTACCAGTTTCAGCATTCTTGGGGGCCTAAAGGCTCACAGCTGTCCTGAGACACTACCGGGGTATTGTTGCCTCCCTGCTGTCAATGGAGGGGAGGTGGAAAAGAATCAGACTCAAATCACAAGCCTGAAGGTATTCAGTTGTTGGCTCAGATACTCCAAATTCTGAGAAAAAGCTGGTACAAAAAGTACACACCTGACCCCAAGAGCCTGGCTGGGCATTTACGTGCCGATGGCAAGTTCTGAGCTTTGCTCATTTTGCTGTTCCCTCAAATAAAAAGTTAAAGCCACACAATTTTCCTGGTCTGCTTACCTTCGAGTTTATCCTCCCTCACTACTGCAACCTTGTGGCACTGGAAAAAACAAATACATGGTAATTTTAAAATTTGAAAAGAGGTTGTACGTAAGACTAATACTTTCAGTTATTGAATAAGAAAGTCTAATAATTACTATAGCACACTAATAATTATTAGAGCAGAGAACACTGCCAATGCCTTTAAACACTCATCAGTCACTAGTTTCAAAAGCTCTGTTATCCCACTTTCCAGTTGCACAGATATCCCTAAAGAAAGCCTCTGTCCTCCACTCCTGACTCTGGGAGATGAGACACAGATAAAACAAAGCCATAACAACCATCCAGTAGAAGAAAAGCAAAGGAGCAGCTGTTAGAGAGCTGCCCCAGGAGCCCAGAGCACCCCTTGGATCGCCAGGGCACTCGAACACGGCAACCTGTAGCCCAGACATGGCACCAGAGAAGCAAAACACCATGAGAAATTAAGCATTAATTTAAAAGCCAGGAATGACTGTTTCTGGAAATGTGCTCTCTGGCCAGTCTTCAAGGTCTATACCTGCTCCAGGACATTTAACAGGCTGTGGTTAATACAGGGAGGATGCAGAGAGACAGACTAAAACCCCCACCACTAATTCTGTGCTTAACAAATACCATGGACCTGTCCGAATCAGGGAAAAAAACTGTTAAATGCAGGCTATAAACATGGCACTGCCCGTGCAGGTTTAATTAAATATATCCCATGATAGAGAACTAAGGCAATAAATAATCACCCTCAATTTCAGGCAGATTTGGAGACAGAAGGACAATATTCCATGCATGTGAACCACTTTATTACTTAGGAGAACAAAAAAAAAAAAAGGTTTGTTGGGTTTTTTTTCCCAATCTACAAATAAAAGCCAGGATACCCTGAGATTTACTATTCCTAAATGAAGACTGTGGATCACACTGTGTATAGATACTTGTGTATTTAAAACCACTTAGTGTTTGGCTCTTAAATTTGTCTGTGAGCAAAGGGGAATAGATGCTGAATTTTCTCATGTTCTTTTAAAAACTTCTGGGGTTTCTGCCTGAAGTTTAAGCTGAGATTGCTGAACAGCTGATAAGCAGCAATGAGGCAAAATAAATGCATTAAGCAACAATTCCTTTGCTTAATGAGCTGAAGCACTTCAAATATAAAATACTGGTAATAAATTCATGTTTCTGTTGTTTACCATGATTAAAAAGTTGCTTTAATTAGGCAGCAAAAGAGTGTGTGGCAAGGAAACTGGTAAGTGAGAGGGTAAATAAAGCTCGGGAGTCTCAGCCCCTCACTGCAAAAAGCAGCAAGGAAAGAGCATGCGGTGCTTCAGGAGGACTCTTTGAGAGGGATTTCTATCCCACTCTCCCTTCAGGAATGCTGCAGCTGAATCCACAGCATTCCGGCTACACCTACTGCCAGCAGGCTGCAGTGCAGGCTTCCAGCAAGCCGGGGCTGAGCAGGAGCTCTCCCAGCCCCTTGGCACCAGAGCTCCCCAGGACACCAGCCCAGGGACCCCCAACAGCTCCTGTGGGTCACTCCTAACCCTGGTGTGGTTCCACACCCCCTGCACCTGCAGCAATCCCTCCTTAGCAGGCACTCACACTCCAGCATTCAAAGAGAAGGGATTGAAAAAGCAGGGGGGACAAAAAGTCACTTTTATGTGCTTCCTTTGGTACACCTCGTGGAAGATTCCCTGCCCCTGGCAGAGGATTGGAATGAGCTTTAAAGTCCTTCCCAACCCAAACCATCCAGTGATCTTATTTTAAAAATACACAAGCTGCTAATACAAAGTTAAAAAATGTAAAAATAAAACCGACACTGAATTTTCTCATCTTCTTTAAAAACCTCTGAGGTACCTGCCTGAAGTTTTAGCTGAGATTCCTGAAAACCTGACAAGCAGCAATGAGAAAAATAAATGCATTAAGCAGCAATTCCTTTGCTCAATAAGTTGAAGCATTTTACATACAATGAATTTCTCTGCTGGAGGGAGAGCCAGGTCAGCTTTTGGCCCCAAGGTCACAAAACAAGGCAAAACAGACACCACAACAAAGGGCTCACAGGCACCTCTGAGAAGTGAAACACTCACAACATGTCCGTTCTGGAGGAGGTTTCCTGCTACTAAGTAGGTGACATGAAGCTGAGCCCCTGAGTTCTCCTTCCGTTTCCTCTCCACATAATCATAGAGCATTCTGCAAGAAAAAAAGCAGTGTTAACCACCAGAAAGGAAAGAGCCTGCAGCCAGCCTTCCACGGAGCTGACATTAAAGACAAAGAGGAAAGCCAGGCTGACATGGAAACTTCTCACACAAGCACAGTTATTTTCCCCAGGATTAATTTAACCCTCCTGAGACCCTTTCTCCTCTGCCACTGTGGAGAATCCCAGCCCAACAACCATAGACACCAAAGGGCAAACACATTTAACAGCTGGTCTCGCAGCCTCTGGGCAGCTTGTTCCGAAGTCTCCCCTCCAGGAAGGCATTTCTGAAAGCCCTGAGAGAGGAACTGGTGAGTTTTTGTTACATCGTCAGGTGTATATGTGCCATCCCAGTCACATGCACGGGTGATGGGATCCGGAGCAAGAGGGAAGAGCGTGACTGGGACTGAGCTGAGCCTCAAGCTTTCAGCTCCCACTCACACCACTAAACTGTGATGAGGTTACAGCAATTTTTATTCTTCAAAATCCAAGACAAGGCTATACACTGGGGAGGCCATAAATTTGGGGAATTGACTTCCCATCCTTCACACATTGCCCAGCAAGCCTGGCAGACAGACAGGCACATGGAGTAACACAACTGACTGTGCCTGAGAAGAATATTTTAAATATTTCCAGAAGAATCATTTTAATATACTCACCACGATGATGGAAACAGGAATTAACAAGGAATTAAGAGGAATTAACCAGGCTCTGGGGGATGCAGTAACACCTACTGTTTAGCTTGGTTGACGTGGACTCCCAGGGTGTAGCTCAGCCATTTGTACGTCACCTGCAACAAGAAGAAACCCAACAAACCCCTTAAATACAAAAACCTCAGCCTCTCAATTTGTTAAGTCTCCCACCTTTGGCTCGTTGGTCAATCAAGCTCATTAGATGCTCCGCCCCCTTCCAACAAGCCCATGGCAAAAGTGAGAGCACACGGACACCTGTGCTTCAAGGAGTACACTGAATTCCTGAGACCTGTCCCAAAGGCATGGTGGGGAATTTCTGCCCCCCCTCCTGTCCCGGGGACACGGGGATCTCCAGCTGCACCAGTGTGCCAAATACTGGGATCTTAGGGCTGGAATCCCAGCTCTGCTCTGCCTTGCTGTGTCATTTTGACATCTTTTACATCTGTTTCTCCTCCTGCTCTGCCCTTTGAAGGCCCAAGCCCCAGGCTGTGGGCTGAAAACACAATTAAATAGTTGTTTGTCTAGATTTTTCTTGGAATAAGCTACAAAGCCAAAGGCAGCTCATGTTCACACAACCGCTTTGACAGACAAGATGCACCAACTATGCTGCACCATCTTCTAGGCAAAACCCATTTTATTTTATTTTATTTTATTTTATTTTATTTTATTTTATTTTATTTTATTTTATATTTCTTTCGGAATAAATTTTTGAAATAAAATTTGAAAGGAACACAGCCACGCAGAAACCCATCAGCTTTCTGAACTGCCTCCAAAACAGCTAAGGAAAGGGGGGGAGAGAAGAGGAAGGACAGGGAGAGAAGAGAGAGGAGAAGGAAAGGGGAAGGGGAGAGAAGGAAAGAGGAAGGAGAAAGAACGGGAAAGGAGAGAGAAGAGAAGGAGGGAAGGGGAAATGAAAGGAGACAGCAGAAGGCAGAGGGTGGGAAAGGAGGAAGGGGGGGCAGAGAAGGAAGGGGGGAGAAGGAAGAGGGAGGAGAAGGAAAGGGAGAGGAGGGAATGGCGGGAGGCGAAGGAGCCCCCGGAGGCCCTGCGGGACTCACGACGCGGTTCTGGTCGGTGACGAACTCGTCGATGTTCTCCAGGTACAGCTCGTCCGCCATGGCCGCGCCGGGCCCGCGCTTCCCGCGCGCCACAGCGCCGCGCGCGCGCCGCCGCCATGGCAACGGCCCCGCCGCCGACGGCAGCCGCGAGGGGACACGGGGCTGCGGCAGCGCGCGAACGGCACCGGCACGGCACCGGCACGGGGCACGGCACCGGCACGGCACCGGGCACGGCACCGGGCACGGTATCGGACATAGCACCGGCACGGCACCGGGCACGGTATCGGACATAGCACCGGCACGGCACCGGCACGGGGCACGGCACCGGCACGGGGCACGGCACCGGCACGGCACCGGGCACGGCACCGGCACGGCACCGGCACGGGGCACGGCACCGGCACGGCACCGGGCACGGCACCGGGCATGGCACCGGCACGGGGCACGGCACCGGCACGGCACCGGGCATAGCACCGGGCACGGCACCGGGCATGGCACCGGGCACGGTACCGGGCACGGCACCGGGCATAGCACCGGGCATGGCACTGGCACGGCACCGGGCATAGCACCGGGCATGGCACCGGGCATAGCACCGGGCATGGCACTGGCACGGCACCGGCACGGCACCGGGCATGGCACCGGGCACGGTATCGGACATAGCACCGGGCACGGCACCGGCACGGCACCGGGCACGGCACCGGGCACGGCACCGGCACGGCACCGGCACGGCACCGGGCACGGCACCGGGCACGGGGCGGGCACGGCACCGGCACGGCACCGGCACGGGGCACGGCACCGGGCATAGCACCGGGCACGGTATCGGGCATGGCACCGGGCACGGCACCGGCACAGGGCGGGGACCCCCCATTTAATAGAATTAAATAAAATAAAAAATAAAAATAAAATAAAATAGAATAAAATGAAATGAAATGAAATAAAATAAAATAAAGTAACATAAAATAACATAACATAAAATAAATTAAAGTAACATAACATAACTTAACATAAAAGAAAAGAAAATAAAAGAAAAAAGAAAAGAAAGAAAAGAAAAGAAAAGAAAAGAAAAGAAAAGAAAAGAAAAGAAAAGAAAAGAAAAGAAAAGAAAAGAAAAGAAAATGCTGATTAGTAGATTCGGGGGAAACCAGCCCATAACAGAGCTGATAACTGGCAGCAAGAAACAGCAGTTCCGAAACAGACCCACTCCAGCCAGGAGAGGGGTGAGCGACTCCACAGAGGTTGGGAGCGGCCAAACAGCAGCGACAGCTCAGGTGTGTGCAAATGCACCGGGCTCGTGTCCGGCACGGGCAGCACATTTCCGAAAGAACCATCCCTCCGTGTGCAATTCCCGGTCCGGGTCGGCAGGTGACAGCGGGACACCACGCTTGCCCGGCAGCCCCCGGCTGGGAACAGCGAGGGAGCCGCGTCCGTGCCCAGCTGTGCGGAGCAGAGCTCCAGCTGCTCCTCCCTGCTCCTCCCTGCCCGCTCCTGTCCGCAGCAGCAGCACAGGGACAGGCTTGTGCCGGGAAAAGTGTCCATGGAGTGCTGGGAGGAATCCCAGAGTCACAGGGATGGGAAAGCCCTACAAAATCGTGAGCCCGGTCCTTCCTCCAGCGCTGCCAAGGCCACCACTATCCCCAAGTGCCGCATCCACACGGCTTTAAATCCCTCCCAGGATGGGGACTCACCTGGACAGCCCTTTCCATGAAGGAATTTTCCCTATTACCCAGCCTAAACCCCCTCTGGCACAACCTGAGGCCATTTCCTCTCGTCCTGTCTTGGGAGCAGAGATGGTCCCGCTCCCCTTCACGCCCCCGCTCAGGCTGCACCAGCACCTCTGAAAAGAGGTGCCAGAAGGAGCTGAGCAAGCCGAAAAATATCCAGCTGTCAGCAGATATCTGTGGTTTGGTTGAGCAGGATTGCATGATCCCAGGAGCAATTGTGCTCTTGCTCCACCAGGCACAGAGCCCCAAGGAAGAACCTCTCGCAGGGGAGGGAAGCGGTGATGCCACCCCAGGGCAGCCACGTCCGTCAGGCATGTCCCTTGCCCTGGGCGAAGGCACCCACTCCATGAGAACTCCAGGCGGATGCAGGTCCTCACTTGAGCACAACCGTTTTTTACCTGGCAAAGGCAGGGAAGGAAATTGGACACGTTTAATAAGTGTTAAAATAAACTCACAGTGGCCCCGTGCTGCAGTGTTTAGTGCTCACAATGGCATTACTCAGCTGGCATTGGGTTTGTTTGGCTGGTGACAGAATGATCCACATCCTCTTCCTCCTGTGTCCCAGGCACCCTCTCTCACACTCTTGTTGCCTCTTTTTCTTCGTTTCACTGTGGTCATTCTTGTGCTGTGACATTCCTGGCTTGACATTTCGGTCCGGTTTACGGAAGGAGTGTGCAGATCTTAAACACATTACTTATCCTTTTTTTTTTTCTTTTCTTTTTTTTAAAGTCTCTTTTCATCTTTTGTTTTTTCTCCCTTCAGTTTCCTGCTTTGAGCTTTCTGGATGATTTCCTGACCTGGGCTAACGTGCCTGGTGACTGTAAAATTACACTTTTCACCCTCAGGGCACAGCGTGTGTTGGTACCGCAGGTTGTCTTAAGGGTATGAATGAGTGAGTAAGAATTCTGTAGCTGAGGATTTCTTTCCTCTTTGTTAAAGTGCCATGGGGTCTGGATCTCACTCACACCTGCTTTATACTCCAAGGGAGCTACATAAGTTGAAACAAGAGAGGTTCTGACTGGACAGAAGGAGAAGTTATTAGGATCACAGCAGGGTTGAGGTTGGAAGAGGCCTTAAAGATCGCCTCGTTCCACTCCCCTGCCACGTGCAGGGACACCTTCCACTAGACCAGGTTGCTCCTGATCTCCTCGGTAAAATATTTTGAGATCTCTCGATGTGCACTTGCTTCATTCTCTGTCTTCCTCTGCTGTGCCAACTCTGGAGTTTCAGTGCCAGCTCCGGTGAGGTGTGACAAGCAGAGTCAACAAGGCACAGTCACTTCAAAAAAAAAGAGCCAAGTTTCTGAAGGACGCCCCGACAAGCAGGGCTGGCTCCTCGGTGTCGGGGCTGTGGCACAGCCCTCTGAGCGACCTGTGCCCTCACCTTGTCAGAGGCCGTGTGAAAGTGCCCTGGAGATCTGGAATCCCGCCATAATTTGGGGCTGGGCTCTGCATGGGATTTGTACTAAGGCATTTGAGTCACTTGGAGCCCCTTTAGGCTCTGAGCTCTCCTTGGATCCTTCTCTTCCCCAGGGGAACACCCCCAGCTCTCCCAGCCTGGCTCCAGAGCAGAGGGGCTCCAGCCCTGGAGCAGCTCCGGGGCTCCTCTGGACTCTCTCAGCAGCTCCAGGTCCTTCCTGTGCTGGCTCCCAGGGCTGGGACAGTTCTGCAGGTGGGGGCACAGCTGGATGTTTCTCTGGTGTTCCTGGAGAACTGCCATCCCTCCCCTAACCCAGCTCTTCTGGGGGCTCCTTCTGAAAACCAGTGCTGTGACGAATATCTAACCCAACTGGGGTGGTTTTGGCTGGCCTGTGAAGTTGTGCTGGCTCTCCAGAGGGCAGGGTGACCCCTGGCAGCTGGGGACAAACTGGAGATGAATGCATCTTCAGCAGGGTTGATGAGGGACAAACCATACATGTGAGCTTTGCAAGTGGAGATGTCAGCTCCTGGTGGCACGGAGAGCTTAGGGGAGCACGGAGCCTGCCACATCGGCTCCGAGATGGGCTAAGAAGTGACCACTGCCCAGAGAGGTGCCATCAGCCCAGAAACAGCGGCTCTGACCCATCTGCCCAGGCCGGCAAGGAGCTTCCTTAAGTACTTCCTTAATGCACCCGTGGGGCACAGCCCGTGGCACAGCCTGACACGTGCGTTTCCTTGTTTTTCTTCCCCTTTGGCGCAGCCTTGGGAACGTGCTTCTTTGAGTCAATGAACAGACTGGGGTGGGGGCACAGCAGCTCTGCCCGTGGCACACATCCACTGAGATCCTGCCCAGAGGAGCTGGGGGTCTCAGCCCAGCCATTCCCTCCCAACACCCCCAGGGAAAGGCGCATTCCGGGATGAAATGTTTGCCCTTCCTAATAAATAACTGCAGGGCTGGTGGCTGGTGCCACACTGAACTCCTGCATGTTACAAATAATTCATTACATTAGTACATGCGAACAGCCCTTGAGTACAATTTCCTTGGGAAAAAAATAGGGAATTTGCTGAAAGGCTTGTGGCAGTGTGGGGAGGGGGGTGCTGTACTCCACTCCCAGCTCTGCCCATGATGCCAGCACAGCTCTGTCACCTCTCTGTGACATCCCAGCCTTGCCAAACTCAACAGGAATTTTGTCCTGGCCTTCGCTGGAGCCAAGATGTTGCCCTTTGCCTGCCTGTAGCTCTCTGTGAGCTGTGACAGTCCCACTTGCCAGGCACCTGTTTCACAGCCACCACCTCTGTCCTCCCCTCCTCTTCCTGCCATTAAGCCCTGACTTGCATTAGCCCTACAGTTCCCTGAGGGAGCCTCTCCTGCCAGAAAAAATCAGGCTCTGCAATCTAAGGAATTGGTGAGCACTGCAGAGGCTCAGCTAATGTTTAAGGCACCCAGAGGAGAAGGTACAACAGGACAGCAAACGACTGTATAGTGGGGACAAAAAAACCCAGCCCCACTTTAAAAACACCCCAGCCCTGACAGAAGCATAAACTGTGAGCCATCCGTGGCCCCCTTCCATACGAACTTCCTCCCCGGTTGAAAAGCAGGATATGGGCAGTAAATAGGGCAGTGACGCCACCACGCCGCTCCGGCGCGTTGCTCCCGAGGGTCCCGGCCCTGTGACACACAACGCGCTCGTCCTACGCAGGCAGCGCCGCTGCCAGCCAGAAAGGAAGAGCGCTTGGCTTTGATCTCCAGGCAACAAGTGGGGGCTTGATCATAAGAAAAAGGAAATAACTCGCTGCACGCACAGTGTTGGTGCAAAATATGAGTCTCTCCTGCCAAGGCAGAGACCTGGAGCAGCTCTCCTGGAATTGGTCAAGGCGATGATCCCATGGCAGGTGGGATTCTCAGGCTGGGCTCCTCGATTCCTCCTGAGGTTTATGGTGGGTTTTTTCCCCTTTTTTTTCTCTTTTTCATTGAGAAAATGGCCTAACAAAGGGAAGCACCTTCTCCTCCTTAGCAATAACACAGAAGTTGACCTTGCCAGCCTACAGCTGAATTACCTGTGGCGACAAAGGGCAAATTACTGGCGAGGTGCGTTTCTGATAAAAGCACGAGTTCAGTAACACAGTGATTGCTCTATAAAAGCAGGACATACTTTCACACGCTTAATCTGGTCGATAAGCTGGAAGAGCTGCGGGCTGGGAACAGTTTGTTCGGGTTTTAATGGTTGACTCATTAGCTGTTCGACCAGATCTGTCTATTTTTTACATTTGGAATAAAAAGCTGGGTGGGAACATTTTCTCTCTTTCCCAGTCCCAAGGTGATGAAGTGCAGCTCTCATCAGTGCCTCCGCAATAAAAAGAACTTTATTTACAGTCCACGACCTTGAGGTGCCAGCCCAGAATCATACAAAGTTAAGGAGTTGGAAGGGAACTTAAAGCTCATCTAGTTCCACCCCCTGCCATGGGCATGGACACCTTCCACTAGACCAGACTGCTCAAGG
Organism: Acanthornis magna; assembly: GCA_036785705.1. Classification (NCBI taxonomy): domain Eukaryota; kingdom Metazoa; phylum Chordata; class Aves; order Passeriformes; family Acanthizidae; genus Acanthornis; species Acanthornis magna. Next base: position 183,189 of record JAWUZG010000762.1, read on the forward strand.
CCTTATCCAACATGGCCTGGAACACTTCCATGGTTGGAGCATCCACGACTGTCCTAATTTTACCCCAGAATCCTAATTTTCGCCTGATCTGAGCAGGCCTGATTGCCCAGCCACACTGGGATGTCATATGCCCATTGCCTGCCCTCACCCCCTGCCTGTTCCCCCATCACCACTGCACTGTCCCCCCCTCACCCTGTCCCCCACCCTAGTGCCCCATGTCCCACACCCCACGATGACAGGGGCTCTGTCTCTCCTCCCCGTGCCACTCCTGCAGCCCTGGCCCTATCAGCCACCCCCAGGCCCCCAACCTCCTCCCCGTGCCTTATCCCCTGTCCCCTGTCTCTAACCGCTGTCCCCACACTCCTATCCCCTGTCTCCAATCCCCCACCGCAGGCCCCATTCCCGGGACCCTTCCCTGGGGCATGTCCCACATTCCCGGGACCCTCTCCTGGGCCATGTCCCACATTCCCGGTACCCTCCCCTGGGCCATGTCCCACATTCCCGGGACCCTCCCCTGGGCCACGTCCCACGTCTCCAGGCGCTGCTCCCCACTCTCCAACCCAAACCACCATCCTCTATCCTGCTGTTCCCTCTCCCCTGTGCTCCACGTCCCCATCCACCACGTCTGTCCCGTCGCCCATCCTCCGCGCCATCCCCTCTCCCTGCACCCCTGTCCCCCATCCTGTCCCCATGCCCTGCCCATGTGCCCATCCATTTCTGTCCCCTCTGCCCTATTCTCCCATCCCTGCCCCTGTGCCCCAGCCCCCATTTCCATCCCCACTGCTCCTCCCTGCCGCCACGGTCCTGTCCCCATCCCCACGCGCCTGTTCCCGTCCCCGTACCCCTCCCCTCTTCCTGTGCCTATCCCCGCCTCCTGTTTCCGTTCCCGCCTCTTGCTCCTATTCCCGCCTCCTGTTCCTGTCCCCGTCCCCGTCCCCGTCCCCGCCCCCGCCTCCTGTCCCCGTTCTCGCTGCTTTTCCCCGTCCCCATCCCGGTTGCCCGTCCCTGTCCCCCAGCCCGTGCCCCCGTCCCCATCCCCTCCCGGCCCCGGCGCTGCCCGGTTCGCTCTCGGGGCTCGCCCCGCCCGGCGCTCCCGGCAGCCCCGGCGGTGTCGCTGTCGCTGGCGGTGGCGGTGGCGGTGGCCATGTCGCGGGTGGCGGTGCGGGTGCTGCGGCTGGGCGCGGTGCCGTACGCGGAGGCGCTGCGGGTGCAGGAGCGCTGCGTGGCGGCGGCGCGGGCGGCGCGGGGCCCGGCGGCGCTGCCGGGGCCGGGCGGCGGCGGGGGCGGCCCGGAGGGGCCGGCGGGGCCCGCGGAGAGCGTGGTGCTGAGCGAGCCGGCGCAGCCCGTGTACACCTGGGGGCTGCGGGGCGCGCCGGGCGCGGCGGCGGCCGCGGCGCTGCGGGCGCGGGGCGCGGCGCTGCTGGCGGCGCGGCGCGGCGGGCACATCACGTTCCACGGCCCCGGGCAGCTGCTCGCCTTCCCCGTGCTCGACCTGCGGCGCCGCCGCCTCCCGCTCCGCGCCTACGTGGCCGGGCTGGAGGCGCTGGTGCTGCGGCTGTGCCGCCGCCTCGGGCTGGGCGCGGCCCGCGCGCTCCCGCCGCCCTTCACCGGGGTCTGGATGGGCGACAGCAAGCTCTGCGCCATCGGTGAGCGGGGGCGGCAGCCGGGCTGGGACAGCTGCGGGCGCTCAGCCGCACGAGGGAAGGGTGCAGGGACCTTAGAGCCCCTGCCAGTGCCTGAAGGGGCTCCAGGAGAGCTCTAGAGGGACTCGGAGTGCCAGGACAAGGGGGAATGGCTTCCCACTGCCCGAGGATGGGATCAGATGAGATATTGGGAAGAAATTCTTCCCTGTGAGAGTGGTGAGGCCCTGGCAGAAGTTTCCCACAGAAGCTATGCCTGCCCCTGGATCCCTGGCAGTGTCCAAGGCCAGGTTGGAAAGGGCTTGGAGCAGCCTGGGACAGTGGAAGGTGTCCCTGCCCATGGAACACCTCCCAGTGCAGCCCATCCTGTGATTCTGTGTGCACCCTGGCAGGGCACCCTGGCAGGGCACTGCGGGGACATACTGGGGAGCTGCAGGCACTGGGGAGGGTGGGTGTGCACAGGGGAGCATGCAGGGATGTGTGTCCAGGAGGAGGGGGCAGCACAATTTTGGGTCCCTGCAGCCCACCCAGGGCCCAGCACTTTGCACCCTTGCACCTATTACACTCTCGCACCCAGGGCTGGGTGCCTGCAGCCCGGTCCCCAGCCTTGCCCCCTTCCCCTGTCCCCCTCCACATCCTGTACCTCTTCCTGGGACCCTGCAGCCTGGATTTGGGGTCCTGCAGTTCTCCCTGTGTCCAAACCCATTGGAAACAGCAGCGGTGGGAGGCACTGGGGGATGCAGAGCTGGGATGGAGGAACCTGCACATGCTGCACCCCGTCTGCCCCAAATTTGTGGAGCCTGCCTGTAGGTCTTCCCTGGCAGAGCTAAGGAGCACAGCATGAGGGGGGAGGATGTTGGCAGTGATGGGGCAGTGTGGTCACTGAATATCTCCCGCTGGGGCACCTCTGGTGGCGGTGCTGACGGGTGGGTGCTCTCGGCCCCTGCAGGTGTGCACTGTGGGAACCACATCACCTCGCACGGGCTGGCGCTGAACTGCTGCACCGACCTCACCTGGTTTGACCACATCGTGCCCTGCGGGCTGGAGGGGAAGGGAGTCACCTCGCTGAGCCACGAGCTGGGGCAGCACGTCGCCGTCAACCATGTCCTCGAGCCCTTCCTCGAGTCCTTCCAGGAGGTGTTTGACTGCACTTTGGTCTCTTCAGAAGACCCCGGGGATTAGGATTGTTGCGGTGCCTTGGCCGGGTGGCTTTGCAAAGCCACAGCACAGCCAGTGGATGTCAGGGCAGCCCAGGGGGCTGTGTTGTGAGACAAGAGCTCTCGTGCCTTTGCCTGTAGGCTCTGAGTGGACAGTGGCACAGAGGTTCAGGCTGCTGCTTGAACATCCAAACCTCCTCTGGGGCTGTTCTCTCCAGCCCCGTGGGTCTCACACCTCGGCTGAGACCTCCATGGGTACCATGTCCCCATGTCACTTGCTGGGGAAATACCCAAACAGGTGCTTTTGTGGGGTCTTTTCTGCTTTTTGCCCCACAGAAATTAAAAATTTGGGTGAATGCTCATGAGCCCTTTGGACAAGAGGAAGGGGGACTGGTGGGTCGAGCATCCATCCCTCGCTGATGGGTAAAAAGATTTTATATATAAAGAGAGTTGCTGGGAACTTTGGCTGCTGATTCTTTTCTCATTTATTTACCCCAATTTATCAATGACAACCTTTTTCTCACCCTGAGCCCAGGGAAATCCTCACGTCTGGTGTCAGGGAGGGTGGAAAATTGCTGTAAACGCTGGTTAAAAGGCTATTGGAGTGCTGTGGGTGCAGTGGAAAAGCAGGAGGAGGGAAATGGGTCGGGGCTCACAAGGAGAGAAGCCACAGCTGTCCTGTGGGACCACGCAGCATCCCAGCTGGGTGAGCAGGGGACCTGTGGTGCTGGAGGAGGTGTTGCTGTCAGCATTTCCGAAATCGCTGTCCCAGCTGATTTAACAGACAGGTTTATTCAGGGCTGAGAAGTCAGACTGAGGCTGAAGTCCCCACACCCTGCTCAGAGCTAGACCTGACCTGCAGCCCCTCACTGCTGTTCTGGGCTTCTCCCTGCCCCACAAGCTTTGGGGTTTCTCTGCCGCTGCACAGCACTGGCAGCTCCCTGTGAGCCACCCGTGGGTGCCCAGGAAGCGAGGAAATCCCATTTCATGGAGCAGGAATGGTGAGCAGGGAGGAACATGCCCAGGCAGGCTCTGTGCCAGTGCGAGGACTTGGGGACAGCGGGGAAGGACGAGGGGGGACAGGAAGGCGTGAGCAGAGCATGTCAGGGGGAGCGCAGAGCCCTGCTCTCCCGGCCCCATAGAGCCCCCGGGATCCGGCTGGGGCCAGCGGGACCCGCGGGGCTGGGGACAGGCTGGTGGCCCGCGGCGGGGCTGGGTGGCTGTGGCAGGTGGCTCTGCCCCGGGAAGGGGAGGAGGCTGGCGGCGCTCCCAGCCCGGCCGGCATCCCTCCCCGCCGGCAGCGATGCTCAGTCCCGGCTCAGCCTGGCTGCAGCACAGGCGGGGAGGGCACACGAGGTGAGTGCGAGCCCTGCTTCCCACTCCCTGTCCCCATCCTCTCCCTGTCCCTACACCCTCCCTAAGCTGGGCCCCCCTCCAAGTCATATCCCATCTGTGGGTCCCCTCCTGGGATAAACCCAGATCTTGCCCTAAACCTCCCAAATTCAGCCTCCTTCCCCTAAGTCAGGAAGGCAGCCAGATTGGACCTCATCCCCGTGGGCTCGTGGCTGCTCAGCCCCTTCCTCCTCCTCCTCCTCCTCCCTCTGGGGTCTCATCCTGGGACGTGCACCCCGAGATTAGGGTGCCCCATTTGGGAGGGGGATCAGCTGCCTGTGCAGGGCTAGAGCTGCTGGGGCAGCAGGCACGGCTGCTCGGGAGCCAGGCAGGAGGACAGGGTGGATACCCCGCGGGACTGTGGTGGTTTGTGGGGCTGGCACCTCCCAAAGGATGGCGCTCGTCGGGGACTGTGTCCCGGTGTCCCTTCCTGGCCATGCCTGCGCCAGGGTCCCAGCGAGGTGCAAAAGTGCACGAGGGCACCGAGGACACAAGGGAGCCCGGGGGGGCTGGCAGAGGGTCACCATGTCCAAAGGGGACTTGGCAGGTCACAGGGGGTCTGGCAGTCAATGGGAAGGGAAATCCCCAGGGGGTTTAGGGCACCAGCCCCTCAAGATGGCTCCACAGTGATTTATGGAGGGCTGTGCCAGCTCTGCACCCTGCAGGGGTGCAGGATACGTGCCCACCATCCCCACACATCCCTGGGGGAAGCCGACTTTGAACTCAACCATCCTGGTCCCTTGGGAGAGCTGTGTCCCCACATTGTCCCCAGCCCTGGGGAGGAGAGAGGGGCAGGCAGCTGCCTTGGTGCCGTGGGAGCTTTATCCCCTCTGTGGAAGGACTGAAATTTAGGGAGAGGGCTGCTGGGAATGCAAACGGTTTGGCCACCCTGCTTTGTGGCAGAGGAGGTGCTTCGAGGACTCGTTTGGGGTCACTGTTGGGTCCTGGGGGTACCTGGACTGTGAGGGCAGCCTCTTCTGAGCCTCCCTGCGCTTCCCTGCAGCCCGAGGAGGACATGGATGAGAACAACCGGACGGAGACTTGGCACCAAAGCCTGCAGGCAGTGCTGAACGCCTTGAACCAGACGCTGCACGGGGCCATCCCCTGCCCCGGCGAGCGGCCGGCCAGCACGGTGGGTGCCACACGTGGCGACCGTGCCGACCATGCTGGCCGCAATGACAACGCCTACATGTACATCCTGTTCGTCATGACGCTCTTCGCCGCCACCGTGGGCAGCCTCATCCTGGGATACACGCGCTCCCGCAAGGTGGACAAGCGCAGCGACCCCTACCACGTCTACATCAAGAACAGGGTCTCCATGATCTGAGCGCGGCCCGGCGCCGTGTCCCCGGGGAGCCACTGGGTTTGGGTCACCTTGCTGTGCGCATCCCGCTCGCTGTGGGATGTGACAGTGCTGCTGGCCCCAAAGCTGCTGGGAACCCCCGAGAGCTGCTGAGAACCCCCTAGAGCTGCTGGGAACCCCCCAAAGCTGCTGAGAACCCCCCAAAGCTGCTGAGAACCCCCTAAAGCTGCTGGGAACATCCACCATGGAGGAGCTCAGCCCTGGTGCAAGCAGCGCTGGCAGGAGCTGGCAGAATGTGACCTGCAAGCAGGTCCCGGTCCCACAGACTCACCTTGGCTCCAGCATGGGGATGGGGATGGCAGAGGCAGCTCCTTTCCCACTGTGGCTTGTGGGGGCTGGCAGGAGTCTTCAAGGAGAATATTTCCCCATTTCCCTGCTCAGATCAGCCAGTGTTGACCTCCGTGGGCTCCCGGCAGCTGTGACAGGGGCTAGTGGGTTTTCCTAGTGCTGAAACCCCATAATGTTGGAGCTGGGCTGGGCCCTGCTTTTCCGGCAGGGAATTAAAGGAGGTGGAGGGTTCCAGGGGACTTGTGTTTGCTTCTTCTTTGAGCAAAGTTGGTGTTTGGGACAATCCGTGGGGCACCGCTTTGTGCCGGAGCCCAGGGGGACGAAAGGGCGAAACCTGCTCCGTGTGTGCTGCCAAGGTGGATTCAAGGGCATCCCCTCGGTGCCATCACAGCCCCTATGATGGGACAAATCCCCCAGGCCTGAGCAAGCCCCGCTGTCAGCATCCCAGCCGCCCTCCTAGGTGGATGCTTTGTCCCTGCTGCTGTCCGGGCAGCGCTGCTGGAGCTGTGGGCACGCTGTGAGCCCGGCCCAGCCTGGCCGGAGGCGTGTGGCTCCAAGCATCTCCCAAGGTCTCTCCGGGCTCCGGATGGTGATGCCGGAGTCTTTCCTGCTTCCTTCCTGCTGTCAGCTGCAGCTTTGGCCTTTTGTACCGCAGGTCCCAAATGTGTTTTCCATGGGGTGAGGGCGCAGCGGTGGACGGGAAGGGGATGTTCTTGGGTCCTGCTGGGCTCCTTGGCTTCGGCTCCACTCTTAAGCTGGCTGGGTTTGGATCTGGCCTGTGGAGTGGCCAGTGTCCAGAAGAGTAAATGTCCCTGTCCTTCAAAACAGGCTGTGGGCAGCGCCAGTGACCCGGTGTCTCGCACGTTCATAATGGCATAATGAATATCTTTAATTGCAGCTAGATTAGCTGGCCCATAGGGGCCTTTCCGCCTGCATTCCAAGGTTAAACACGGTTGCAATCCTGAGCCCAAACAGTGACGCCAAACCCTAATCCAAAAAATAATAGTGGATGTGAGTGTGTTTGGGGTTGGGCTGGAAACCTTGGTGCCGGAGGCACTGGGACAGCAGCAGCTCAGCAACCAACTCCTGATTTGCCATGCCCTTGGCTTGGGCACAAAACCTGGAGCAGGGGTGTCTGGGGAACCTGTTTTGGGGCTGATCCCACTGGGATTCCTGAGCCAGGCAGGGCTTTCTGAGGCGCAGGTGTCCTCCGGCACCTGGCCCGAGCGGGAAGTGGCTTGAGAGGCTTCACTGTGTTTATCTTGCAGCTGCAGCGCTGGGAAAGGAAAATAAAGCCTTTATCTGCAAATAAATCAGGGGAATCGGGCCAGGTGGGGACAGAGACACACCGTGCTGATCCTTTTGCCTCCTCCTCCGTGGGGTTTGTCCTCCTCTAACAGCAGCCTCTCCAGTGGGATGAGCTGTGGAGCAGCCAGGGCTGGGATGCGGGGGTCTCTGAGGGGATGGGGGCCAGATGGTGAGCGTGGTACCCCAAATCCCACCCAGTGATGTGCAATTTTTTCTTTTCCCACTTCTGGGAGAGAGGGATGAATCTGGTAATGCCGGAATCTCTTCTGATGCTGTGACCAAAGGGGGAAAACCCTGTTAAAGGGCGGCATGTCATAAAAATTTGAAAAAAAAAAAAATGCTGCTCTTCCTTAATCCAGAAGACTCTAAGGGGGAAAATCCATCCTGCAAGACACAGCTCCTGCAGCGATGGCTACCCATCGCTGGGTATCGCAAAATGGATTTGCTCTCCGCTGGCAGCTCCACTGTCCATCCCTGGAGGTAAATTCGGACTGGAGCCTGCGGCAGGGCAGGGCAGGGCAGGGCAGGGCAGGGCAGGGCAGGGCTGGGGGGGTGCCCCGGCTCCCCCCCCGGAGTCACCGGCTGGATGCCACCAGGCTGGGTGACAAGATGCCAGTGCCACCTTGTGGCAGCTGCCTCTGGTCCCGGTGTCACACGCCCGGGACACCCTGGGGTGACAGCAGGGACTTGGATCCGCGGCACCTCTGGCTCCTGTCTGGCTGTGCCTGTCCCCGTGGCTCCCGCAGCTCCGGCGGGCTGGGTGTCCATGGGATCCGTGGCTCCGGGCTCTTTGGGTGTCCCCATGGCTCCGGGCTCTTTGGGTGTCCCCATGGCTCCAGCCTGGCCGTGTCCCCGTGGGTTCCGTGGTCTGGGGCAGCTTGACAAACAACCTCAGCAGTGGATTGATTGTGCTGGGCTGCCCGGAGGGGTCACAAACAGGGGTACGTGAGGGAAGGACAGATTTGGGAGCCTCCTGAAATGGGTTTGCTTCAGCTGCCAGCAGGAGGATTTTGCAGCTATTTAGATGCTCATCCCAGAGCTTAGAGATTTTTCCTCGGAGCTGATGGGGTCTGGCCTCACTTCCCCAGGAGCAGACGATTCCTGGGTCACACTCACAGAGATTTTGTTAATAGCAAGGAGATGCTCTCAGCACACAGACAGACAAGCTGGAAGTGTGCTGGTCTTGGCTGAATCTCTAAATCCAACTGAGCAAATTGTAGCTGACTATATTTGGGGTTTAAGCAATGCAGCTAGGAAAAAAATAGGGCTCCTGGAGGGCCAATTTATTTAAGATTTTTTTCCTTGGCACACAGCAATGGATCATGGGCGAGACGGTGTCTGGTACTTGGAAAAGGATATTGAAACACATGGGAAGTTGGGGCTGACCTTGGCTTGGTGGATCAATGGTCAGATTGTTGGAGCAGTGGGAATCACGGACGCCTGGGACTGCTTTGATGCTGGGCATTTCGATAAGGAATGCATGAGGAGAAACGATAATGGCCCAGGGTGAGAGAGCAACAGGATCGGGGAATGCAGAGCAGGCAGCACGGGGTGCTTGGGTCACACCGGTTTGGAACGGGTGGCACAGCAGGGCTGAGCCGTGGCTGAGGGGAGCTGCTCCTCCAGGAGAGCTGGCACTGCCCCATGGGCTCCCTGGGCTCTGGGGAGGAGCGGATGGTTGGCCGGGGAAGAGCTGCTGTCCCATCAGGAATGATGAGCCAGGCTGACATCAGGAATCTGGTTTGCAGCCTGAGGGACAGAGGGGTCATGATGGGGAAAGTTAATTTTGGGAATCCTGCAGTCAGTTCTGGGCCCCTCATGACATGCAGTACATTGAGGGGCTGGAGTGCTTCCAGGAAAGGGAACGGGGCTGGGGAAAGGTCTGGAGCACCAGGAGTGGCTGAGGGAGCTGGGAAAGGGCTCAGCCTGGAGAAAAGGAGGCTCGGGGGGGACCTTCTCACTCTCCAGAAAACATTAAGAAAAAAACCATGGAGGCCAAGGGAAAGCACTCCCAGTGCATGTCAGCGCAGAGAAGAGCTGGAGCAGCGTCCTTGCACAGCAGCAGGTGGATGCCAGACAAACACCTTCCACGTTGTAGTAGGGACACGAGAAACAAAAGTGCCTCAAACCAAACAACCTGGCCCATTTGGAAGCTCTGCAGGAATTCCCACACAGGGTCAGTCGCTTTTTGTGGCCCTTTTCCACTGTTTTCTGTCATCCATCCGAGTCCCCTCTCTCACCCCAGGCTTCTACCTGCTGCTTTAGATAAAGATGTGGGAGACCAAATTAATTATATTCAGGCGTGAAAAACATTTATCCTGCCCCTCTCGATTTTCTGTCAGCCAGCCCTCCAGCCCCTGTGGAAAGATGGATGCATCCCTGCAGTGGCAGAGGAAGCATCAGGTCCTGACATCTCTACTGCAGAGGATGCTCAGCACAAAGCCCATCTCTGACACATCCCTCTTCCCTGGGGCAGGAATATTTGCTGCTGCAGCTTTCCCCACTTTGCTGGGCAGTGCTGGACACAGCTCCTGCTGTTGCCTTACCCACAGAAGCAATTTTACAAGGGTTTTGTTGGTTTGTTTTTGTTTTTTTTTTTTTAATGGAAAAAATGCAGCATTCAGGAGACCTTTCCAGTACAATATTTTTCCCGTTTTCCACACAACTTGCTGCATACTTTGGGATTAATTGGGGTGAAAAGCCTGCTCCGTACTCCTTCCTTGTCCTCTCCCCAGAGGGCAGGGGCCCATCCCATCCCATCCCATCCCATCCCATCCCATCCCATCCCATCCCATCCCATCCCATCCCATCCCCTTTCTGCAGATGGATGTGTCTGCAGGGCATGTGCAGGGGCTGCTAACGCCTAGAGGGGAGGATTAAAAACAGCCAGGTCTGAGTTTGGTTTGTGGTTGATGAAGGGCAGACATTGATGAATGAGTGGGCTGGTGACCAAAGGCAGCTTCCTCGGGGCCCTGAGGGCAAGCAGGAGAAATGAAATTCCCACCAGCAGCGCTGGAAGAAGCTCGTAGCCCCAAAGGAAGGGAAGTGACAGCTCGGCAGGGATGTCCTCACCGCCCGCCTGGGGTACTCCGCTGCCCTCCCGACAGCCTGCGGCTCGGGGAGGGAAGGGAGAGCATGGAGCTGCTGTGTCATGACCAGGTGACCCAAGAGGCACGGCAGAACTAACAGGGTGCTCAGGAGACAGAAATAATCAACCAAAAATGGTGTCCCGGAGCCAGGGCGTGCACCGTGCCGGGAGGCTCCGCCGCCAGCCGCGGGGATGCGCAGGGCTCAATCCGCACCACCCCGGCTCCCTGCCGAAAGCGGAGCAGAGAGCGCCCTGGAATGCCACGGGAGCTCCGGGTGTTTGTACACGAGCCGGAATAAGCTGTAAATTGCCATGGGAACGCCGCTCCGCCCCGGGCTCCCGGCAGATGGGAGAGCACGGGGCTGATCCCGTTTGTTGTACCAGATCCCTGGGGATGCCGACGCGGTGGGACAGATGCTCTGAATTGTGATGTGAGCCTTAGTCCTTCCTGTGGGCTGATCCCCCCGCGTGGGTGGCAGGGAGGGGAACTCTGCCCCTCTGCCCTGCTCAGCTGAGACCCCACCTGCAGAGCTGCCCCAGCCCTGGGCCCAGCACAGGAGGGACCTGGAGCTGCTGAGAGAGTCCATGGAGGCTCCAGGATGAGCAGAGGGATGGAGAGCTCTGCTGGGAGGAAAGGCTGGGAGAATTGGGATTGTTCAGCATGGAGAGGAGAAGCTTCGGAGTGACCTAATTGTGGCCTTCCAGTACCTGAAGAGAACCTACAGGAAAGATGGAGAGAGACTTTTTACGAGGGTCTGGAGTGCCAGGACAGGTCTGTTTCAAACTGACAGAGAATTGGTTTAGATTAGAGATTGGGAGGAAGTTCTTTGCCCAGGGAAGGGGTGGCTGCCCCATCTCTGGAAGTGCCCAGGCCAGGCTGGATGGGGCCCTGGTCTAGCGGGAGGTGTCCCTGCCCATGACAGAGGTGGGACTGGAATTGGCGATGTGGGTTTGGTCCCGGCAGGCGGAGAGCAGGGCCTTTGCCTGGCCTCGGGAGGACCCCTGCACGGTGACACAGTGACAGTCCCGTGTGGGTGCCCAGCTCCTTTGGCTGGGGCGCAGCCATGGCCTCCAGCCCAGCCCTGCCGCGGTGCCCGCTGGCCCTGGCGGCTCCCAGCACGCGAGTTGGCGGCTGCCAGCAGCCTGGCAGCCCTTGTCCCCCAGCCTGGCTCGTGTCCACGGCTGGCAGCGTGGCGCTGCCGTGGCTTTTGGTCCCGGGGCTGTTCGCCGCTGCTCGCTGTGCTCCGCGCGTGCTGGGCCTCAGTCGGGCGCAGCGATGCGTGAGGGGGGAAACAGAGAAACCTTGGCTTTCCTTCACTCGCCCATTAATTGCCTCTTTTCTGGCTTTTTTTCCGCCACCGTGAGGACTGTAAATTTTGTGGCTAGCGGTAGATGAAAAGAGATGTCTGTGCTGGCAGCCAGAGCGCAGGCAAGGCCTCCGTGGGGCCTCCGCTCACTGCAGCCATGCCAGCCGATGGGACTCGCTTTGACTTTCCTGGAGCAACATAATCAGCTTTAAAAAGTCTGGTGGAGGCTGATTAACCCTCAAATACAGTGGACTTAGTTGTCATCTCCCACGAGGTCAGTGTTTTCTCGAGGCCAGCACAGCAAATCTCTGTCAGCATGATCTGAGCCCTATCACCATAATCTTTTTCCATGATTGCCCTGCTCTGGAGCTGCTCAGGCTGCCTGGCATCTGCCACGGGGTGCCTTGGAGCTAGGTATCCAAAGCCTTCTCACAGGGAAACATTTGGGGAGCTATCATCACTTCCCAGTGTGGGGTGCACCGGTGAGATCCCGGGAAGTATCAAACCCTCTGTGCTGCACTTATTCCCAGTAAGGAAAGAACTTTTACTCTCCATGAGACTATTTTGTTCTCCAGGGAAATAATCATAGAGGAGTGCTGACATGGGAGAGAAGGATAATTCTCCCATCTTTCATCTGATTTTGAGGGAAACTGTTATTCCTGTTATTCTCTGGGGCTCTGGCCTTCTCTCCTCAAAGACAAAACACAAAGGAGGAGGTAAGGGCAGCAAAAGCATTCAAAGCACTGAGCCAGGGACAAGATTTTCCTTGGACTGCTGGGCTCAGGATGGCATCAGCACTGCTGCGGATGCTGCCAGATGTACAAGAAGGAATGATTGCATCCCATTTCCTCCCTTTATCAGTCCAGGCTCATCTCCTTCTCTGTTCCAGGAACGGGGATAGAGGAGGACCTGGGAGCATCCTCACTTCTGGTGACCTACTTCCTCCTTATCTTTATCTTCTGTTGACTTCAATCAGTAATTCACTGTAACCGACCAACCAAAAGGTTTATGTCCCCGCACCCAGCCAGACCTCTGCACCGGAGGGTTTGCTTGTGCGTGAGCCAAACTTTATTACAATGGATCATTCCCTTCTCTACGCACAGTTTTCAACACTTTGCTGTCCTGTTGGGTGCCCCTGAACATCTCCTCGGTAGCAGTCCCACAGCCCTCTGCCCATCTTCCCAAAGCCTCCCATCCCCAGCTGCAGAGCTGCCTCCAGCCTGGGGTCCCAGCACAGGAATGACATGGAGCTGCTCCAGGGCTGGAGCCCCTCTGCTCTGGAGCCAGGCTGGGAGAGCTGGGGGTGCTCACCTGGAGAGGAGAAGGCTCCAGGGAGAGCTCAGAGCCCCTGCCAGTGCCTGAGGGGCTCCAGGAGAGCTGCAGAGGGACTGGGGACAAGGGATGGAGGCACAGGACACAGGGAATGGCTTCCCACTGCCAGAGGGCAGGGATAGATGGGATATTGGGAAGGAATTCTTCCCTGTGAGGGTGCTGAGGCCCTGGCCGGAGAAGATGAGGCTGCCCCTGGATCCCTGGAAGTGTCCAAGGCCAGGCTGGGCAGGGCTTGAAGCAACCTGGGATAGGGGAAGGTGTCCCTGCCACGGCAGGGGGTGGGACTGGATAGGCTTTAAGCTCCCTTTCAACCTGAACTGTGATTCCATGATTCTGTCCCTCTGCAGTGCCTGCTGTCACTATGGCAACCTCTGCGAGGATGTGCTGTGGGGAGGGGATGCTCTGTGAATGAGGATGCTGTCTGGGATTGGGATGCTGTGTGGATTGGGATGCTCAGTGGGACTTGGATGCTGTGTGGGATTAGGATGTTGTGTGGGATTGGGATGCTGTGTGGGGTGAAGATGCTCTGTGGGATTAGGATGCTCTGTAGGGTGATTATGCTGTGTGGGATTAGGATGCAGTGTGGGATTGGGATGCTGTGTGGGATTGGGATGCTGTCTGGGATTGGGACGCTCTCTGGGATTGGGATGCTGTGTGGGGTGAAGATGCTCTGTGGGATTAGGATGCTCTGTAGGGTGATTATGCTGTGTGGGATTAGGATGCAGTGTGGGATTGGGATGCTGTGTGGATTGGGACGCTGTGTGGATTGGGATGCTGTGTGGGATCAGGATGCTGTGTGTGGTGAGGACGCTCAGCAGGATGTGGTCACGCCGAGCATGCTGCTCAGGGTCACGTAATCCAATTAGAGCTGATGCAGCCAGGGGAGAGTTATGATTCTCCTCCTAATGGCTATGGAATTGCCATCTGGAAACGCTTCTGAGCAGGGAGCTCATCCCCCAGGGCAGCGCCTTAGCCATTACTCTCTCGGAGGGAGCAGATGATGCTGTGGGCAGCCCGAGGGACACAGCGAGGGAGCGCTTTAGCTTTCCTTCGGGTCCGCCACACAGGACTCGGACAGTGCCCGTCCGTGGGGCAGCAGGGGACACACGGGACGTTGTTTTTCACATCGGGGAGGAGGCGGGACGCGAACCCACGGTCGCTGAGCCCTCGCCCTCTCCCCGAGGCGCCCGCACGCCGCGGTGGCTGCTGGGAGTTGTAGTTTCTCCCTACCCTCCATCTCCTAACCATTCGCAGCTCCATGGCGCCGCCGGGACTACATTTCCCATCATGCCCCGCGGAGAGGCGTGGATGGGGCGGTGGCCAGGGGCGGGCCCGGGGAGGAGGAGGAGGAGAAGGCGGCGGGGGCGGTCGGTCCCCGTTAATCGCCGCTGGCAGCTCTGCTCCGGGATAAAAACCGGCCCCGCGGGGACCCCTCCCAGGCGCCCTTCGCCCTCCTCCGCCTTTTCTTCCCCTCTCCGGGCGATGCGCGGTGCCGCGGCGGGCGTGGCGTAGTGAAGAAGCGGCACCTTCTCCGTCTTCATCCTCTTCCTCCTCGCCGCGACCATGGGCGACTGTGGAGCCGCCGGGGACGTGAACTCCAACGTGCTGGTGGCCCGCAGCACCGGGGACGCGCAGCTGGACAAGGCGGTGTGGCAGTGGCTGAGCTGGGACAAGGTAGGCGAGCGCCGGGAATTGCCGCGACACCCGCCGTGCCCCTCCGGCCGCGGGTGACATCGGTGCGACACCGCCATCCGCTCCCGCCCGGGGCTGTGCTCCCTTCTCCCTCGCCGCCCATCCCCTGGCTCTGGCAGGTGCTGCGGGGGCTCTTCCCGGGGAGCCCCTCACCTGTGCGGGGATGGGGGTGATGCCATCCTGCGCTCGGAGCGCCGCGCCCGCCCCTCCCAGGTGCGGCAGGGACGGAGCCGCGGCTCATTAAAATGCAGCGTGAGTCTGTTTTCCTGCGCTGCCTGAATTTAACCCTTCCCCGGGAAAGAGACAGCCGGCTTCCAGCTTTCCCTTTTCCTCTTCAGCTCCAGCGCGGTGTCAAGAGCACTGCAGGCTTGATTAATTCGAATTAAGCCACCCAAAGCTGTGATAACAGTGTAGTATTGGAGGGTATTTTGCTTATCTTGTTGTTGAAAGGGTTACTTTGGGTTTTTTGAGGTTTTTTTTTGCAGCTGGTTTGTCCAACCATCGTGGCCTGTGCTTGAAAAAAATACCTTGATGATGGGGGAGGGTAAACTGCCAGTACACCAGTGGTTTGGGCTTCTGACTGCTTTTTTCTTTATTTTTTTTTAGGTTTCTATCTCCCGAATTTGTTTTGCTTTTATTTTTATTAATTAGGGCCTCCAATGTGTTGGTACTGTTTCCTCTTTAATTTTATCTTGTCAGGATCAAAGCAGGAGGGCTGCAAGCAAATGCCACCTGATGGCTCTTAGATGAGCTTTCTCCTGCTTGGAAATATGGTGTCTTCTCCCAGCTTTGCAGAAATTCACAGGTGCCATCTGCACATTCTGCTCTCAGAGCTGCTGCTGTGAAAATATCCGGGAATAGTGGCACGGGGGAGGGAAGGAGTGGAAAAAGGAAATGGCATTCGTGATAACACATTTGATAACCCAGGCTGAACTCCAGTAAATTTTTTTTTTATGACTTCTTGTTAGTGTATTGAAAGGTGCTTTTTTTTTTTTTTAAACAGGTTGTTTTGTCTTTCCTAGAAGTGCATAAAGTCAGAGAACTTCCACCAGCGGAGAAATATTCTGATTAAAACTGGCAATAATGAAATATCCCCATTTCTAGAGCTCCTCCTAGGGCTGTAACTAACTGGTAAAATACAAACCTCAGGATCAGTGTATGTGTATCGGTTTGCCCTTGCTTCCCTAGGTGACAAACATGACCTTTGCTATAAAGCTGCTTGAACCTGGAGAACTCGGAGCTACTTGGAGAGGTTTTCAAGAAAGCTCCTGGGAAATTTGACCACTCAAAATCACCTGGAGGAGGAAGAGGACTGGTGGCTGCTTGCTGGGGCCAGGGGTTGTTCAGGAGTGGTGTTAACAAGCCAGGTGAAGGTGTTGTGGGAGGGGAGGGCAAGGAAAAAACAGGAAATATGGCATGAGCAAGGGTTATTGGTCCAATGCCCTCATATTTCACTGCAAAATGAGGCAATGGAGCCTTTGCTGCTTATCAAACTTGACCCCCTCTTCCCACCCCCAGCTTCCTGAGCTGCAGGGATTTTCATTGCCTCTGATCAAGGAAAAATCTATGCACACCATTCCCAGCTGTGGGAGGCTTTTGTCCTCTAGCTTAATTGAAAATTGCTTGCTGTAATTAATTACCAGAGTTGTGCTCGCCGTCCTTTGTGGTTTGGGTGTTCGTGCTCACCTTGCCTCGAGCCCCAGGTGGGTAGAGGAAACCTGGCTGTGGGATGAGCATCCTGCCCTCTTCCCCTTCTCCCCAGCATCCTGTATCCTCACTAATGCTCCTGGCATTCCCCCCTTCCATCGGCTCTCCTCAGCTGCTGCTCTGGTCCTTGAGCCAGGCTTGGAGGCACAAGGCACCGCCCTGTGTTCGCTCCTGTTGGTAAAGTATGTGAACAATTGGTTATTGTTCTCCACTTTCTCCCTTTAATTCCCTTTCATCCACTTCATAATTTTCCTGTTGTACTTCCACATCTGCCTGGAGTGTCCCGAAGGAGTCTAGCTCGTGTGGCAGGCTGGTCACAGCAGCCTTTGCACACACACTGCTCCTGGCTGGGGCTACCTGGGGGAAACCTTGGCTCTGAAGGGCACCCCTAGAACGTCACATGGGGGGAAAAATGGGAATTAATTATCCAGGAGCAGTTTGTGCAGGCCCCATTCACTGCACTCTCGCTTGATTTTACTAATTCATGGACTCAGTATCATTGTCTCAGCTGTAGTGTGGAGAGCTCTTCCTTGCTGATAAGGTGGTTTGGCTGGTTTTGGGGTGCTTTTGGAGTGTCCCTTGGTATTCTTCTAATTTTTGTGGCTTTTGAGGTGCTTTTTAAGTGGAAATGGACTTGCTAGTTTGACACCAGTAATTTGCTTCAGTCATTTGAGTTGCAACTTTTTTGCTTGTTAAGGCTTTCAAGTGAATTTTTATGAATAACGTCGGAAAAATGAAGGCCACAGAAAATTCACTGAAACTCAAGCCAGCTTGAGACTTTTCCCCTTTCTTCTAGCTACACAGGCGAAGAGAGTGCAAAACAAGAAAAAGATTGCTGTGAGAGTAGTAAATTGCCAGTTATTTGGACAGGGCATTAGCTTTGAAACCTAACTCTGGTGGTAAGTACGTGTGATTAACATGACTGGGTGTGAAAGAACCATAAAAAATGCCCAGTTAATGCCCTTGTCTTTAATTCTCCATTTGTTCCAAGTGTTGAATCCCGATGAGCCACAAGAAGGTGTGATTCTGCCTCAGCAGGCAGTTGGGCAGTACATGGAAAACTGGAAATCTGGCGGAGAATATATATATATACGTGTGTGTGTGTGTACGTGTGTGTGTGTACATAGTATATATAGAGAGAGTATATATAAATATAGATAGAGAGATAGGTAGAGTATGGATAGGGAGATAGGGAGAGTATGGATAGGGAGAGTATGGATAGGGATACAGGTAGAGTGAGTATATATAGTATATATAGATCTATATATGGTGTGTATAGATATATATATGATGTGTATATAGATCTATATATAGTGTATATTATATATTATATTCTATATATAGTATATAATTTAAAAAAAAATTAAAAATAAAACTTCAAGCCTTTCTGAAATGTGTTGTAGAGTCTTCTGCAGGCAGGCTGTGACCCCAGAGTTCTGATTCTGGCAGTGACTTCTTATAAGTAGTTGTTTATAGATATATATGTGTAATAATTTTAGAAGGGAAAAAAATTGCAGAACTCTTTTTTTCTGGTGTTTATGTGAGTGCAGAACTACGTTCAGTCTCTCACCCACACAGCAGCCTGCCTGTCTCTGTCCCAAATGTTTCTGATTTCCATTTCTTGGTGACAGGGAATGTGAAGTACTGAAGGGAAGGTTCTGACAGTTGCATTCTTTCTCCTCCCAGCTTGGCAGTAATGCCAAACCCTGTTCTCTGAGAATGAGAGCACTGTTGGGATGTGCTGGGGACAGTCTGCTTGAAATGGGATGGGAAGGCATTGCCTGGGCTCTGGTTCCTCTCCACTCCCCCTGGATCCATGGCAGGCCTCAAAACTACCGGAAAATTAGGGATCCCTCACAAATTTCCATCTTGAAATGGCCGGTTCAGGTGCCTGGGGGCACTTACAGGGTGTTGGTGGGTGCTGCAGGATTGGGAGCTGGGTGAGTGCAGAGCTGCTCCTCAGGGACAGTCCAGGCCAGGGACTGGACCAGCAGGGACATCCCATGGGGATGGGATGGGCTGGAGGGGCAGGGACCAGCAGGGACATCCCATGGGGATGGGATGGGCTGGAGGGGCAGGGACCAGCAGGGACATCCCATGGGGATGGGATGGGCTGGAGGGGCAGGGACCAGCAGGGACATCCCATGGGGATGAGATGGGCTGGAGGGGCAGGGACATCCCATGGGGATGGGATGGGCTGGAGGGGCAGGGACCAGCAGGGACATCCCATGGGGATGGGATGGGCTGGAGAGGCAGGGACCAGCAGGGACATCCCATGGGGATGGGATGGGCTGGAGGGGCAGGGACCAGCAGGGACATCCCATGGGGATGGGATGGGCTGGAGGAGCAGGGACATCCCATGGGGATGGGATGGGCTGGAGGAGCAGGGACATCCCATGGGGATGGGATGGGCTGGAGGAGCAGGGACCAGCAGGGACATCCCATGGGGATGGGATGGGCTGGAGGAGCAGGGACCAGCAGGGACATCCCATGGGGATGGGATGGGCTGGAGGAGCAGGGACCAGCAGGGACATCCCATGGGGATGGGATGGGCTGGAGGAGCAGGGACCAGCAGGGACATCCCATGGGGATGGGATGGGATGGAGAGGCAGGGACCAGCAGGGACATCCCATGGGGATGGGATGGGCTGGAGGGGCAGGGACCAGCAGGGACACCCAGTGAGGAGGAGCAGGGACCAGCAGGGACATCCCATGGGGATGGGATGGGACCTAGGAGCAGGGACTCACTGTGGCAGTGCCAGCTGACCCATCCCTGGCCCAAGCAGCAGCCAGAGCCCTTGCTGTGCTCCCCTGTCCCTTTTCTGCCCCAGCAGTGTGTGTTCAGGCAGCACGAGCCTCACCCAGTGCCACTGTCACCTTATCTGCCCCCTCCTTGTGCAGCTGGCTCTGGGCAGGACCCTTTTCCCAGCGGGAACCGGTGGCTGTTGCCTCTTGATTGTGGCTTCCCCTGGCCTTCAGCGTGCTGTGTGTGCTAAACATGTCGGATGTGTGTTGTATAGACAGTACAGAGAACATATAGATATATCAGATAGGTATCATGTTGTATATGTTGGGTAGGTATTGATTTATTATATGCACATTTATGTTAGATTTACTGTATACACACGTGTTAGAAAGGTAGCATAGATTTACTCCTGATAATTGTGTGTATATATTTAGCTAATGTGAGTGGTAAGTTGGGACTAAGTCATGAGAATGTGTAGTTGAAGTATTCCTAGTGTTTTAGGAGGGCGATCAAATAAACAAATGTATGTATGGGGTTTTCTATAGAAATTTTGGTGCTGATGGTATGGTTTGAAGGTGTAAATTTTTTTTTTTTTCCAAAGCGAATATATTAAAGTGATGAAATTTTTTAGTTGGAAGTTTCTATTGTTCTTAAGAAAGTCAGAGGAAAGGTGATAAATACTTACATCCAGCAAACATTTATCAAATATCAGTATCAACAGACTTAGGAGTCAGTGGATGGTCCCTAACCAAATGCAAGGCATTTTCCACCAGTAAATAATCCTTGGAAAACCAGTGGCAGTGTGGGGCTTCGAAGGGTCTCCCTTCCTTGTTTGGGAAGAATTGGTGCTGCTTCTGCTGGATGTGATGCCGGGTGCTGGGATGTTCCCTGCCCAGCCCAAACCACGCCAGGATCCCAGGCAGGCTGGCTGGCCAGCAGTGCACAGATTCGGCACATCTGGGCACTGAAATAAATGCTGCTTTCCAATCATCAGCATCCACGTACTGCTTCAGATGAAACGCTGCAATCCCTGAGCTCTGCTCTTGGGAGAATTTGAATTGCTTTGTTAGAGCCATTGGGATGCAGGCATGTCTTAAAGCATTGCTTTTTTTAAGGACTGACTATTTTTGTATCAAACAGCCTAGTTTATTTCTGCTGAAGACAGGCAGCATTGGGCAGTGCGATGTCAGGGGATTTTTTAAGGAATATTAAAAAATCATTCAAACACTGTAGTCTAAAATATCCAAGGAACGTTTCTTTTTTGTGCTTGGAAAGCTGAACCATTACAAAAGCCCCTGTGGGACCTTCAGATGTGTGAGCTGATTTCATAAGTGCCAAGCAAAGCGGCAAAGTGCCCGTTTCTGTCAGGATTTGCAATGGGGTGAGGTGTCGGAGTGGAAGCCGTTCTGGAGTTCCCGGGTCAGGGTGGCAGAGGGTGCTCAGAGCCAGACTGTGCTGCAAGAGGCTGCGCTGGGCCATGGGGTGAAGCTGCAGCTGGAGGGAAAGGGCAAGCTGGGAAGCGTGGAAAGCAGGAAGGGTGTGCCAGGCTGGGTGAGGGCTGTCTGGAGGTCAGTCTGACACATTGAACAGCGTTACAACCCAGAGGGTGAGGCAGATCATCAGCACTTCTGAATTTACACCCACTCCTGTAGAATTCCCTCTTTCTGCTTGCCCAGGGCTTTCAGGTCATCTGCAGAAAGCTTGGAGCTTTTCACTTGTAACTTTTTTCTCCTCCTTTCTTCTTTTCTGCAACTTCATCTTAACTGAGTGTGACCTGAGCAAATTAAAATGTTATTTGGGTGCTATTTTGGCCAACTCATTTTTATTCCTTAGGAAATGAATTAAGTAGCTTCAATCAAAAATGCTTGTTAATCTATTTGTAAAATAAGTATCTGTGCTATTGCTTCAGTCTTGCCTCAGTTTTGCAAAGCTCCATAAACTGTGGAATGTGCAATTTCTATTCTGTTTTTGCAGGGAAGCAATGCAGTGTGTCCTGAAAAGCTATCAAGGGTGCTGTGGAATTTAATAACCTTATTTTAAAGCAAACCCATGCACTGTGGTAGTGTGAAATGAGGTTTTCAATACTCTTGCCTTAGACTCTTTTCACGTCAGTCATTTGTTTTCTGGTTGGCTGCCCATGAAGAGAAGCTTTCACTTTTGCAGTTTAATATTTGTTGTGCCCCATTGTTTTGGTTTCTTTTCAGGCCTGTGTTTATCTGTGTAGTGAGCAATGTCTTGCTTTGGTTGCCAAGCCATCCAGGAGCCTGGACTGTAAGGGTTTGCCTTTTATTTTAGAGCCCACAGAACTAAAAAAATTATTTTAAATTCATCTGTCTAGTGTTCAGGATCTGTTACCAAGCTGCAGAAATAATTTGAGGTTTTTCAGAGTTTTATTGATTATATTTTTCTCCCAGTGAATGTGCACAGCTCGTATCTTTGTGCTTTTCCCAGCATTTTTCCAGTCCTCCTGAAGAACCTCCCCCTGTCTGTGTGGAGCATATTTCCCAGTGCTGCTGGAGCCGGCTGACCTCTATTTTAAATGTCAGGGGTGCTTCACCCCTGTCCCGCAGATTCCATTTGCCTTTTTTAACCCTTGCTTGGGACCCTGCTTGAAGCAGCACCACTTTAGAGAAGCCCTTGTGCCTGCAGAGCTGTGTTTTACACCTCTGGAGTCACTGCCTTTTTCCATCTGTCGGGTCTGGGAGGTGCCTTGTCCAAACTGGATGTCAGCAGACAGGCTGAGGTTCTTGGTGGCCAAATTAATTCAGTATTAGCTGGATAATTATGAGGAACAGATAGTGAGGGTTTTCAATGTGCAGTTTGTGCACGTGCAAGTTCTTAGCTGCGATGGTGGTGAGGATTGAGGAAAATGCTGAATGAACAGAAGGATCACCCTGGATCAGAGCCCAGTCTGCTGCAAAACGCCCTGTCCACTGCTGGAGGGGTTTGGAGCAACCTGTGCAAGGTGTCCCTGCCCATGGCAGGGGTGGAATGTGACAATCTCCAGTGTCCCTTCCACCCCAAACCGTTCTGTGATTTCCATGGTTTTGCTGTGCCTGTTTCCTGTGGGTGGGGAGGAAGGAAATGCTGCTTTGAAGTTTGGATTTTTGTCTGTCTTCCAGCAGCACAGATCGGGAATTGAATTGTGTTGTCTGCCTTGGAAGAAACCTGTTCTGGAGTCTGTGCTCCACACTTGGAGGAGCTGGAAGGTGTCTTAATGACCACACAAGCACATCAGCATATCAGTGGCAGCAAGAGCTCTTGAATCTTTTGTTGATAAGGGACATGTGGGAATAATGTGATAGAAATTCATTCCAGTGAAGGCTGGTGCACAGGCGTTTTATAGGACTTTCTAGGAGGAATTTGCCCTAGGAATTACTTAGAACCAATGAGTGTGTACAGTTCAGCACCTGATCTGAAGCATTAAACGAAGCACTCTGTGTTCCTTTCAGAACCAGAAAACCAAGGAGCAGATCGAGAGCCTGCTGCAGAACGGGAAGCACAAGGAGCTGCGGGAGCGCCTGTGCTGCCGCCTGACCTTCGGCACGGCCGGGCTGCGCTCGGCCATGGGAGCAGGCTTCTGCTACATCAACGACCTCACGGTCATCCAGTCCACCCAGGTGAGCTGCCACGGCCGGGGAGATGCTCTGCCCCGCGGGGGGAACGGTGTCCTGCTGAAATCGCAGAGCTGGGCTGCAAGCAGGAAAAGCTCAGTGCTCGGAGGAAATGAAGGAGCTCGGAGAGGTTCAGCTGGGCTGGAATTTGGCCAGTGGTTAGTCTGTTATACAGTCCTGCTGTAAAAATGTGTGTATTTGTCAAAAACAAAACAACAGCAAAAAAACCAAACCAAAAAAGCAAAGCCTCCACCAAACAAGCCTTTTCTTTCATTTTTAGCGCAAGCTGTGAATAACTACACAAAAATAGCAGGATTTACTAAGTAAATAAAGAAGTAAGCTGAAAAAACAAATGTAGGCTGGCTGTGAAGGTCTGTATTGGAAATTGTTTAGTTTTTGGCGAGTCTTTCCAGCATCACTGACTGTGATTGTTGGTTAAGTGGCTTGGTGTTCCTGTAGCTCTCTCTGTAGCTGTGGGCACTTTTTGAAGTAGACAAGAATGTAATTGGAGATATGAATTTAGAACTCTCAAACTGCAAATCTCATGTTAGATATTGGATCAGAGGTGTTGGTGATTCCTGGTTTATCTATGGTTCAGTATTTGGGTTACAGATACCATCCTGGAATTATTTGCTAGGAAAACACTGATCTGATCTTTTTGAGGACCAGGTCTTTGAAGTTTGGAGTAGAATATTTTGTGATAGTTGGTTTATCTTTAACTTATTACGCAGTACCAGGGTGCTTTTCAGCAGAGGTGTTCCTCTATCAATTTTTCCCCAGAAGAAGTGGATTAAATAACTGCTCTTCACAATGAAAGCTCTTAAAAATTAATTCAGATACATTTGAAATCAATCTGATATCATCCACCATTTGAGCATGTGAAAGAAGAGTTTGAATTTGAATATTATCTAGGTTGTAGTCCTGTTAAATTGCTGTTCAGACCTGTCCTTGAACACACTTTATTATGCAAACAGCAGTTGGATTCTTAATTTGCAAAACACAGGCTTCTCTCACCATGTCAAAGGTAGTGGGCAAGGAAGAAGTATTGAATCCTTCGGAAAACAAATAGCATGAGTCAAAAAATGGATGTTCTGTATTTCCTTGCCTTATGAACTTATATGGACTCAGTCTATTAATTACACGTAAACAGTTTGTGTGTTCCCACCGTTAGCCTTGGCTATTGAAAATAGAATGAGCTGATGTATTTGGAACCCTTGTACTTGGAAAATCAATAAAATGTTTGTTATGACAAAGCTACTAAATCTTACCTGCTTTGACAGGTACTTCTGTTTAAATGGAGCTTCAGCCATGTTATCAAAGGTGTTTTATTCCATCGTTTACGAAGGATAATACTGTGCACCTTTTAGCTGGTTGCTTTTGTAGGCTGGTGCTCTGACCTCCCTCAGGAGGTGTGACTGAAACAGTGCTTTCTGTTGGCCTAGGATGGAGGGATGTGCTTAAAGCTTGGAACAGCTGGGGCTGTCCTAAGCTGTTTGGCATTGTCTGAGTTTACAACTGGAGCCCAAACTTGTGGGGAAGCCAAATTCCAATGCTGTTAATACAGGTTTTGTGTTGAAGCATTGGCTTGAAACCCAGCCTTCTCTCTCACCATTTTTCTCTTCAGCATCTTCTTGTGTTGAACAAAAGCCTCTCTTTAGGTGTCTGACCTGTAAACTGGACACGTCTTAGAATGATGCTGCCTTTAATTCTGCCCTTCCTGACGTGGGTGTGCCAACCTCCTCTGCCAGCAGTGCTGTAATGGCATGAACAGCTCCAGGTGCACTCTGTGCCTGCAGTGAGAGCAGACTGAGGAGGTGAAGAAGAGAGGGTTTCAAAGCCAGTGTTTTGTTGCCTGTGGTGGAATGCTAAAAGCAGCTGAGTTGCTTTGACCAAGGCCCTTTTCTTTGCAGCACAGGAGGTTTCCAGGAGCCGTTTCGCTGCTGTTGGGTTTGGAGCGCCCGGACATCGAACATCGCCTGCTCCCTTTGTGCTCCAGGCTGGGGAGCGTGGGGCTGCTGGCTCAGCCACATTCCTGGGAGGGAGGGCGAGCTTCCCTTGTGCTCGGCAGGGAATGTGTTGGCAAGCTCCTTTTCATGGGCATTGCTGCTTTTTGGGAGTAACAAACTGGGGGTGTGTAGCCTGCTCCCTCTGCAGCGCTGCTATTTTTAGTTGTTTATTAAAGCCATATCTCAAGCTGGAAAAGCAGCCTGTGGGAAGTGGATTAGAACTTGTTTCTGAAGTAAACTGCAGCAGATTTCAGCTTTGTTTGAGCCCTCTTGTGCCAGAAGCTGAGGGCAGGACCAGTTCTGCTGAACCTGCTGTGAGCGTGGGCAGCGCTGGCTCTCAGGATTTGTCCTTACCTGGGACAGGAATAAATGGCCAGTCAGATAGCAGGCTTGAGTGTAATTAACACTTCCTTCAGTTAAAGTCACATGTGTGTTCTGTGTCCTTCATTTGATCTGACTTTTTTCATTGATCTTCATTTGATTTGATTACATTGGTGTTATGAAAAGTCACATCCAGGAAGGTACAGAACATCTACCAGTTGCTTTGGACTCTACTGAAAATTGTAGGTTTACAAACTCCACGTAAAGCCCTGCTTCCCTGGATTTTATCCTGCTTTTATTAGTGGGAAAGAAAGCTGTCACTGATCTCCACAGTGACAAAACCAGCCAGCTTTGCATCAAGGAGTTTCCTGCTGCTAGAAAAGCAAAGCTAAAGGTAATAGTTGAAAAGTTTAAATGCTGGATTTCATAAAGCTCCTCCTACCTCTCTGGATTTCATCAACCAAGAATCTTTCCATCTTATTCTCGATACCATCACTGTTCCCTCACTTTTCTTTTGAACTTGAGCCTAAGGCACTGAACATGCTCTAGATGTGGACTTGTTCTGTTCCATGGATTTTGCATCAGGAAATCACCTGACCTGTGCAGTGGGAGAGGTAACTGTGATACTTCAGTCACCTGAAGAGAAGTGTGGCTTAGATCTGAGGGGATTATACACTTGTATGCTGACACCTGCTAATGAGCCATTAATTAGCACCACAAGGTGCACTGGGGCCTTGTTTAGAAATGGTAGAACTTTAATAGCAGTGGCAATTAGGGATGCTATCAAAACCCGAGTCTTGTTAAAGGAAATAGAAATTCTTTATATTGAAAAACTTCAAGAGAGGACTTAACCCCAGAGGTGTTGGAATTCCTACCTGCCCTTGGGGCGCCTGGAAGAAGATTAGTGTGAGCTCAGGTGGAGGGTTCAGACAGTGGAGAGACTCTGCATTTACTACTTCTCACTGACATTTATTATTTACTTTTGTTTCCTGCAGCTTTTATAAAGGAGTTTGGATAGCAAGCAAGTCCGGTAGGACTGAGTTAACTTCAGCTGTGGGGTCTGTGGCTGCCTTTAAGGGATTAATTTTAAGCAAACTGCTCCATGGCAGAAAGTAAACACATTCCTGTTTTCCTTCATACGAAATCTTAGCCTAAATCAGGGATCTGTGATAAGAAATATGTTGTTCAAGTCAAATTTGAATGGGATTTTCCAATTCATCTCTCTTTGCTGCTGTGAATGACAGTTCTTGGCACATTGTCAGGGCATGGCGAATGTTTTGTGTGTTTTGGGTTCAGCGTGAAGGTGACTTCAGCAGGTGACCCTGCCATGGCACAGCCTCCAGACCTGCCACTCTTCAAAGAGTTACATTTATTTTGAAGATTTTTCTCTCCCTCTCTCTCTGTAAATGTCTCAATGCCCTGCAGCTGAGAGGGTTCTCCAAGGAGGTGCCAGTATCCACCGGGTCGTGCTTTGGAGCACATGCTTTGGGTGCCTGCTTGGACTGCATCTCAGAGGTCTTTTCTAACCTTAACCATTCCACAATTCCAAAGGGCCAACGCCATGTAAAGCAATGGATCTCAGCTGAATTCCAGGGCAGGAGTCAGGCTGGCTCTCCAGACACCCAGCCCGATCTGGATAAAAACATCCTGAAGAATTGCACTGCGTACTGGTGGGGGGGAAATCTGTTTAATTCTGGTGCAAAACACCCTCGCTCCCATCAAGAGGCAGCTTGTGCCACCATGGGAGGCAGCATTTACAGGATCAGCGTGGCTGTGTGAAGCTCGCTGAGCTGTGTTGTGTGCTTGTGGGGAGCTGTAGCTTCTGGGAACTTCCATTAACAATGGTGCTTCCATCTTTTTATCTGAAACTGCTGATCCATCGTGGGCTGCTTCCGTGATGGAGCTCCGGAGAGACTCTGACTGGGAATGAATGGATAGGAAGACTGCAGGGGAGGTGAAACTGCAGTAAAAGATGATCTTCCCACCCAAGCCATTCCCTGATTTCAAGGCAAATTTAGGACTAACACTTTGGAAAGAATGTTGAAAATGTCTGACTTGTACTGTGGGCTGAGAGATAAAGACTAGGCTGGCACATCTTATATTGTCTGAGTGAATGGATTTCCAAAATACGGATTTTTTTTTAAAATTCAGTCTTTAAGAAGATGATTTGACTAAATGAAAGCACGGTATGAATTGAAAATGGGTATTTGCTGCTTGAGGGTTCATTGTTGTCCCACTCACTTTTCTTTCCCACAGCTGTTTCTCTTGTTACTTGCCTTTCTTTCAGTGAACACTGGGGAGAAACCACTGCTGCTTTGGTGAATAGCATTATTGATGTGTTTGAGCTGTATTTTGCCTACTGACACTATCCATCCTTTGAGAAATATCACCTCTAATGTTTGTGTGTGTTGCACTGCAGCTAATTCTTTTGTTTTCCTTTTTTTTTTCCCCAGGGGATCTACAAGTATCTTGAGAGGAACTTTTCAGACTTTAAGCAGAGGGGCTTTGTTGTTGGATATGACACACGAGGTCAGGTCACCAGCAACTGCAGCAGTAAGAAGTATGAGTATTGATTACATTTGCAAGACTAGAAATGAA
Source organism: Acanthornis magna (assembly GCA_036785705.1). NCBI lineage: Eukaryota > Metazoa > Chordata > Aves > Passeriformes > Acanthizidae > Acanthornis > Acanthornis magna. The sequence continues at coordinate 210,747 of JAWUZG010000762.1, forward strand.
ATTGTGGCTTTAAATGCATTCTGTCCTATCAGCACTTTTTTTTTTTTTTTTGGTGATGAACTGGGCACACCTTCCTCTCCCTTATTCCATTTAAATAGTAATGAAGAGGGGCTGGGCCTAAATCCTTTGTGGTACCACTCTGCCAGCAAATGTGGAGCCTAAGGCTGGTTGCTCCACCAGAGATTTTACAGATTAAATGCATGAGAACATTTGGCTTGATAGGCCTGGAGACAAATTCGAATATGAAGGCAAATTCAGAATATTAACATCCAGCTGGAAATCCCTAAATACTAATGCACTTTTAACACTGTCATTCTCTGGTATTTCACACCTGATTTAAGCTTGCTTGGGGGACAAGAATTCCACCTGCAGCCTGCTGTAACCCAGTGTATTTTCACTTTGAGGGGATTTTACCTGGAATGCTTGAAATGTAGACTTCCAGCAAGGGCAAGCTGTGCTCTTTGCAAGGAAAGGGGAGAAAACTGCTTCCTGAATTCTCTAAGGAATCTTAATCCTTTGTCATTCAGGGAGCAAAACACAAGTGGCAACAGCATGCCTTGCAAGAAAGCCAGCTCAGTAGCTAATTAGTATTTAGGTAATGCGAAGTTAATTACTGTAGTTATTGTTGTAACTAACAGAAGTTGGTTTTTTTAAGTTTTGTAACATTAATGTTTTAGGGATGAAGAAGTCCTTGGTGTAACAGAGCACAGAATCCAGTGACTGTCCTGCAGGAGTTTCTCCTTTCCCCTGAGTGCCTCTCCCCTGCGCCTTGGGATGTGTGACCCATTGTCCCCCGGGCTTTGGCACGAGGGGTGGAACTCACCTGTGACACTGTTTGCAAGGCTCTTTGCACACCTGGTTGTGTGGGTTGGGCACAGTGGGAAACTGGGAAAGTGCAAGAATGGTGTTCCTTTTCAGCCACGCAGAGCTTGGAATTCACACTTGGGCACACAGCTGTTTGCCATGTCCAAGAAGCACCTCAGTTCTCAGCTACGTGTCTCTCTTGTCCCCTGGGGATAAATCTCCCTTCCAGCAGCGCTAAAATCAAACTGAAGCTCCCAGAAGTGTTTCCAGTGGGAGCAGTGTGCTTTCCCAGCAGTGTGTGCAGCAGAGCCTCTGTCCCTGCCTCAGCTCCAGGGGCGTGGCAGATCATCCAGCTGTGTCCTGGAGTGTAGTTGGTGTAAACCAAGCAGAATCTGAGTAGCTTCTGCTCCAAGCTGAGCTCTCAAACTCCTCCAGGTGGTTTCGGGTGATGTTTGACAGGTGCCGCAGGAAAATTCTGAGTCAGTGGAACTTGGGCTGCTGGTGATGGGAGAGAAGGAAGTCAGTGTTAATGCTTGTCTGTAAGAACAGGGGAGTAGGGTGAGCTTACACTGTTTAATCTCTCATCCGTTTTGACTCTGGGATTTCCCGTTCCCTCCTGAGCTGTGGCTACCTGAGTGCAAAAGAAGTTTCATACCAGTTACCTGGAAGAGAGTGATCTTCTCTGTTGCTTGAAAGGGCAAGTTTATTATAAAAGCGAGATTTAGAACTATGGGCGCTGTTCCTGTTTCTAAACCTTCTGGAATAAGGGTTTGCTGCTTTGCAGAAGTACATTTTAGGAACACATCTGCTTCCTGGACATGGGGAGAAGCTGCTGAGCAGGGCTGGCAAACAAGCTTTGTGTGGCTACCAAGCCCTTTCCCAAACCTGCTGTTGCAGACATTTGGTACTGCGAACTTTGTGGGGAGTTGGTTCTGTCCTTGAGCCACGGAGGAGTGTTCTGCCAGCAAGTTCTGTGTTTTTGTGTGGGACATCACTGCTTGGTTGGGGTGAGGGGCTGAAGTGCCCTGCGGTGTCCAGGCAGTGCTGTCTCAGGTCCTGCAGCCTGAGAAATGTTACCCTGGCTGTGCAATTTGTGGGATACCAATCTTAGCCTAAGCCAAAAGGCAGCAGAGGACTTTAAGAAACAAGTGCCTGCAGGTGACAGAAATTCCATCTGGCTCTTTGGGGCTGCCCTGGGCAATTGGAGTGACTGAATATTTTCTTTTTCCTGTTGGTAGGCTTGCAAAGCTCACTGCAGCAGTCCTGCTGGCAAAAGATGTCCTTGTGTACTTCTTCTCCACTTATGTCCCTACCCCCTTTGTGGTGAGTCACCTCGTCCATATTTTTGCACCACACAGTTAAGGGAGTATTGGAATTTACTAAAAAAGAGAACTAGCAATTTTCTTAAATTCTGTTATTCAGTAGGAAAATAGAGGCTGCTTGGTACACTTGGCTCTTCAAGGAGGCTGTAACAAGGATGTTGCTGAATTCCTCTGTGCCTGTATTTTTGAGATATTAAATCAGGCTCCTCTAGTCACAGCAACTTTTCCTTGCAGGGTTTTGAGTCCCTGTATGTATTCCATAAGCTCTTCTAGTGTGCCATGTTTTCTGTGGATCTTGGTTTGAGGGGAGGAGTGAAGTGCCTGCAGTACCTGTAATTTGTTTATCAGCAAGCCTTTTTATGAATTCCTTTGTGCTCTTTCAGCCTGTTTCTAAGTGCTCCTGCAATCTGAGTGTAGACTTTCTTTAACTGGCCAGTTAATTATTGCATTTTTTAATCGATGAAAAGAATGTTTTTATGGAGAAGAATTAGAACCAACTTTCTGCTACTGCCGCAGGCGACAGTGCAGAGTGGTTATGTCTGTAGCTTTCAGATCAACTGGTGCAGTACTAAAAGCCACTTCTGTAGGATCCTGTGGTGTAACTCTCCTACCAGTGCAATGTTTTGTGGCAGAAGCCATGGGTGAGGGCTGTCTCTGGCTTCCTTTGCAGCCCTACGCCGTGCAGCAGCTCGGAGCTGTGGCTGGGGTGATGATCACAGCGTCCCACAACCGCAAGGAGGACAACGGCTACAAGGTAAAGCCTCGGGGTCCCGGCGTGTCACAGCCTTTCCAGCTGCTTTCCAGCATTCCCTGGCTGCACGTGGCCTGTCGTGGGGCCACAGAGCGGACTGGGTTGGAAAAGACCTTAAAACTCATCCAGTGCCCCCCTGCCATGGGCAGGGACAGCTCCTGCTGTCCCAGGCTGCTCCAAGCCCCTTCCAACCTGGCCTTGGACACTTCCAAGGGTCCAGGGGCCTCCCCACCCTCACGATGAAAAGGCTTTTTCTGTGTGTCCATTAGAAGGTTAACTTATTTAAAGTAATTCCTGCTTCTATAACCTGACACACTCCTCTGTGATGAGAGCATAAGACCATGCAGTTTGTGTGTTTTGAGCATAAATCTGTCGTGACATTCCATAGAGTATAATCAGCAGCTGAAGAAATGCTCCAGCAATGTGTGTGTTCACTTCTTAGGCTTAAAAATCTGTTTAAAACTAAGCCAGAACTGAGGTGAATTAGTGCACACAGTAGGTGATTGTGCTGAAGATAGGAATGGTTTAAGAGTGGATTAATAAAACTCAGTAGCAGTCTGCTGTTCCCTGGTTTTGTGGCCATGGAAGAGGAGGGGTGGGTGGCTTCACTTGGAAAGCTTGGGACAATAAAACCATCCACAATAGCAAATGCACTGCTTTAACTGAGTATTTCCTTCCCCAACTTCATAAGAAACTGAACTAAACTCTCAGCTCCAACATGAGCTTTCTAGAAGCTCAGTGGCAGGTCAGGCAGTGATGGGAATATGAGGAAAGCCATTCCTGCTGTGTGGAGAGAGAATTCTGGGCTGATTGAACTGCTCTTGTCCTCCCTGGAACAAGTTGGAAAGTCCTTCACCAGCCTTTGCTTCTGCTTAGCTGGGGCAATGAGAAAGGAAAGAAGCCGCAGCAGTGTCCAGGTGCTTCACTTGCCAGGAAACAATTCGATGTTTGTGTCTTCTGATACACTGCAGTTTGTTTTTCAGGATATTTGTGTTTCCTAGTTTACATTTGGCAGGGTGTGGGTTTATTTCCTAGTCTTTCCCAAGAGCTGTTGCATCCTTCACCATTTCCCGTGTGGATTTCAGCAGCTTGTGAAGGTTTTGGACAATTTTAAGTGAAGGTGACAAATGCAGAGGACACTGATGAGAAAACAGAGGCAGATTATCTGAGCAGAAAGTGTGTGCTGTGAGCTCAGCCCTGCTATTGGCAGCAGAGTGTGGGAAAAGCGGCCTCTAAATAATTCTTTAACAAAGGCTTTCTTATAGTTCGGGGTTTGATATGGTGTCTCCACTCGAGATAGCATTTCCAGCTGAGAGATTGCAGTTGTTCAGCTGTGGAAAAACACGGACCTTGGCACGCTGCTTATCTGTTTTGCTTTGGCTTCAGAAACAAGCCGTGCTTCTCTTTCGGAAGGAATGCCAGCCTCGGACAGGGTGGTATTTTTCTGCTGTTACAGTTTGCACAACACTCCCAGTGCCTGGTTTTGGCTTCTCACATCCTGATATTTCAGCTGTAATAGTTAAATGCCAGCTTTTGTGAAAACAGGTTGTGTTGTTCTGTAAGCTCCGTTTATCACACAACTGCAATCATCAGCTCAGAGGTTCATGCTGAAGAATTCCAAATGTCTCGAGAATCAAGCCAGTCAGATGCTCTCATACTTCTCTGTATGCCTTAAAGCAGAAAGTAGGTGGAATCTTATAGCTAAAAGAATTTATCAAGTTAATAATCTTTGTAAATAAACTGTGCCTTGTTTTCCTTCAACCTTGCACCAGGTTTATTGGGAAAATGGAGCTCAGATCACCTCTCCTCACGATAAGGAAATTATAAAATGTATAGAAGAGTGTGTTGAGCCATGGAATGGCTCTTGGAATGAGAATCTGGTAGACACCAGTCCGCTCAGACAGGATCCTCTGAAGAAAATCTGTGACAGCTACATGGAGGATCTGACCAAGATCTGTTATCATAGGTATTGTATATGCAAAAGATACCTAAGTTACATTTCAAAGCAAGCTCTGTGCTGAATGTGGTAAAACTGACTGCAGACAGACTTCACTGTGTTCTCTGTGTCATTAAATTTAAGGGTCACCATCCTTAGGATTAAACCATTTGGTTGAGAGTAAAGCAGCTGCCTTTGGGAATTAAGCTACAGTGAAGCTCCCCAGGGGAAACCATTTAATGCAAATGAATATGCTCCAAGAGTTCTGAATAAAACGCAGAAATTCAGAGTAAAAGTGAGGAGTACGTGCATAAAATAGAGGTGAGAAGATTCAGTCTAAAGGTTAGGTGGGGCAGAAGATGAGAATAAAAGGAGGAGGATGAATGCCATGGAGCAGAGCCAAAAAACCATCTCAAAGCTGTGGAAAAGCTGGAGTTTGATGTAGAAATCAACAGTTTATTCTTGGGAGACTTTGATCAGTTTCAGCAGAAGGTAAATATTTCATTTTGCTGGAGAAGCTTTAAGCCAGCAATTTGTAGTGGAAGTCCAAATAAGCACTTTCACTCATTCCTTTGACATTAACACCGAAATCAGCAGAATGGTACACAGAGGAATTGCAGTTTATTTTGCTTTCTCTCATGAAAACAGTCTTGTTAAATTACTGAAATCTTACTGAAGTTCTGTTTCCCTTCCCAGGGAGCTGAATGTGCAAACCAATCTGAAGTTTGTTCATACCTCTTTCCACGGAGTTGGACACGACTATGTGCAGTTGGCTTTCAAAGCTTTTGGGTTCCAGCCCCCCATTCCAGTACCGGAGCAGAAAGATCCAGATCCAGACTTCTCCACTGTCAAATGCCCAAATCCTGAAGAAGGAGAATGCGTGCTGGTATTTTTCTTTCTACTTCATCAGATTTCCGTGGGGAAAAACAAGTTGAGGAAGAGGACAGGGAGAAGCTGCTTTCAGCTGTATTAATACAGTGGGCAATCCACTGGGGAGTTTTCTTTCACTGTGTGTTAGATGTAAGTAGGAAGGCTGTGGGTTTATTTGCTGTTTGGTTTTATTTTTATTTTTTTTTCTCTCTCTCCTCCTCCCACCAGGAGTTGTCACTGAGACTTGCAGAGAAAGAAAATGCAAAAGTAGTAGTGGCCACCGATCCAGACGCAGACAGACTGGCAGTGGCAGAACAGCAGGAAAAGTGAGTGATGGAACCCTTTTTTGTGTCTTTCTACAGAAAAGGTAGTGAGAGTCACAGAATGTCCCCAGATGGTTGCCAGGCACAGGCCTTCAGTCCACTCTTCTCCTTAGTTATTTGGATATTTTTCCTCCTAGTTTTATCATTTGGTATAGCTCCAAAGGCATTTTAAATCAGTTAATGCAGCAAAGAGTAGATTAAATATGTACTGGTGTGATTGTAAATGGCTAAAGAAAAGCTCAGCTGAAAACTGATTTTACTGACAGTAAAACCTTGTTGTTTACGGGTTTTTCATTCTGTTAGGCAAACCTTCCTTGGGCTTTTTTGGTGGGGTAGGGTTGTGTGGTTTTTTTTGGTTTGGTTTTTTTTTTGTTGGTTTTTTTTGGTTGATTATTTTGTGTGTGTGGGGGGTTTGTTTGCTTTTTTTGGGGGTTTTTTTGGGGGGGTGGGATTTTTTTGTTTTTTTGTGGTTTTTTGTTTGGGTTTTTTGTTTTTTTAAAATTTTTATAATTTTATATTTTAATCCTTTGTTTTCCCTTGTTTGTTCATATTGGATAGAACTGATTTTTCTCCTGCTAACAGGCCCCCACTCTGACGGCTGTGTAAGTAAAAGCTGTGCAGGCAGAGCCTGTCTGCAATGTACAGATGGCATAGATCCTCTGCGTGGATCAGTGCTAGCCTGTTCTGCTGCTGCTGGGTAATCCAAGGCCTGAGCTGCGCTAGAGCTGCCAGCGAGGAGCCCCTGGGGTGTCTTTCCTCGCTGGCAGAGCGCTCTGGGCTGGTGAACCCTCGAGGTGTGACAGTGTGGAGTCCTGTCGGTGCGGTGGCTTTGTCTAGAGCAGCTTGTCGGTGCTGTGCTCACATCCCGGTGTTCGGTGGCTGCAGAAATCCTCTCCCCGGGGGATTTTGCTCTCCTGAAAGCTCTCCCATCGCCTCTCTCTCCGCAGCGGCTGCTGGAAGGTGTTCACTGGCAACGAGCTGGCGGCCCTGTTCGGCTGGTGGATGTTCTCCCGCTGGAAGCAGAGCTGCTCCCAGGATGCCGACGTGAGCAACGTGTACATGCTGGCAACCACCGTCTCCTCCAAGATTCTGAGGGCAATTGCGCTTAAAGAGGGATTTCACTTCGAGGTGAGTGTGGGTTGAGTGTCGTCATCTGGGCAGAGTAAAATCTGAGTGCCATGTTCTCTGTCTGACCCTCACTAGTGGCCTCGTGGAATGAAAAGTAGACAGGTGACTTTTCCAGGCTTTTGGCCGGCAGCTCTGATGGATTCCAACGAGCAGAGGGTGTTCTTTCACCCACACAAGCCTGGTTTCAATCTCCTCAGTGTTCTCTGACTCTGAGATCAGCTTGGGCAGAGCTTGGTCCCAGGGACGCAAATTAATACCTGAATTCCAGGTAACAGGAATACCTTTACCAGGTTATCTTCCTGGAGAGAAATTCTTCTGGGTGAGAGAAGGGAGCTGTGTGCAGCCTGCTGTGCTCACTGAACGAATGTTGATGGTTTTGCAATGAGCTCTTGGAGGTTCCACAATGTCCCTTCAGGTGCCCGGTGCCAGCAGGTTGGAAATTTGGTTTTACTCCAGACTGTAACAGGCAGGGGAGCTCCTGTGCTCAGATCTTCAGGGCAGCTTTGTTAAGAACTTGCCAAAAATGAAACTGAGGGTGCCCCCCACAGACTGACAGTTATTTTAGTTCCTGCATCCAACTTAAGTCTGATTTCCATGGGATGTTGGCCGGAAGGGAGACAAGTGCCCTAAATCATAGCACAAACGTACAAAGGGCCAGGCTTCGTTTATCCAGGCCTTAATTAAATCTGTGTACAACAGGAATAAATATTTTGCCAAACGACGAGGCATTTAAAATCGAAAGCGACTCTGAAAACCATTGTGAGTGACTGGCCAGGGGTGAATATCAGTTCCTTGCAGTGGATTTGGTTATCTCACAAAATACCGATTTTTGTTTTGGTTTTGTTTAATTGGAAAAGGACATATTTAACCAAAAGAAAAAAAGAAGCTAGGAATTTACAGAACCTCTTGGCTTCCTCTAAAAGCTCTCCCTCTTTTTTTTAAACTTCTCTCCAAGAAAAACTGTTTCTAAGCTTTTGACTGCTTTTGCATGATTTATGTAAGAAAACCACTCCAAAGCCAAAACAGTGCTCTCCCCTCCCAGCACCTAAAAGTGTTGCTTTTATGTTTCTGTAGCTTTTCCTCCTGAATAAGTTTGTCTCATTAGATAAGCACGAGAGGTGATCTGATGTGATCTCAGAGCACACTCATTCCTTGGTTTGATACTCATGTCCTACTTGAGTATCCTCTGGGAAAATGCTATCCAGTGGCTCTTTGCCTTGGACTCATCATCCAAACTGAAGATAAGGCTTGTCTGATGCTTCTTTGCTGTCCCTATTCTGCTTGTCAATTAATTAGATCTAAATTTAAGGAAATAGCTTCAAGAAAATCAGAAAAACATCCTTAAGCTTTAGTGTTTTGATGCTGCGGCACTCTTTCCCATTGACCCTAAAATTCAGAATACATCATTGTATTTTTTCTTCGGGTTTGGTTTTTTTGTGCTTTTTTTTTTTTTTAGTCTGAAGTGAAAGGAACAGTGGCAATACATTTTTTTCTTTGAATTGAAAATGTATATTTTAAGCACTCTTATTTTTTCCCCTGTTTTAGGAAACACTCCCTGGTTTTAAATGGATTGGAAGCAGAGTAAAAAATCTCCTAGATAATGGAAAAGAAGTTCTCTTTGCATTTGAGGAGTCTATTGGTATGAGTTCTAATATCCTTTTAAATGGTTGAGAACTGAGGGGGGAGTGTGAATAGGAAGGACTGATCTTAGTTATGAAATAAAATACACACGAAAGTACTTTATTTTGTCGTAGTAATTAATAGCTTTGGTATTTTGCTCTCATCAGGTTGACTTGCCAGCTCTCATAATAATAAATTATATCTGATTTGCTAGTTCTGGTATTGTGCTTGTCTTTGCAGCCCTACAACCCCCAAGTTAATTAGATTTCTCCTGCATATAGAGCAATAAAGCAGCCTCCATGTACTGGCCAATTTTCTTTTACAGGACCAAAGGTTAAAACTTCAGCCAAGTAAATCAGTGTCATAATCTGTCAGGTTGTTTTCCCACAATCCCTTTTTCCTTCCTAGGCTTCATGTGTGGCACATCAGTGCTGGATAAGGATGGGGTGAGCGCTGCAGTGGTCATTGCTGAAATGGCAACTTACCTGCAGGGCCAGAACCTGAGCCTGGCACAGAAACTCGTGGACATTTATGAAACGTGAGTGGTGGTTTTCATTGCAATGTTCACTGCTTTAGAGCTGGGAATAATCTAATAAGTATTTGTGATGTGTCGCTCAGATGTTTTCTCTTGTAAGTTGTTTGGTTTGGTTTTTTCTGATGTGTGATGGATTACATCCCATCACTAGTGCGGGTACCACTGTACCTGAAGGGCTCCAGGAGAGCTGGAGAGGGATTTGGGACAAGGGATGGAGGGACAGGACACAGGGAAAGGCTTCCCAGTGCCAGAGGGGTTCTGTAACAGAGCAGGGTGGAAGGAACGGTCTGTGTGTGACTGCTGCAGACACAATCCCAGCAATAAAACAAGGATCACATTTATGTCAGAATTCAGCTTTGTACTGAGGTCTTTTAGATAGAAGGTTTTGGCACATTTGCTGAGTTTTGTTACTGAAAACATTAATCTGCTCGCAGGTATGGATATCACATATCCAAAACTTCCTATTTCCTGTGCTATGATCCTCCCACTATCAAAAGGATATTTGAGAGACTGCGGAACTTCGAGGGCCCTCAGTCTTACCCCAAATGCTGTGGCATGTACAACATCTTACACGTCCGAGACATCACCACGGGCTATGACAGCAGCCAGCTGAACAAGAAGTCGGTGAGTTCCCAAGTGTTTGTGCAGAAACCGAAAGAGAGACGCAGCAGGAGCAGGCAGGTGCACTGTGGGGGCAGAATATTGCATCAGAGCGCTCAGCACCACTTACTGGGGAGCACAGGGCCTGAATGGGAAATGCTGGCGACTCTGGTCTGACAACGGGAGCTGCACTGCCTCCCTGAGCTGTGCTGCTGCTGCAGGAGTCAGGGGCTCGCTGTTGTGTTGCAGGTGCTGCCCGTGAGCAAGAGCAGCCAGATGATCACGTTCAGCTTCCAGAACGGCTGCGTGGCCACGCTGCGCACCAGCGGCACCGAGCCCAAGATCAAGTACTACGCCGAGATGTGCGCCATGCCCGGGCACAGGTCAGTGCCCAGCCCTCCTGGCTGCCCACACGGAGGGACAGCGATGGCAGTGGCAGCGTCTGCTGCAGAAGGCTTGAACTAACCCAGTTCCCCATTTACGTGGGTTTAAAAAGTGATGAAGTGACAGAATCACAGAATAGTTTAGGCTAGAACAGCTCTCTGAGATGACAGAGTCCAACCTGTGCCCACCCCTCCCTCCCCTTACCGACCTGAGCAGGGCACTGAGTGCCACGGGCAGGCTTTGCTCTCTCCTCTGAAGCTGTGCTGCTGCTGCTGAGTGTTTGCAGCCAGCTGGATTCCCCCTTCCTTGGGGAACCTGCTGTGTTACTGTGAGCTGCTGGGCAGGAAATAGAGGCTGTTCACCTGGCTTGAGCTGCTTCCAGTGTGAAAGGAGGGAGGGGGGAATCCAGGCTGTGTTTACACCACAGAAACCGCTTCTGTTATGGGATCATGGAATGCTTTGGGTTGGAAGGAACCTTAAAGGTCATCCCATTGCCCCTGTTGCCATGGCAGGGACACCTTCCACTGTCCCAGGCTGCTCCAAGCCCCAATGTCCAGCCTGGCCCTGGACACTGCCAGGGATCCAGGGACAGCTGCTGCTTCTCTGAGCACTCTGTGCCAGGCCCTCACCACCTGATTATTGCAGTATTAATTAAAAATAATTTAATTAAAGAAGGAAAAGGCCACTAGAGGGCTTGGAGCACCATCTTTAGAGGTTCCTTCCACCTCAAACCGTTCTGTGATTCCATGATAATCCCTATTGGAAGGCAGCTTGTTAAAGCAGGCAGCTCGGAGTCTCTACAGCTCTTGAGGGGTAGGAAGCACAACAGAGCGAGTCCATCCCCATCGGGTCTCTCTGTTTATTTATTTATTTATTTGTGCTCGGGCACTGCGCGCTGCCGGCGCTACAGGGCGCGCTCAGTGCCTCCCTCCTGTGGCGGAGCACGGGAACTGCACCCTGCGGGGCCACGGGACGCGCTCAGTGTGTCCCTCCTGTGGCCAGGCCCCGGTACTGCAGCTGCCGGCACAGGGCGGTGCCGCAGCAGAACGAGTCCATCCCCAGCAGGGCTGGCAGTTTATTGGGTTATGCTCGGCGCTTTCCCACACCTCTGACCCGGCCCTGTTCTTTCCTGCAGTGACAGAAGTGTGCTGGAAGAAGAGCTCCAGAAGCTGATCGAGGCTTTGATCGAGAATTTCCTGGAGCCTGACAAGAACGGGCTGACCTGGCGCTCTGCATAGAGCCTGCCGGGCACAGGAGTCACCGCGTGGAACAAAGGTCCCAGGAACAGACCCAGTCTCGTGTGTGTGTGTGTGTGTGTTTTCAACAGCTGCGTTCTTGTTCTGTAAAGAAGAAGCATTCTTTTGTCAGGCTTGTCACCAAATTGGGATAAGGAGAGGAGGTCAGAGGAAAGAGTGGAGTTTATTGTTACAGCTTTCCGTCCTTTTGACCAAAAGTCTAATTAACCCACTCCGATGCAAATGGACTGCCCTGGTACCTCTGAGGCAGCTGAGCTTAGCTGCTCCATCTCGTCTTAAACTCAGCTCAAGCACCTAAAACTCCTCTTTCACGTGTGTGAAAACCTTTAAAGTTTGAAAGGAGTGATCACTCCAAACTGACAACAAAGGCTGCTTTTTCTCCTGCAGTCCTGAGCCCTTCAGTGCAGGTCTGCACTTCCAAAAACATCGAAGCAGAGCTCAGCACTTCTTGTTCAGGAAAACTGTTGATATTTTTCCGCTGCTTAAGAATTCTTCTGTTGGTAAAGGTGTTCTTGGTACGTTGTAGCTTTCCTGTGTTGTGTCTTAAAATAATTGGCAGTGAAACAATAGTGGCAACAGCTGCAGCTTGTGGTTGGAGTTGCCTAATGCCTTTCCAGGGCTTCCACAGGAGCAGGAACTTGGTCATTCCTTGGCAGAATTGCCTCTTCTGACTACCATAGGCTCTGTAGCTACTTTTTGTCCCACATCTCTGAAGGGTCCTAAGCTCTCTCGGTTTTCTGTTCTTCAGTTACTTTGAATGAAAATGCCAGGCAGTGACTTCTTGGGTTTTGCTGGCCTGAATGTATACTGTCTGTGTATTAAAAAAAAAACCCCAAGGAAGACATTGGAGGTGAGACACTGAGACAGTTACTAAATTGTGAGTTGGTTTTATTTTCATGTCTTCTTGTCAGGCAATTTCTGTTGGAATAGCATTTTGCAAATACTATTATTCTTTATCTTCAAGGGCACATTTTCAACAACTTCTCATCTGTTTTCTCCCTTTGCTGAAGTAGCAGGTGAGATTGCTAATCAAATTTTAAAAAACCAACCCAAAACCAACAACCAAACCAATGCACAAGTTCTCCTTGTGGTCATGTGGGATTTTGGGACGTAAAGGGCATGTTTTGGCATGGAGAGCTGGTTCTGGCCATCTCCCTGCTGTCATTGGCAGGAGGTAGAGAGAAGAAGCAGCAATTCAGTGCTGGTTTTTATCTGTGGTGGAGATGATGGGAGAAGAACCCAAGGTGCTCTGGAGTTCAAGCTGTTGTTTTGCCACTCTTGTTGCCTCTCCAAATTCCTCCTGCCCCTGACTCTGGCCTCCCAGCTGGAGGCCGTAGGATGGCACAGGGTAGGTTTGTGTGTGTTGCCTCTCCACGGCTTCCAAGAGCCCCGAGGTCTGGGTGTTTCCTGCTGCCAGCAGCTTTGCACTATATCCATGGAGAAGTATTTCAGTGTCTATGAATGTACACGTAGTAGAGAAGGTCTGTGTTGCACAAATTCTGACCTGTCACTGCTATTTATTTATTTTTTAATTTTAAGAGAAAGTATCTCCAAATTGTTCTGCCCTGGAGTGAAATGCATCTAATGCCAAAAGTTTGTTGTTTTTTTTTTTCCTTTGACTGTACATTTGACCGACACGGTGGGAAAACAGATGAAAGCAGTTACACTCAGAGGATGCTGTTGTTGTTGTCTGTGGTGGGCAGGGCTGGGAAGGCATTTCTGACTGCTGCTTTGCCTTCAGCTTTCCCCCAAAACAGTGCAGATCGGGATGCCCACTGCACTGAACTTGAAGGAGCTCTTGCCATTCCTTCCAGTGGCAGCAGATTAAACCCCGAGGCGTTGAGGGTTTTCTTTTCCGAGCAGCAGAGAGGAGAACAAGTGACTTGGGACATAATTTTGAACAAGCTGTACTGTAAAAAGCATAGTGTGTGTGTGTGCTGAGAGCAGCTGTGTGCTGTTGTTGCAGTCACATCTTGGGAGTGGTAGCTGTGCTCCTAGAAAGAGCAGGAATCTGCAACTTCCCAGAGTTCTACTCTGTGTCAGGAGGCAAGTGCTGTAAATGGAGAAAATGTTTTCAAATGAGCGTTGTTAGAAGCTGGTCACTGTCCATGCTCTAAATATCCTAAATTCAAGAAGAGAGCCCAGCTGTGGGGTGTTCTGTGTCTGGGATTTGCCCATGGATAGGTTTGACAGTGAGCTGGAGCTGTAGTGATGCTTTTGGGATGACAGCAGCAGGCACAAAGTGTTGAATGTACTTTGAGGGCATAGTAACTATTTGCTGTTTTGAAACTGCTGCTACTGTTGTTTTCTTACGGTATTGGAACTGTTTGATCTATTTTGACTGTTCCATTTGTGGAACTCCTTTATCTCTCCCCTCTGATTTCGCATCCCTTACTCCCGTTTCTGTGAAGGACTGGAATTCTTGTTTCCTTGCCCTGGAACTTTGTTCTGCATTGTGTTAGAGTTCACTTGGTTTGTGCACAACCTTCCTTGAGCTGTCAGCTGTTCTTTCCCACTTCTCAGATAAGAGCAAAGGCTTTTCTGACTCGAGTAGGAAGCAGATCACAGATCAAAGAACACGGTGGATGTTGTTTCCCAGGTGCTTCCAGGTAAAACACATCTTTTCAAAGGTTGGACATGAGCTGAAACTGGAATCCCATGACCAGTGAGTTTGGTTTAGTGTTTGATAAAATCCAGAGGGCTTGGGTTTGTCTCTTTGCTGTGACAGATTTAATCTGTGGTGCAGTCGTGTTTCCGTGGGCCTGAAGCAGGAGCTTTCCAAGTTCAGGGCATGCCGGGCAAGGCTGAATGTCTGTGAGGGAGAGCTTGGAGCTGGATTTATAATTGTGGTTGTTTAGAGCATCCAGGGTGTGAATAACATAGTTCCACGTGCCACCCGTGTCTCTCCTCCTGCCCCTCTGAGGGTGTTTCCTGCCATGGTGTGAGGGAATTGTAAACTCCGGAGTGGCAGAGAAGGAGGGAATGTGTGTAAGAAGGAGAGCTGGGCTGGAATTGTGGCCCAGAGGAGCAGCGTAACCCCCACTTTGTGCTGAGCCACTGAGGCAGCTCTGCTCCCCTTGCATCCCCAGCAGGGTGTGACTCAAAGGGGCTGGGGTTCCCTGGGGCTGCGGGAGAGCTGGGACCTCACCTGAGGAGCTCTGCTGATTTCCCTTGTTTGAAATAGCCAGCCCTTCCTTCTGAGGAGGGGAAACAGCCACTCGTGTTGTCCAGGGGGGAAAGGAAGAGGGCAGACCCTCTGTAGGGTTTCAGCTGTCCAGGGGAGTGGCCCATGAGCTGCCTGGGGCTCCCTTGCCTGCCTCGCCTGGTCCCGAGCTCCGCTGGTTGGTTCCCTGCACGTTGGCATCCCTCCTGTTATTCCCTGGTTCAGTGTGCTCGGGAAGCACTTTGTGTGCCCTCTCTGCCAGGCTTCGGAAGGTATTGGGGATTGCAGCGCCCATTTCCTTGCAGGAGGTGTTTGTGTGAAACCACAGCACAGCCCGGAGAGGAGTGATGGTTTCTGTCACTGGGGCAGGGTGGGAGGTGTGTGCTGCTTTAGGAAGCACCCGGATGGGCTCCAATTTAAAACTGATACCGTTACCACTTTGTTTTGTCTTCCCTCCCCTATTTGTCCTCTTCTCTTCCCGGCTGAGAGAGAGGGGGCTCCTTGCATGGTGACACCTGGGTGGTTACAGACCAGCTCGATTCCCTTTGCTCGAGAGTGGCTTTGTGCAAGGTGATTGAAGTATCTCAAGTTGCATTGTTCTCCTTGCCTGGAATCTTGGGGAGTTCAGGATCTGTGCTCCTGTTTGCCCAATGTCTGCTCTGTAAAACTAGGGCATATTACAAATACAGAGTGAGCATTTGCACTTTTCTGAAGAGTTTCTGTGTATTGCTATGTGGAATTAGCTGAACAAAGTGTTATAAATAATAAAATATTCCCTCCATAGTCTTAATCGTGTCCTCTTTCTTCTGTTTCCTTGAGCCAAACCGTTGCCCCAAAAGCTGAGCTGGGCTCCGGGGAATATCCATGTGCCCCTTGGACAGGGCCTGGGAACCAGAGGCTGTTCAGAGCCTCCTCCTGTGGATGGCCCTGAGACCTCTGCCTGGGCAGAGCAGCTTTTCCATGGATTTAGGGCTCAGGGACCATTCCTGTCTGAGCAGAGCAGCTTTTCCATGGATTTGGGGCTCAGGGACCCATCCTGCCCCGGGCAGAGCAGCATCTCTGAGGCTGAGGAGCCTGAACAATTAGAAGGGATGAAGATCATCTAAAGCCAGGGATTTGTAAAGGTCAGACGTGTGGGAAAGCGCCGAGCATAACCCAATAAACTGCCAGCCCTGCTGGGGATGGACTCGTTCTGCTGCGGCACCGCCCTGTGCCGGCAGCTGCAGTACCGGGGCCGGGCCACAGGAGGGACACACTGAGCGCGTCCCGTGGCCCCGCGGACGCGGTGCCACAAGAACTGAGCTCGAGCGTCGCCCTTGTCACCGCCGAGCGCGGGGCTGATGCTCCTGCACTGGGGCAGGGAAGGACATCAGCCACCAGCTGCCTCGTCCTGACATTAAAACGGAATTAATGGTAATCCATTCTCCCCAAGCAGCTTCACCCCCGAGAACCGTCACTCCAGGCTCCTTCACCCTCACCCTCCTCCTCCTCCGCTCTCACGAATTAACCCAAACCTTCGGAGGGAGGAAAAATACCTCTCTGCTCTTCATGGATTGCTTTAGGAAGAGCACGCTGGGGATGGTACCCTTATGCCTTGGGGCAACTGAGGCACAAACAAAGCCCGGTCGAGTTCCTGACAGCAGGGAAGGGGTTGCACAGGGGAAAAAAAGCCCCTCAGAAGTGGATTTCCGTCCTTGGCAGGGTTCACTTAAGACACTGGGCAGCTTCGGGACCTCCACACCCAGGACAGTGCTCTGTTGTCCTTCCTCTGGTTCAGAGGTGTCTCCTGTGCCCTGCCAAAGAAAGTGGGATTAGTAAGGATTCTTCCTATTTACCTATGGATGCTCCTAATTAGCCACATTGGGCTATTTCTGGGAGATGGGGGCTCTTTGCTGAGCTCTGCCCTGTCCCCAGCAGCAAGGAGGGGGCTGGAGGTGACAGCTTGGGCTTATTACAAATACAAAGCGAGCATTTGCACTTTTCTGAAGAGTTTCTGTGTATTGCTATGTGGATTTTGCTGAATGAAGTGTTATAAGTCATAAAATATTCCCTCCATAGTCTTAATGCCGTCCTCTTGCTTCTGTCTTCTTGAGCCAAACCCTTGCCCCAAAAGCTGAGCTGGGCTCCGGGGAATATCCATGTGCCCCTTGGACAGGGCCTGGGAACCAGAGGCTGTTCAGAGCCTCCTCCTGTGGATGGCCCTGAGACCTGTCCTGCTGGTGGAGGTGTTCCTGGGGCTGACGGGTGGCTGGGACCTGCAGGGCCGGGGGTGAAGCTGCTTCAGGAACACAGCAGCTTGGGAGGAGCTGGCAGAGGGAGAGAGGATTGTTCCTGTGTCCCTTCGGGGACAGCTGCAGGGTCTGCCCTGTGAGCTCCTGGGCACCAGTGGTTGTTTTATGTGCCACAGCTGTTAGCCCTGAGCCCCTCTCCTCCTCCCGGTTCACCAGAATTACCTCCCAATTCCAGCGCAACCTCTGCAGGTGGTGCTTCCTAGGGAGGGGCTCACCCATTCCCCGTCCCAGTGAGAAAACAGGAGAAGGGTGTGGAGATGGACAGGTTTGTTTGCACTGAGAGCGAGGGGAGCAGCAGGATCAGGCCTGGGCACAGCAGGGCAGGCATGGTGTGGCTGAAGCCCCGCGGGGCTGTAGCTGCATGATGCAGCACGGGATGTCACCACCCGTCCCTGCAGAGGGACGGAGTCCCGGGGGGTGCCAGTGTGTCCCCCTCGGTGTGGGAGACAGCCAGGGGCCGGGCTGGGTCCCTGGGGGTTCAGGGTTGGAGTTCAGAGCAGGGGGGATGCACCAGCACGGAGAGGGGGACCCTGGGGCCGGGCTCTGCTGCCCTTGTCCCGCTGAACACGGACATCTTTTTCCAGCAACAGCACGCCTGTGCCGCTCAGCCTCCTCGGGGCTGGTGGCAGCAGTTTGGAGGAGCAGAGCATCACCTGGAGGCTCCAGGGCCCCTCCGTGCTGCTGGCAGAGCTCCAGGACCTGGGGACATGCGGCTGGGAGTAGCCAGGGTCGCGGGAAGCTGAGGAGTCCTGGCAGGCAGCAGTGCCTGGCTTCACATTCAGGTCTTGTCAATTTAAATGTTAATTTAGTAACTAAATTAATTACCAATGTGCCAAGCCCTGCCTGTGTAGGCTGTCCCTTGGGCTCGGCTCTCCACAGGCTCCTGAGGCAGCTCTGGAGCCAGTCCCTCCTGGATTCAGCCTGCTTGGCTTCTTGCTGTGGGAGGGACCCATCCTGCCTGAGCAGAGCAGCTTTTCCATGGATTTGGGGCTCAGGGACCCATCCTGCCTGGGCAGAGCAGCTTTTCCATGGATTTGGGGTTCAGGGTCCCATCCTGCCCGGGCAGAGCAGCAACTCTGAAGCTGAGGAGCCTGAACAATTAGAAGGGATGAAGATCATCTAAAACCAGGGATTTGTAAAGGTCAGAGGTGTGGGAAACAGCCGAGCATAAACGAATACCCAGAGAGACCTGCTGGGGACGGAGCTCTCCCTGCCGTGGTGCCGCCCTGTGCCGGCAGGTGCAGTACCGGGGTTTGCCCACAGGAGGGAGACACTGAGGGCGCCTGTGCTGCCGGCAGGTGCGGCTCCCGTGTTCCGCCACAGGAGGGAGACACTGAGCGCGCCTGTGCTGCCGGCAGGTGCGGCTCCCGTGTTCCGCCACAGGAGCTCAGCCGAAGCGAGCGGTACCGAGCTCAGCCGAAGCGAACCGAACCGAGCTCGGCCGAAGGCAGCGGCACCGAGCTCAGCCGAAGCGAGCGGCACCGAGCTCAGCCGAAGCGAACCGAACCGAGCTCGGCCGAAGCGAGCGGCACCAAGCTCAGCCGAATGCAGGCGAGCTTAACCGAATCTAATCGAGTATAGGCGATAGAGCCGACTTGAGCCGAACGCACCTGACTTCAGCCGAGTTTTACCGAAGCCTGACGACTTTAGCCGAACTGCCGAACGTTACCAAAGTCTGACGACTTCTGCCGAACCTATACGACTTCTGCTGAGTTTTACCGAACCCTGACGACTTTAGCCAAACTGCCGAACTTTACCGAACCCACACGACACTGTGTGCATCTTATGGTGTCGGCAGGGTGCAATTCCCGTGTTCTGCCGCGGGGGGACACACTGGGCCAGCTTGTGTGCTGGTGGGTGCAGTACCGGGGCTTGGCCACAGGGTGGAGACACTGAGCGCGTCTGAGCTGCAGGTGGGTGCAGTACTGCGGTGTGTCCACAGGAGGGAGACACTGAGAGCGTCCTGAATTCCCGGCAGGGTGCAGTGCCGGGGTTTCACCACTGGAGGGAGACACTGAGTGCGTCTGGTGGCGCCTGCAGGGTGCAATTCCCGTCCTTCGCCACAGTAGAAACACAGTGAGCCAGCTTGTGGTGCTGGTGGGTGCAGTACCAGGGATTCGCCACAGGAGGGACACACTGAGCGCATCTCGTGGTGCTGGCGGGTGCAGTGCCGGGGGACAGCCACAAGAGGGAGACACTGAGAGCGACCTGTGTTACCAGCAGGGTGCAGTGCCGGGGTTTCACCACAGGAGGGAGACACTGAGCGCATCCTGTGCTGCCGGCAGGGTGCAGTACCAGGGTTTAACCACATGAGGACGACACTGAGCCCATTCGTTTAGGAAAACTCTCGTTAATAGAGCAAGTTTGTATTAAGAGGTGTAGCTAAATATTGATCATGTTGGCTGTACCTGCATGAAGAGCTGACCATTTCTTTTCTTCCTTTCTTTCATTTAATCCAGGTTTGCTTGATGTGAGTGTGAGGTACCGACGATCCTTGAGAACAGCAGCAGGAATAGCTGCTCAAGCTGTTTCCCTTTCTGTACAGATCCACAGGGCAGCTGGTTTGCAAGCAGCAGCCAGGTAAAGCCTAATTCAAAAAGGACCGTTTTTCACTTTAAACACCTTTATCTGGGGGCAGCAGGCTGAGGCATGAGATTAGAACAAATTTTTACTGGCCAGCTTTCCATCTGCAGAGAGCATGGTTCGAAGTGGGTTCTGCTCCAAAGTGACAATAATCTCATGAAGGCCATCAGCAGTTATTCTGGTCCCTGAGGCTGCAGTGCAGGGTGGTAGCATTTGTTCCGCAGAAGGATCAGGATTGGAAGGGCATGGTTCCCTACATTTCCACATTTTTCTGCACCAAAGACTGATATAAAAAATTGGCTGATATCAGATGGTACCTGCTTGGGCATTGGATCCAGGTCTTGCTGATGCTATTTAAAAGCTAGCTGAGGTTCTTTTCTTGCATTTCACTGTGAAAACCTCCATAAACTAACTAGGAAATGAAGCATGTCCCTTTCCAGCATAAGGCTTCTGCTTCAATTGCGTGGTATCAGCTGGACAGAGCTCCAGAAGATGTGATTGTGAAGAGTTAGGAAAGGGCTAGAATAGAGGGCTATTCTAAATTGCCTAAGAGGGAGGGCTCCTGTCATTCCAGAGATCATGCTCTGACCCTTTCTCAGTGTTGCTGGGAGTCCCTGATCCCTCTTAATTCAAGTGGATGCTGAAAGGTGAGGATCCACTGTCGTATGGAGCTTGGGGAAGTCAAGGGAATGGAATGACCTCAGACTCCTCATCCTTCAGGTGTATGACCTGAGTAAACCTGGGTCTGCTTTATTTGTAAATTCTCCCATTTGCTGCTTTCGCCTCCTTTTGCTGGTCAGTACTGCTCCGTACAAATAATTGGGCTTGGCCTTTGGCTTCTTTCTGGAGCAGGCTCTCTGGGAAGCTTTTCTACCCTACCGTATGTTCTTAAAGGTGCTGAGCACTTTCTCTACCACAGAGAAGAGCACAGCCACCAGTGAAGGACCTCGTGAGCTCCTCTTACCATTTCGTATCTGCTCCTAGTGTGTTTGGGTGGAAAGAAAAGCTGAAAGTGCTGTGCTGCCAGAAGCACATCCATGTTGGCTTAGAGCATTCGCTGTTAGTCCCATCTTTTCAGCTTGGCTTTAAGCATGTTGGCTCCTAGATTCCTCACGCTTCAGATGCATTCTCGTCCTTCCTTTCTCTCTTTTCACATGTGAAATGAAGAGCTGTGGCACAGAAGAACCCCTGTGTCCAGTACTACGCAGGGGTGGGAGTGAACGCTTACGTGGGTGTGCTGCTGTCCTTCCTGCCCCGGGCACAGAGCCGCCGCACACGAGCCGTGCCCTGCACTTTCTGCCCAGAGTTTGAGCAGCACCTGGAGTTCCTTTGTCACCTCGTCGTTCAGAAAAGCAGTGGAGAGGCCTCTTCTCTGGGGGAGCTCTTGCAGTCTGCCAGCATTGTGTTCTCTGTCTACCATCAGAGCACCAAGTCAGGTAAGGACAGCAGGTGTGGCTGCAAGGACTGAACGCTGGTGCAGGAGTCCCTTTGGGTTTAGCACAGGGAAAGAAATGGCCCTAGAATAATGGAATAGTTTGGGTTGGGACTCGCAAACCCCCCTGCAAATGAGCAGGGCCATCTTCAGCAGGTCAGGCTGCTCAGAGCCCTGTGCAGCCTGAATTTGCCTGTTCCCAGGGAACTCTGCAGTTGCTAATTGATGTAATTACTGAAAGTGACTTCGGCAGAGCCTGTTCCCCTTGTGCAAAGAGTTTTGGAGCCTGCCAGTGATCCAGATCACATCTTAAAAGAAGAGACGAATTGGAAAGGGTTAAAAGTGTTTTCAAGCAGACAGCTGAGCCATTTGCTGTTGGGGCATTTGAGCTTTCTCTCCAAGGAAGTACTCTGAGAGCACCTCCAGCAACTGTCCGAGCTGCTCTCCAGTCAATCACTTCCAAACCTTGTGTTCCACTTCGGTGTGTTTACAAAACTGCTTCTTTTCCAGCCGCTGACAAATTGGCTGATAGAGCATCCAGAGATTATCTTCTTGGGACAGTCACGATTCCAAGCAGAGAGCTGCTGACAAGAAGATCAGGTAATACAGCAGGGCTGTGCTGCTGACATTCTGGGTAAATGCTATTGCAATTCCTGAAAACTGTTTTCATTCCTGCTTGGGGGGGTTGTTTTCCGGGTTTTCTGGGTTGTTTTAGACCAAAGTTCTTTCAGATGCTCCCCACGTGTTCAGTAGAAATCCTGTACTAGGAAAGTCACATGAATGTTGTTGTTTGCAAATCTGTTTTCAGGGTGTAGGATGTCTGGTGGCTGAATGAACATTCTGCAGCTACTGTGAAGAAATTTAATTCCATGCCAGCTAAAACCAGCACATAAACTCCTTAGGATTTTATTCAGTGGTGTTTATTTTCTAGATGGAAAGTCCAAAAAGGATGTCAAGTCCATGAGTTGTAGTGTTTAGTGCAGGACCAGTGACTTCTTTTCAGATGGCAAAGCTGGAAACAAAAGTCTTAGACAATAAACAAGTAGTAAGATTAACTTTTTTTTTTAATGACTTTTAAAATATCTTAATGCTCCTTTTGGGCCCCTTCCACTTCTGGAATATTCTGTGAAATTTCTGTGGAAAAATTATTCAAATATCTGTCCACTAATGATCTCCTCTATCAGCATCAGTTTGGGATTATTATGCCTTGTAATAGTAATGTTTTCATTATTGCCTTGATTATTTCTGCTTTAATTTCAGCCAAGTTCTCATTTTCTCCAGCCCAAAATTTTGGGGTTGTTTTTAATGGGAGGAGAGTAGGAAAGGAATCAGAATACATAATTTTATAATTAGAGATCCATGGGATGTGGTTTCATTGTAAAATGGGTGTCATTAATGAAGCAAAAATCCTTTGGGATCAGAACTACTGCTGAGGTTTTTTGAAGGAGCCAAGGACTGCTGTGGTTCTTCAGAGAGGAGAAATTGGAAATCCAGGTGTGGTGGGCACATGGCAAGGAAAGTGAGGCGGAAAGACCACTTGATCCAGATCGTCTGATCGGATCTGCCTACGTCAGCCTGGCAGCGTTGGCAGAGAGATCGAGGAGAGCAGTGAGTGTGAGCGGTGAGTTCCTGGAACACAGCGTCACATCTCTGTCCTCTTCACTGGCAATTTGATGGGGCTCCTTCTCTAGTCACTTCAAACAAAATGTTCCCAGCTTCGCTTTGTCCTGCACAGAGTCACAGAATCCTGGGATGGCTGGGGCTGGAATGGATCTCTGGAGGTCACCCAGTCCCCCCTCCTGCCCAGGCAGGGTCCCCGGGAGCAGGTGACACAGGAACACGTCCGTGGGGTTGGCATGTCTCCAGAGAGGGAGACTCCACACCCTCTCTGGGCAGCTGTTCCAGGGCTCTGCCCCTCCGTGGGCAGAAGTTCTTCCTCACATTGAGGTGGAACTTGTGTTTTGGTTTATGGCTTCTGTCGTCTCCATGGTGCTCATCAGCCACCAGATTTGCAGACAGGTTGGCTCTTCTTTTAGATGCAGCCAGGGAGGGGAGAAAGAACAAGAGTTAAAACAGATTTTTAATGCAGGGGATATGCTGTATTCTCCATGTGTGTCTATGAAATGATGCAGTCACTGTTCCCAGTGCTCTCAGCAAGCTGATGTGCTTTAATCTGAGCTACCGGGGGAAAATGAAGGTGTACCCAGTTTGGGGCATCGGTCATGGTTTTTAGTATTTCCAAGCTTGTCCATCTGGGTGATAACTCGCCTGGCAATGACACTGAAAATCAGGACTAATCCTGCTGGGCTCACGTGAGATCTGTGCGGTAATGCACAGTGCCAGCTGTTTGCCAAGCTCCTGATTCTCCCTTGGCTCGTTCAGCCCGTGGTTGTGGCTTCTCCTGCAGGCGTTTATCCCTTGTTCCGCTGCAATGCTGCAGACCTGGCAGGAGCCGCCGTGCGCGTTCACATCAGCCTGGCCTGCGCTGCTGCTGCTGTGCCCAGGCTGCCCTGCGCCCAGGAGCGCAGCAGCACTGAGGATGAAGGCGCGGGGGAAGGCTCTGCTCCGAGCCAGCAGATCTCTGAGCGACAGCAAGCGCAGCCTGGAGGCTCGGGGCTCAGCAGTGCCAAACCGCAGGAAGAAGAGGTGATGTTTCTGGAAAAC
This sequence comes from Acanthornis magna, assembly GCA_036785705.1. Taxonomy (NCBI): domain Eukaryota; kingdom Metazoa; phylum Chordata; class Aves; order Passeriformes; family Acanthizidae; genus Acanthornis; species Acanthornis magna. Next base: position 234,409 of record JAWUZG010000762.1, read on the forward strand.
ACAGTGGCTGTCAATATCTTTGTGGAAAGAGCAATGCATCTCAGTTTAAAAGGTAATGTCACCGCCGCCCCGCTTTCTTTCCTTTCTTTTTTATCCTTGTTTTTTCTTTCTCCTTTTTCTGTTTCTGTGTTTTCCTCTGGGATCTGTTCATATTCCATCAAAGTGAATGGCAGGGATGGCCCTTGCAAAAATGGTTGGTGGGCAGCACAATTCTCTGTCTCTACAGGTGCCCAAAGTGCTTGTGTGAACTTTCCAGCCAAGGCAAACACGGCAAGGCCGAGGGCACTGTATAATCTGGTGGGTGTACAAAAGGGGTGACTAGAAAGATGAGACTTTTATATTTATATTTAAATTATTTTTGTACACTTTTCAGAGAACAGACTTTGATGCCAGCAGAGCTCTGTTATTTTTGTACTGCTCTCCTCAGTGTTTGTTTCAATAAAATTCCCCTGGTTTCTTGTCAGCCTGTGCAGAATATCCCTCTGGCAGGGCAGGAACTTTCCTCAGCAGGGGACAGGAGTCTCTGCCACGTGAGCTTCCAAGTCCGAGAAATGCTGCTGGAAGCTGGGGTGGCCAGGAGCACTTGGAAAGGTCGAGGAATTGATTCTCACCGTGAGGCACAGCCCATGCGGGACGAGTCGCTTCCATTCTGAGCTGCTTTTCAAACCGTGCATGGAATTGAGGATTTAAGCAGCCAAAGGATGAGCATCCCTTCTTTCTCCCACTCCTGCATTGTTGATTTTCCCAGGGGACACCCTGAATGTGTCAGTTGCTGCTGGCACAACTTGCCCTGTGACTGTGGCCCCATTCCCTGCCCTTGCTGGGTCAGCATGGGAGGTAAAGGCACGCAGTGTTCCCTGGAAGGACAGAAGTGACATGCAGGATGCTTTCTCCTGGTGGCATCCCAACAAAACCTGGGGCAGGATGCCAGCTGGGCTGGGATCGCTGTCACAAAGGAGGTCACAGCACTGAGCCCTGAGTTCAATCTCGGCCAGAGGGTTTTCTGCATCCCATCCTTCCCGGAGTGGTTTTAGGGTGAAAATCGGCATTCCTCCCCAGTGCAATGCAGGAGGTCTGGGCAGGACCCCGCTCCCCTTCCCTGAGCCCTGTGAGGGGGGAGAGGGCTGGAACAGCCGCCTGATGACGGGTGCCAGGTGACCCGGTGCCATCAACTCAAATGCCACCGGGGGAACGCTGTTTTCCTGTCACCCGATCTGTGGTGGCCAGAAGGTGAGGTGACAGGGCTGGCACCCCGCAGATCCAGGGCGAGGTGAAGATCCCCCGGACCATCAGCTCCGTGCAGTACCAGGGTGTTTTGGGGACGCTGAGCACCATGGTGAGGACGGAGGGAGCTCGCAGCCTCTACAGCGGGCTGGTGGCCGGGCTGCAGCGCCAGATGAGCTTCACCTCCATCCGCATTGGGCTCTACGACTCCGTGAAGCAGCTCTACACCCCCAAGGGCGCTGAGAGTGGGTGTCCCGGGCATCCCTGCACCTCTACAAGGGGTGAGTCGCGGACACCCCACCGAGCGCCCGCAGTTTCACCGTGGTGACCGCACGCACCCGCGGCACCGAAGCCCAAATATGCCAAGCCTCGCGCGGGGCTTTGGGGATGGCGATGTCCCCGGCACGTCCCCTTCAGCACTGCTTTTCCCGGCACAGCTTCGTCCCGTCCTTCCTGCGCCTGGGCTCCTGGAACGTGGTGATGTTCGTGTCGTACGAGCAGCTGCAGCGCGCCGTGGCGCTGGCACGGCCCGCCCTGCCCTGATCCCTGCGGCCCCTCCAGCCGGCCCGGCCAGGCTCAGCAGCAATTAGATTAATTGCGGAAACGCCGCGGAGCAGCGGAGCCGCACGCCCGACGAGGGAGCGGAGAGACGGAAGGAGAAAGGACGCGGCTGGAGGAGAAACACGGCAGCATCGAGGTTTTCAGAGGAGGCTTTTGAGGGACACAGGAAAAGGTGTTTCTTGCTGGAAGAGCAGCACCTCCCAAGGGCAGTAGTGTGAACAGGTGGGACCAAGCTGTGGGCCAGGGAATGCAGCAATTCCTGTTATTCCTTGCTGGCGTTTCCAATAAATCGCCCCTATGGGGCCTGATCACAGTGTGGCTCAGAGTCTCTTTACCTTTTTGGGGTGTTTAGGGTCATTGTCCCAGCTCTACATGTGACACCGACCAAGCTGATATTCGCTATCATTTCGGTGCGCTGAATAATTTCCCATGAACCTCTAATGCTTCAGGTCTGTCTCAATCACCACCAGCGGCTCCATCTTTTGCCCTGCCACGGCAGCAGATCCCTGACCCATGCCAATCGCCCTAAAGCCTCAAAGGGTCCCTTTTTGGGACAGTGAAAATGTACATGCTAAGCAGGAGAGGACACAGAATTGCCTTTCCCTGTTTATCCAGCGTGAGACAACTGGGAGCTGCTTTTGTTCCCGTGGGGAACTGGCAGGAAGGAGATTTCCTCTGCCATCGCTCCACCTGTAGCGCCTTCATTTGTCGCAGGATTCCGCTCCGTTTCAAGGAGTCCCATCAGCAAACGGGTGGCTCCTGTCCCACGCGGTCTCTGCTCCCTGGCAGCAGCGGCAATGCCCAAGCAGAGCTGCTGCCGTAGGAAGAGGCGGCCCCGCGGGAGGCACGGGCGGCACCGCAGGGGCGGGGCCCCGGGGCAGGTGCGGCGCCGGAGGCTGCGGCTGTGCCCTGCCCACGGCCCGCGGCGCGGAACGCGCAGGTTGCTCTCCTTCGGCCGCCCTGCTCCTGCCGTGCCGGGGGCAGCCGCGCCAGGAACGAGCTGTGGCGAGCCAGGGATGGGGCAAATGCCCTCTGCTCGGGCAGCAACGCTGCGAAGGAGCGAACGGTGCCCGCAGGTGAGAGGAGGGAAGGGAGCGCTGCGCAGGCGGCACCTGCGTCGGGTGGGATCCGCAGGGGGACGTGCGTCCTTTTGGCACCGATACCTGGCACCCGAGTGCTGTGTGGGACGAGTTTGTGCCGGGACTTGAGGCTCTCTGGGATCACGTTTCATGGAACAAATCTCGGGACGCGTTCCCAGCTGCGACAGCTTGTGACGGGATGGGGTGAGCTCGGTTTTCCGGGAAGCAGCGGGATGCATGTCCCTGTGCCCGCTCCCATGGGGCGCAGGGGGAAGCTGCTCCCGCAGCTACGGCCCAGGGTCAGTGGGAAAACCTGAACGGTCCTGATGGAAACCGACAGGAAAAGAGGTTTGGTTCGGTTTTGGGCTTGACATTTTCCCCCTGACCCCAGCTGATCTGTGTGCTCTGCCTCAGGAGCAGGAACAGGAGAGAGAAGGGGCAATGGGGACGAAGAGAGTTCCTTTCCCTAAAAGGAACGAGTTTCTTTCTATTGATCTCCTGACCCACCTGGGATGATTCGGGTCTCAGGAGGCACCTGGGAGCCTCCTTTTGAGTCCTGGGCAGCGCCTTGCCTATAAAAGGGGTGAAGGATGAGGGGGGAGAGGAGCAGTGACTGGGAGCAGAGACACCTTGGGAATTCGTGTGTGGAAACAGCCATCCGTGTCGTGATGGGAGTCGTGAAAACAGAGGTGAGAGTCTGAGAAATGAGAATCCTGACTCAGCTTGGATGAGCGTGAGGATATGCAGCTGTTCCTTAGGGCTTGGTGCATGGCAGGGTGCAGAGCTCGTGTGAAATCTTGTTTAAACACTTCTAGTAGAAAAAGCTATGAAAACAGAAACGTTTGAGAAAATAGCAAACGAAAGTCTATTGCAAACGTGGGGACAAGCTGTCTTAATTGAAGACCCACGCTAATGGACGTTTTGTCTAAGCACTCTGAGGGCAGTGTCCGAAAAGCTTCGTTAACCCCTTGCCTTCTGCTCATTTATCTCAGGGGCTGAGCCCAGTTCTCAGGGGCTGTGTGGAGATTCCTCCCTGGAGCAGCGTCACCCCTTGAGGATGAGCCACAGAGATTCGGTCGTTGGACTGGGTGAGTAACTATTTCTACATAGTGATTGCTTTTGCTGGCTTGGATGTCGTGGCTGCGGTGTTCCTTCACACGTCGTGCCCTGCTCCAGCAGTTCCAGCTGCTGTGCAGTGCAGAGAGCAGTTCTGGGGGAGGGCTTTCGGTGTGTTTTCGTTTAGATCAGCCATTTGTTTTACTTCCATCCGTCTCTCCGGTTTGCCACCCTCGGTCCCCCAGGACAGAGCTGCGTAAAGGTTCGACCCCCCCCGTACAAAGCCCTGCACAGTGTTCCAGCAGCAGGCGCTGGAAGCATCCCGAGGTGCCTTTGGAGCCTTGTTCTCCCCTTGGGCTTTACAGAGGGGGACAAACTCTGTCCTTAAGGAGCCAATGTTTATTGTGAACATTGATCCCACCTTAAATGTCGGGCTCCTGGAGTCGCTGGCTACCGGCTAGGGATCACAGGGCTGGAAAAGGGGTGGTGCGTGAGAAGGGAAAGTGTCTGTTGCGCTGAGGATGCTGTCACACGCGACCCGGTCCTTCAGGCGGCAAGTTTTACCGAGGATGCTGTTCCGAGGCACACGCCCTTTGTGCCCCATGCTCTGCTGCGGATCTGGGAGCGAGGGACCTGAGACTTTGTGCGCAATGCCTTACTGCGGACGCTACAAGCAGCCGGTCTTTGATGCGGCGAGGTTTACGGAGGATATCGTTCCGAGGTCGAGGATCCTTGGGCCGGGAAGTTGTAGTTTCGTGTCAAAAAGCCTTGGGAACGCTCGGGAATGCAGCGTGGGACACTCGACCTCGGCAATGGGTCCCATTTGGGTGTCAAACACCCGGTTTTGAGTGGTTTGTGGTTTACCCGAGCTCGGAGGAGCGAGGCTGACTAGTCAGGTTGGTGTCTGACCAGGCAAGGGTGCTCTGGCTTCCGGCAGCATTCCCAGAGCTGCTGCTTTGGGCACCACACGTGAAGCCAGCAATGTTCCTGCTGTGCAAACGCGGCTGGGAGTGGAACAGCAAGGGGCAAAGCCAGGCTTTGCTCCTTAAATGCCGCACCAGCTGCTTAGAGTTCCATCAGCCAGAGCAGGGAATGAGCCTGGTGGCAGCCACCCTGGGGCCACTGGACAGATGTTCCCGTCTCCTCTACTATCACTTGCATGGTGCGCTTCTCCCTTTGATAGAAAAGGAAGGCAGAAGGTGAAGCGGGAGGGGGAGCTCGTTTTGTTTCTGTGGACTCCAGGCTCGGGGCAGCTGCAGAGCGCTTTGGTTTCAGATGTTCCTACCGAACACAGTCACCGTGAACCTCTCTCGGGCACTTTTGGATCCTTCTGCGCCACTCCTCCTGTGATCCTTTCCCTGTGAGGTGTGGGCTCAGAAACCCCTGCCCCTACCGGATGGGTTTTTACACGTACAAATTTCTTTTCTTAGAATAGCCATCAGGTGGAAAGAAAATCTCTTCTGTGTAGAAACCCTATGGAAAACAGGTGTTTGGTACACTCATTGATAGTAGTCTTGGGCTTTTCTTCTTCTTCACTTTAACCTGTTCTTAAGAGGACCCCTAAACTGGAAAATTGTAAGTGAGGGGGGAAAAAAGCTGCTTTTCCTTTTTTTAAATATTGCTATGGATTTTGGTACGTCAGGTGACAGCACAGAAATGGAATTGGAATACTTGAGCTTGAGGACTCTGTTTTTAATTCTTTTAATGTGTTTGTGTGGGTGCAGGAAATGCCAAATCCCAAAGCAATTCCATGTGTGTAACATGAAGTGCAACACCTTTAAAGCCGAGTCCTCAGTGTGGGCTCTTCCCGTGGACACACATTGTTCGCAGGCCTTTCTTTTGTCCCAAAAGCAAAAAGAAACGTGCCAAAAGCAAGCCTTCATTGCAAATCTGGGATTCAATTTGCCATTGGATTCTCCCCTCGAGTCTTCGCTCGGGCTCTTGTGCCAGAGGGGCTCTGACTCCAGGGCCATACAAGGTGTCTGCTGCTTCGGCAAATGGGAATGAACTTTGCCACGTCTGTCAGGAAAGCAAAAACATCCTGGGCTCTGGTTGACCACAGATGGAAGATGAAGGTGTCCGTAGCAGTGGTGGGTGCGGGTGCTGGCAATTTTGGGCTGTGTGGTGTCTCTGGTCCCTCAGAGGTCGGGGCAAGGCTAAAGGAAGGAGGGAAGCTGCCACAGCTGCAGGTGAGGACAACATTGGCTGCTTCAAATTGCTTGGTCCAGAGCGAGGAGAACTGGCAGAACAGCTTTTCTCCTTCGTTCTGTCCATCACCGGGCAGAATATTAAGATGCTGCTGCACTAAGCTCTCTGTTTTGTGCTTTGTTGTTTGGTTAGGTATTTTTCTGGCTTTCTTAATGTATTTCTACATAGTTTATGTATTTCTTTTTTTACGCATTTCTAAGTGGTGCAGTGAGGAGCAAGTTCCTGGGTTACACGATTTCTGACTGACGCATCACAGAAATGGGCGTACATGTGTGGCATGTGCTTCCTGGCAAATCCTAAGCGAGGATTTCCTGCCTTGGCTACACATGGCAGGCTTCTGAAAAAGCTTAGTAGCCAAACAATAGGTGTTTGTATCATATGTGGAGAGGAATGTGTTTATGTCTGGGGTCCGCTAGGTTCACTGTGCAGAAAAGTCATCCCTGAAGCAGCAAACCTGAGCAGATTTTGGTGATTCCGAGTGATATGTCTTGAACAAACTTAACACAATACAAAGTCTTTTTTGAAGTGGCCTGAGTGTGTTTGGGTAGCTTAGTACTCTAGACAGCGCGTTTGTTAGAGTGGCAGAAATGTTTTTCTCCTGGAAGTGTGTTGCAATAATCAACGTTCCTTACATAGGAATTAATTGGCCTTCATTCCTCTGCCCTCTTTTTTTTTCCCTCTATAGGTAGTGCATAGTTTGGGGAAACTATTTGGGATGAATAAAGGGCATGTTGGAGTATTTCCTTCTGGAGGCATGCCTTGTTATTTTGTTCTGATCCCACGGCCAGGACAGAGCAGTGTCTGAGGGACAGCGACTGATTGAATTTGGAGCAATCCTAGCCCAGGACAGCTGTGTGACCTGACTGCCTGTACGCGTGGCTGGAAGGACTCGCTGCACCCCCTGGCCAGAGTCAAGGAATCCCTGACTTGCCAGCCCTGCAAAGAGAGTGTTGGAGGGTTTCCTTTACCCTGATGGGTTTGGTGACGATTTTGGGTGACCCGCAAGGGACGATGCTTGCGATGCTCCACGGATTCTAGGGACCGGGAGGAGCCTCAGCGCATGCCCTGAAGGGTTTTCAGGGAGGTCCTTTGAGCCTCTGGCCCTGGTGAGCTCAAGGCAAGATCTCCTTGATTGTACTAAGGCCTTGTTGAGGATGTAAAAGGGGTAACTAACAATGAGCTGTGGTGGAAATTGGAAAGAATTATTACTTAGACCGCAGAAAAGCCTTCTGAAACCTTCCCCCTTTTCTGCCCTTTGCTGGTAGATCTTCTCTCTCTGCCTTTGAATTTACAGCTCTTCCCTGATGTCATTTCCCCTGCCTGAATTCAATTCCTTGAAGCTCCTAGCTGGGAAAAACTGGGATAACTTGGGGGGGAGGATGGGGGAGAACAGAAGTGAGATTTTTAGCTGGATTTTTCTAATGATTCTAATTTCTTTTTTTTAATTCCCCAGTGAGAAAAACAGGAGCTCACAGCCATTAAGCCTGACAGTTCCCTGCAGAGAGAGCTCAGCACACATCCACAGAGGCAAGTCCACCATCTGAGAGAAAAAACAACAAGGAAAAGGTGATGTATTTTGCTTCAAAGTTATTTTGAGTTCTTAAAGCCAACCAGCCTTTGGTCCTTATTGTGGTTGGGTGAATCGTGAGTGGTAGGCACAGGTCACGTCATTCATTTAGCTGAAAACCTGGGGTAACTTAGAGGGGACACAAGAACTGTTTGTGTAGGGAAATGTGAGGGGATGTCAAGAGGAGAGAGGTGGCATTTTTGAGGGAAATTGCTGAGGCAAAGGCCAATCCAAAGCCAACCCTGCTCGACTCCAAATTCCAGGATAAATTTTACAAGCTGCCTGTCGTGGGTTTGACCTTGGCTAACTGCCAGGCACCTGCGACATTTGCTCTCTCTGCTCTCTCCTGCTGCAGCTATGCAGAGGAGAGGGAAAACAACACAAAACACTGGACTTAGGAGTTGAGCTAAGATCACTGATAGGCTGCACTGGAGAGGGCAAAAGCAGGCGGGAAACTTAAAGTTGCAAAAAACATGATTGATTAATCTAACAGAGTCGGAGGATAAATCAGAGGTAAAAATAAGCTCTTAAGGCACCGTTTCTTCACTCACCCCCTTCCTCTTAAGGCACCGCTTCCCAGCTCACTCCTCCCTCCTTTCCACCTAACAAACAAAAGTCCCAGGCAGGGGCAGGGTGTGGGGTTTTTTCCTTAGGTCAGTCCATCACAATTCTTCTACTCCAGACACTGTTTCTCTATTCGCCCCCTCCCTCCATTCAACCAACAGATCCGGGCTGGGGCAAGGTATGTGGCTTCTCTTAGTCAGTCCAACGCCACAATTCTTCTGCTACAAATGCTGTTTCTCTCCTCACTCCCCTCCCTATTAAGGTCATTTCTCAGCTCACCCCCTCCCTCCTTCCTTCCAACCAACAGCTCCGGGGTGGGGGCAGGGCATGGGGGTTTCCTTTGGTCAGGGTCAGTCCATCAGGGAGAAGAATCCTCTGCTTAGCCATGGGGGTCCCTCCCACGAGAGACTCTGCAAACTTCTTTGGTGTGGGTCCAATCTCACGAGCAGCCCCGCGCCCAATTGTTGCAGTCTGAGATTATTCCAGCGAGGTTGCAGAATTCCAAGCCGAGGCCAGGCTGTTTCCATCCCGGGAGCAAGGCCTTTCTCTCTCCTGCAAGGCTTTTGCAACTCTCAGTCTCTGGGACTCCCACTGGATCACAGCTTCCTGCAGGCATCACCTGCTCCTCTGGTGTGGGCACCTCCCCACGGCTGTGGGGGGTTTCTCTGCACCCCCTGGACCCCATGGGCTGCAGGGTGACCACTGCTCCCCATGGTCTGTACCTCATGGACCCCATGGGCTGCAGGGGGACCACTGCTCCCCCATGGTCTGTGCCTCATGGACTCCATGGGCTGCATGGACCACCTGCTCCCCATGGTCTGTACCTCATGGACCCCATGGGCTGCAGGGGGACCACCTGCTCCCCCATGCTCTTCACCACAGCCCCAGAGGGTTTTCAGCTCCGGCACCTGGAGCACCTCCTCCCCCACCTTCTCCACTGACCTTGGTGCCTCCATGGTGTTTCCCCTCACATATTTTACCTCCTCCTCCTCCTTCCCTGGCTAAAAAGAAGTGTGTGCTCACATTGTTTTGATTTCTCTTAAATATGTTTTCACAGAGGCATAACTAACATCTCTAATTGGCCCAGACTTGGCCAGCGGAGTGTCCATCATCTTCAGAGCCATCAGAGATTGGCTCTGCTGGACATGGTGGAGAAATTTCCAGAATCTTTACTCAGGACATGCAGGAGCCATCTTTGTAACCCACCCTATTCACAGGCAAAAACTGGGCGAAGCAAAACCACCACACTGCCAAACGAGGGATGGTAAATAGGTAAAAAATGAAACCGAGAGCATGAATGAGATTTCTGGGAATCCATTACCTTGTTGTCATAGAATTTTGAGAGTTTTGAGCTTTCGATGACAACGATGCATTTCTTTCTTTGGATTACTCACGGTGTGGGATCTGGTGGTTTTTTTTATTTTAAAGGCTTCACGGTGGCCTGATACTGCTCAGGAGCTGGTAGGAGAAGCAGAGTCAGAGCTCCCGGGGGAAACATGCAGGCTTTTCCCCCAGGGTGGATTGTGAGGAATTGTTTGGGACTTGCATTGTCCCTCCGGGTGATGCCAGCTGCTGTGGTTGGTGTGATTCCATCTGTTTGACTCCCGGAACTTCCCAGCCCAGGGGCTTTGGCTCACAGGGAAGCACAAGATTGTTCTCTCTGTGGTGCCCACATCCTCATCTGGGCTTCAGGATCGGCTTTGCTGGTTTAGATTAATTACACCCACGGCCCCGAATTCCCTGCTGAATTCCTGCCGGATTAGCCTCACAGTACCTCATGAAGCGTGGGTATTTTCCAGGCAGAGCTGCCGCTTGAACGCCAGCTGGGTCCGGAACCAGCGGAGCTTCCAAGGAAGCTCAGCAGGACTGGGACGAGGACAGCTTTCTATTCCACAGAATTTGCTATTTGTAACCCTCATCCCCCAGCCCCACGGCTGTCCCTGGGGGCACTCGACAGAGCTCCCCGGAATTCAGCTGATTCGCCCCCGCCGAGGTCAGGCTCCAGTTGATATTCTGAAGCAGGAGAAGGTGGTGGCTGGGTGCGCTCCCAGCCTGTGTTGAGGCAGCCCCTGTGGGCGGGGAGGACAGCTCTCCCTGCAGAAGCTGATTTCATTTCAGAGCCTCCGGAGTGGCCTCTGGCAGTTCTTTTCCCCGAGGAAAGGGATGCACGTCCCTCCCCTCAGCACACCTCCGGTGCCACCCGCGTGTGAAAGCTTTCCATCGGTTCTGCGGTTCCAGCTGGCTCCCTGAAAAACTCCAAACTTCATCCAAACCAAACTTCTTTCACCTCGAACCTTTCGTTTGAAGGCATCTCCGAGGGCTGTTACTCAGGCTTTCATTTCTGTGAGGGAAGATTGCCTTGGCTTTAGCACTGCGGACGGGTGATGTCCTCAGGCTGGAAGGGAAGGCATTGGGGGCGGGTGGGAGATACCTGACAGGGGTGGGGGAGCTCCAGGAATTGCGGTCCGAGCCCCTCCCTCGCGAACGCACTGTGCCGACATTCGCAGGTGCCAGCTGCTCCTTGGGGTGTTTCTGGGGTGTCGCTGGGCTCGGTCCGAGGGTGAAGCATCTCCTGGCGCCTGTTCAGGGCAGCGCATGGCCGAGCAGCCACGGGCAGCCTTTTCTCCGCGTCCATCTGAGCGCTGCCCGGGCATCCCAGTGCCACCCCCGGCACGTGTGTTTTGCACGCTGCGTGCCACGGGCAGGACACTGCGGGCACAGCTCCTCCCCTGCCAATACAAAGGACAAGAGGCGCTGGTCCCCCTGCTATGGCTCCCAGCCTTCTCCCAGCCCGCACTCCCGGCAGCTGGGACACACGGAGAATCGCCCAGGAACATTCCTGGCAGTGAGCGGGAGTCGCCGAGGCCTCCATCCAGCCCCGGAGCCCAAAAGCGGCCCCGGCCTCAGCAGCAGCCGTCCCTGTGGGCTGGAAACACTCACCCGCAGCAAACAGCCTCTGCAGGCGGGACCAGCCGAGACACTCTCCCGAAGAGCTTTCCCCGCGGACCGAGCGAAGCCTCGGCACTTGTCTTGCTCCTTTCTCCCCGCAAAGGGACAGTGCATGAGCACCCCTCTCGAGCTCACAACATGCCGGGATCTGGAAAGAAGGAGGAAAAGCTTCAGCTGCGTTTTCAAAACAGGTTTAACCCATTGCAGAGCGTAAGTAGCAAGAAAAGGGACGGGGAGCATCAGGTCTCAGCTGGCAAGTGTCGCAGGAGCGGCCGGAGCGGAACGGAACGGTGCCCGGGGCCCCGGCCGCAGCTCCCGGAGCGGCTCCTCCCGCCCGCGGCGGTGCGTGCGGCAGTCGCACGGCTGTGCGGCCAGGGGCAAGGGGGAGCCCGGCGATGCTCTAGCCACGGGGGGTGCTGTGGCTTCGGGGCTGACGGAGCGGGGGCCCCCTTTGCACAGCCGCGGCGGGTGCGGGCCGGGGCCGCGGGACAGGAGCATCGGCAGCGGCATCGGCCTCTGGGCTGTCCCAGGGTGGGCACGGACAGACTCGGGCCGCTTCCAGCAGCAATACAGCAAAGTCACTTACGAGCGAATTGCCGCCGCCCTTCTCCGAGCACGCCCACCGGCGGAGCCCCGGCTCCTCGTAGCCACAGCGAGACCGTGCCCGGAGCCCCGCGCCGGCCGCGGCCTCGGCGCCTTTCCCGACGTAGCTCGTGCCGCCCGCGGCGATGCCGGTGCCCATCCCTGCCGCAAGAGCGCCTCGCTCCTTCGGCCCCGGCTCCTG